>ML792028.1:549448-566799 GCA_009831015.1 Picea engelmannii
AGCTTAGATGCTTTAACCCTGACCTAAGACACTTAACTTATGGGAGTAATGTCTGTTTATAGATAAGTATAAAGAAACTTACGCCTAAACCTTACTTTTGCAAGTATAAGTTGAGTAAAACGTTGAATACCTTAAACCCTTTGCTAATAAGCTTTGGTTGAATGTAGATTCAGTCATTCAAGATGGGTACGACTCAGGGAACTCGAGGTTGGGGGGCATCGCTACAAGGACCACCGATATCGGTACCACCGCCACCATTTCCCTAGCTACCTCTCATTTTACGCTCCTTGGAGGCTATTAATGAGACATTAAAGGGATTCCATTCAACAGATGTCGAAGTGGAACCCCCACCATCTAGAGTGGGTAACCATGAAGCATTAACGGAATAAGAGGGAGGGCCTCCACTAGGGGACATCACCAAAGAACTGCAGATTATTAAACTCCCAGAGTTTGTCGGGGGACGTGCAAGTGAATGTGTTGAGGCATGGTTGGAAGGAATGACAAGATGTTTTTCCTTAAGAGACTATGCTTCCACATCAAAAGCGAAGATAACAATATTTCAGTTGAGGGACAATGCCTTGAAATAGTGGGGTAATATGGAGAGGCAGTTGCACCTTACTCCAGACACTATCTCTTGGGAAATTTTTGAGGAAAGGTTTCGAAGAAAGTATTTGTCATCTTATTATGAGGAACAATAGGTAGGAGCATTCCATGCTCTAATTCGGGGAAACATAACTATGGAAGAGTACGAAATCAAGTTCATGGAGTTAGTAAAATATGTCTCATACATGCAAGGATGATTTTAAGGATGTAAATTTATTTTTAAACTTAGAAACCTTAGTGAATCTTACAATCCTTCATATGCCAACTACAAAATGTTTGGCGATATTTTTGTAAAAATATTCAAATTTCTAAGGATTTTATATAGTTTGTATAAATTTTTGGCCTTTTTTAAGGTAAAATAATTTTATCCTATAGAATTTGGGCAAATCAGTTTTAGAATAACGAATTTTTTTTGGGAAAAACCATGGAAAATTATCCCATGAGCGAAATTTAACCCCTAAATTCATCCCTACTAATACATGTATATCGATCAACGACAAGAAGAACATTTTGTATATGAGTTAAACCCTAAGATAAGGGCCATGATGCGTATGTGGAAACCATTGTTAGTAGCCGAAGCAGTTGAAAATGCTCATTATACAGAAGATAATATGAGTTTAAACAGAGGTATGATATCGACTATTCCACAACAACCTGGATTTGTGGGGAAGGCACCAAGGACCTTCTCCAGGGGAGGGAGATCTAGGACACATCCTTATGGAAATATAGCCACACCTAGAGTAGTTGCAATAGGTATTTCAATGTCATTGAGTGCAACATCCCACTCATCACTGACGACGCAGGAAGGTCCACGACCTTCTTGGGGAACAACTAGTAGGGGCAGGGGCTCTAGGGGAAGGAAATCATTTTAGAGGCCTTCACAGGGAAGTGTGCAGGTTCCACCTTGAGTTACTTGTTGAGGGTGTGGAGGACCTCATTACCAACATGACTTCCCAGAGTCACAGTCAGGATTTGTGCATAGAGAAGGGAAATCCCTGATGGGGAGAGTGAGTAGTAGCCACCATATTTATGCAACGGTTAATAAATGCTAGGCAGAACATCAATCCATTGTGGTGGACGTCAGGTACACTAAATCATGTCAATTTTAAATTTTTATTTAATTATGGTGCTACAGAGAGTTTCATTTTAACTTTTACATTAGAAAAATGTGGGTTGGAAGCCTACAAGCACAATGACTTTAAAAAATTAGAGATGGCTTTGGGGGAAAGACAAGTGGTAGGAACTAGCATCGATAATTATCTAGTATATCTGGGAGTGTGTACTACTAGGTTGAAGGTGTATGTCACTGCTCTATGGACGTATGACCTAATCATTGGGATGGATTGGTTAGAAGCCCATTGAGCTATGCTAGATTGTTTTTCTAAAAGGGTTATTTGTGTTGATGATGAAGGAAGGTCAGTAGAGGTCCATTGTGTATAGAGGAAGGTGTCTGTACGCTTTATCTTGAAAATGAAGGTTAAACGTTGGATGAGGAAAGTTTGTCGATTATATGTAGTGGAAGCAATCAATAAAGGGAAAGGACCGTCCATGGATCAATATCCAATATTGTCATAATTTAAGGATGTTTTTTTGAAATATTTTCCAAGTTTACCTCCTAAGAGGGAGCTTAATTTTACCATTAAGATAAAACCTAGTGTGGAGATAATTTCCAAGACACCGTATAGGATGACAACACTAGAAATTTGTGAGTTGCAGATGCAGTTGAAGGAACTACTTGACTTAGGGATAAAAAGGCCTGGTGTCTCACCTTGGGGTGCACCAATAATTTTTCAAAAGAAGAAGGATGGTTCTTTAAGACTGTGTATAGATTATAGAGGCTTGAACTGTTCTACAGTGAAAAATAGGTACCCAATGCCACATATATATGATCTCTTTGATGATATGAAAGGATAAATGGTTTTCTCAAAAATTGATCTGCGATCAGGGTATCACCAGTTAAGGATTAAGGAAGGCGATATTCCTAAAAATTCCTTTCGAGCTTGGTTTGGACATTATGAGTTTGTTGTAGTACCTGTTATAAAAAAAGGATCATGGAGAAATCAAATAAAAACAAATGTGGAAATAAAACACAGAAGATACACAATTCAATAGGGACACATATATACGGGGTTCACTTAGTGTGGGCTACGTCCACCAGAGAAATTGCCAGGTCCTTCATTTTTATTATCCAGTAAATGAAGGGATACAACTGTTGGGCACATACCCATTTTGGTGAAGAGGCATGACGTGGAGGAAAGACAGTTGGTAGAAAAACATGAGAGGTGCACATGCAAGAAGAAGGGAAAGAAAGAAAATTGGCAGGAAAAACAACAAACAAAAAAGCGCATGTAGAGGAGAAAAGCGCGTAAGGCCAGCATGCAAGAAGACCTACTAGTTTAGGGTTTTGGTAAGAGAATGTAATGGATGATGAGCCAAAAATAGATATAAATAAACACCTAGGAGGTCTAGGGGGGTTCAGTGTGGTTGATGTTTTTGTTATTTGTTACTCGCGTAAGATAGAGTAACAGGTCGGTAACATGACTGTAATATGATACCTTTTTGTAAGTTGTTGAGTTGTAGGAGAGACTAGTAACTAGAACTTGAGGGTTAGATCGCAGGATGAGGAGCCTGGTGTGATCTAGTAAACCTCGTAAAGGTTGAGGAGTCGGCTTTATGAATGTAGGAACAGAGTTGTAGTGCGCATGGCGCCATATATGACAGAAGCATAATAAAAGAGATGAAGAGCCAAATATTTAAGGGATGTAGCCTAGGAGGTGGTGAACCACGGTAAATCATGTGTTGTGTGGAATGATTATTGTTTATATCTTTGCTGTCAATGGTTAGATCTTAGATGAATGTTTTGATGAAGTAGTTAGACTTGTTGATTTACATGCATATATAAGGAATGACATAATAACTAAAATAATATGAATTATATAGTAATGGACTGAAGATCACATAGTACAATCCAAGATCCCCACTCATTCCCAGGCTGCAAGCACCTGAGTGTTGTATGCACACATAGAAATATCTTGGGTGAGACTGCACAATGTACTCTGTGTACTGCGTTTCCTTCTGGTTCACCAGGAGGGATGATATTTTTAGAGGTTTTGTTGCATCCCTAGTGGACCTGAACCTGGGTCAATCATGTTAAAGGCAGAACTCAGATAAACAACCAACAAATGGTTCTGTTTCCGATTGGAACAACATAGGATTAAGTAGATGGGATCTTTTGAAGATTTGTTAAAAGAATGTAAGATCTATGGAAGTCGGGTCAAAATAATATTGAATCAGACAACAACAAGGTGAGAAGAATGTGTCGCTAGAAGGGAATGTTGAGACCGTGGAATCCCACAAAAGAAGAGATCGAAACCTGGTTGAAGACAAAGGATCTAGAGTTTGCACAGAAAGATAACAGAAACCCTAGAGTAACACCACACAAATATCTTGAGAAGTATCTGTTTACTGATCTGCATAAAGTCTTTTTCTGTGATTTTCCACACTTATTGCAAGATTGGATATTGAGGTTGAATTATAACCATGCAATGAATCAGATTCGACAGTTAGAGTGGACCTAAGTTTAGATCGCGTAGTTACAACAGGTGAATAACAAATTCACTTGCACAGTAGATTTTTGGCTTGACAATATTGTAGAAGGCTTTATAACATAATTTGTAGTAGATATTGCAAAGTCATACAACGCAGCAGAGAAAGAGTTTCTATGCGGGCCTTGAGGAAGGTATATTAGATCGTTGTATACTTCTATTAAGATATTGCTCTATAACAAAGGTGTAATGACAATGGAGTCAGACAACTAAACTTCCCTGTGTGCATGGGGGAAGGGGGGAAGCATTGACAAAAAAATGAGAAATGGAAGGAGAAAGGGATAAAGGAAAGAAGGATGAAGCCTTGGACCCAATCATGATGGACAACGACCAGATCAAGCAGATCGTGGTGACCGTTGGAGATATGTGCAGTGGAGTACCCTACCAATATAAGGTGAACACCAAGAAGAGAATCGTAGCCGCAAGGGAAGGCTTGGCCAGTGATGTAGAGGAGATAGAGGATATTCGGGCTATGGAGAAGATTGAGGAAATCTTGCACGCAACATATGAAAGGAATACGAGAGGTCCAAGAGCGAGAATAGAAGGCAACAAGCATATCCATATTAATGTCAATGTGGAACCCATAAACCCATGTGAGACTAACACACCAAGAAAAAAGACACCATTTAGGAAACCAAATTTAGGGATAAGGAAGACAATAGGAAGTACATCTACACAAGGAAAAAAAAATGGGGGAGCCAGTTCAGGGAGAATTATTCAAGTATCTACACCAAGCAGAGGTAGTAGTTCAACATTCAAGATGGCAGGACATGATCCCACCATTTGGTTACCATAATTTAGAGGAGAGGCAACATAAGACCCTGAGAAACACTTGTTCATTTGTGCAAAGATATGGGAAGAAAAAAAGATCACCGATGAAGATACTAAACTTGTGTAGCTAGCTATCACACTAAGAGACTGCACACCAGAATGGTACATGATTTTAGACGTAAACAATGCACCTGGGATGAAAAGGACACTGACATACATTAAGAAATTACTAATTAATGAGTTCCAGAAGCCAATCTCAAAGGATCAATACATGAACGAGATGATAGAAATCCAACAGAAACTAGGAGAATCTGTCTGGGGATCTGACCAACGATTTAAACGTCTGAAAGGGAAATTGAGGTATGCAATGACTGACATGCAACATAGGCATCTGTTTGTGAATTCTTTGTTACCACACCTAAAATACCCACTCAGACAACATAAATTATAATATCAAGCAAAGGCTCTGTACGCAACCTTGAAAATGGAGGAGAATCAGTACCACAAGACAGATCCAACTGTACAAGAGTTGAAGGAGGATATGAAGAATCTTACCTTCCAACTCAATTAGAATAACAGAAAGGATAAGCGTGAAGCTGTTTTTTGTACCACATGTAGAACAAAAGGGCACCATAAGAATGAATGTCCAAAATTCGCGCAGTATATGGCAACAGGGATGCCAAATCCATTGCCAACAGAAGGACCCTGGTGTGAAATTTGCAAGACGCATGAGCATGATCCGTATCATTGTCCTATGATGCAGAAATACCAGAAAATACCAAAGAATGCATACTTCACTTTTTGCAAGTCAGTAGTCCATGATGACAAAGACTTCAGAACCATGGATCTGATGAGGGAAAGGACGTCAGACACATATAGGGTGAAATCCAAAATGATTACAGGGAAAGTTGAACCTCCATTTAACTAGGCACCATTGCAGTATAATACTCTGTCGTAGCATTATAATAATGTGAAACCACAATATAACACTGCGCAACCCCAATACAACCCAACGCAGTATAATTAGGGACCTCAATACAATACACTACGTGGAAATCACGCTAGGTACAGAGGGGGAGGAAAAGGAAGAGGAGGATTTGGACACGGAAGAGGTCCAGTAGTGTGCCATAACTACCAACAACTAGGACACTATGCAAGAGAATTCCCTCTACCACCTGTGACATGCATGTATTTTCACCCAATAGATCATGATACAAAGGATTGCACAAAATAGTTTGGGAAGATAGAGGAGAAACATAATCAAAACAATCAGAACGTACAATGGATCTCTATAGAAGCTAGAGAAGATGGAATGAACATCAACATAATGACTTTTGAAGGTGCTAAAACAAGAGATGATGCAACTAAACATGAACCAGTACAACACCATTGGATTAAGAAAAATATCGATCCACCTAAGCGATTTGATGCAGAAAAGGAGAAGAAGACATTTAAGGAGGCCAGACAAGAATTTCTCAAGAAGAATGTTGCATATACATCTACCACATAGCATACCCAAGATGTCCCAATGTATGAAATGCCGTCAGCATTGGATGATACAAGTGAAGTCCACCCGAGAAACCAAGTAAGTTGCATTAAAACTTTCCTGCAATCTTGTATTCAAGTATTTAAGGATCCATCATTTGTTATAATATTATAGAATATGTTATATAGATGTACCCAAAACTATGAGGGAAAGTTAGAACAAAGGATATTCAATCACCTCCATGCCAGAAGGAGAACCAGCCGAGAGTTTAGATTGAATGCCAACATTGGAGATTTTAACATGGGCTATGTGATATTAGATCTGGGATTTGAAGTGAATGTATTGCCCAAAAAGACATGGAAGTGCATGGGAGAACCTACCTTAGGCTACTCACCAGTCCAAATGAAGTTAGAGAACCAACACAGAGTGATACCAATAGGGAGGCTGAAAGGAGTGACAATAGATCTGGATGAAGTAAGCACTACGGCAGACTTCGAAGTGATCGAAATCGTGGACGACAGAACACCATATCCAACATTACTAGGATTGGATTGGGCGTTTGAAAATCAGGCAATAATCAACTTGAAGACCAAGAAGATGACATTTGAGTCAGGCAAGTATAGGGTTATTGCACCTCTAGATCCATCAGAAGCCGAAATATTTGTGGAACCAACATGTTTAGACCTGGAATAAATTAACCAGTTGTACCGGACCACCGCATGCACCGAAGATTACATTAAGATAACTTTCGATGGTGCACTTAGCTGGAGAAGTATCACATCATGTGCTTTCGACTTAGATATAGGTCTGGAGAATTGGCAACAACGCCTACATGAGGTCTCAACCAGAAGATGCTCCCAAATAGACTGCACAGTAAGATGAGTTGGGACAGAAGTCAGAGAACCTCCAAGTTTCCATGGAATCAATGACTTGGAATAATTCCTCACGAGATATGAAGACGAAGTATCAGACATTTAAAGATTTTTAGCTCTCGATATCACACTTAAGGCTACACCTGCAAGATGGTGGGGCACACACAAAGAAAAAATCAAGGACTGGTACCAATGTAAGAAGTTACTGCGCATTAGGTTTGGCACAGAACAGGGAAGCAACCAACAACAAAAATATGATGGACAGGGTGCACTAGCATAATACTTGGAGAAGTACAGAGCGCTATGGAAAATGACACCCCCAGAAGAATGGCCTCATCATTTTGTACACTCATTAGAGGGAATCCCAACAAACTGGTATACAGACCAGGAACTGCGTAGAGGAACTACGAGATGGAAAATACTACAACAAAACTTACAATCACTTTCTCATTAGAACATGAGAACCCCAACATAGATCCATCACTTAAGAAAATAAGAGGGGTGATATTCATTAAGGAACCAGAAGTTGAACTCCTAACAAAAGAACAACAACAAAACAGACAGACAGTGAAAGAACTATTGTCATGCTACCATGTGCAGAAAGAAGTACCAGATGAAGACGATCTACACGATATTAAGATTGAATAAGTTGAAGGAGAAAGAGAAGTGGAAGGTCCACCTCTAGAATAAGAAGTAATTTCTGCGCCAATCAAGGTTAAGAAAGTCAACATTGGGACATTTGAGAATTCCAAGATGGATAGCATTGGAGACTACTAGGATGAGCAAACAATGGACATAATAACAAAATTATTGCGTGAGTACAGTGACCTGTTCCCAATGATCTTTATAGAAATGAAGGGTATCGTAAGAGAACAGGGAGAGATGAATATCCCTCTCAAACTGAAGGCAAGACCTATCAGACAGAGGCCTTATAGATTGAACCCCATCTATAAGAAGAAGGTAAGAGAAGAAATGGACAGAATGTTGGAACCAGAAATCATAGAACCAGTAGAATAATCAGAATGGACAAGCCCCATGGTAGTTCAGGAGAAAAATCAAGGAGGCATAAGAATCTATGTAGATTTGAGAAATCTCAATGATGATTTCCTACACGACCCCTTCCGTACACCCTTTACAGATGAAGTCCTAGAAAATGTGGGAGGCTAGAAAGCATACTCATTCATTGATGGATTCTCAGGCTACCACCAAATCAAGATATCACTATAAGATTGACACAATACTGCCTTTACAACAGAATGGGGATCCTACCAGTACACAGTCATGCCTTTTGGGCTGAAGAATGCACCAACAATTTTCTCTAGAGTAGTCATTGTTGCCTTCAAAGAATCCATCCATCAGTTTCTGGAGGTATATTTGGATGATTGGATAGTGTACAACCTGTTGAAGGATCATGTAGAGGTGTTGAGGCTGATGTTAGAAATATGCAGGCAATGCCAAATATACTTGAACATTAAGAAATGTATATTTGGAACACCCTTCAGAATTCTATAGGGTCACATAGTATGTAGACAAGTTTTGATCATGGATCATGCAAATATTGCAGTAATTGTGAACTTATGACCACCGAAATTAGTGTTCCAGCTGAGGGACACATCAAGACATACAGGATATTATAGAAAATTTATCAAGGGGTATGCACAGATCACTGCCTCGATGGAGAAATTACTTAAGAATGATACTAAATTCCAGTGGAATGAGAGATGTCAGCAAGGATTGGACACCCTGAAGGAGAAGATGGTCACAACACCCATCTTATTCTTTCCATATTGGGAGAAGACATTCCATGTGCATGTATATGCTTTAGCCATAGCCCTGGGAGCTATTCTGGCGCAACCAAGAGCAGGGGATTTGGACCATCCCATAACATTTGCAAGCAGAAAAATGTCAGACTACGAGCATAACTACAACACCACAGAGCAAAAAGGCCTGGAAATGGTATATGCACTTCAAAAGTTCAAGAATTACCTACCTAGAAAACATTTTAAGATGTTCACAGACCATTCATCCCTTAAGTACCTAGTCAACAAGCCAGTGTTGGGGGGGAGAATCTGTCGATGGTTACTACTGTTTCAAGAATTTGACTTTGAAGTCATAGTGAAACCAAGGAAGATGAATGCATGACCCGATCACTTTTCAAGGGTCACCAATGGTGAGGAGCCTACAAAGTTAGAGGATACCTTCCCTGATGCACAATTATTTTCAATGCAGGTCGCAGATGATTATTTTGCTGACATTATTGAGTATTTAAGTATAGGGACTATGCCACAAGAATTTAACGCCGCGTAGAGGAAGAATCTATTTGTTCGAGAAGTCGACTACCAATTGATTGCCAAGAACTTATATAAAATGGGAGCAGACAACATCTTGAGAAGATGCATGCTAGAACATGGAAGGCCTAGGATACTAGCAGAAGCCCATGAGGGAATAGTGAGAGGACACTATGCAGTAAAATCTACTGCGCATAAGGTACTGCGCGCAGGATTATGGTGGAAAACTATTCATGGAGATGCAAAGGAATACTGTCAACAATGCAATGTTTGTCAGAGGGTTGGCAAACCAAACAGACGGGATGAGATGCCCTTACACCCACAAGTAACGCTACAAGTGTTTGACAAATGGGATATTGATCTTGTTGGGATAATTCACCCACCCAGAAGAAGATAAGGCGTGTGATACATCATCACTGCGACATAATACATCTTAATATGGGTAGAGGCAACACCAATTAAAGATTGCAGTGCAAAGACAACAAAACACTTCCTGTTTGAACATGTGCTCACCAGATTTGGCTATCCAAGGATCTTGATGAGTGACCAAGGAACTCACTTTATCAACAACACTATAAGAGCTCTGACTAAAGAATTCGAGCTATACCATCGGAAAAGTACGCCATACCATCCTTAGGAAAATGGAATAGTTAAATCCTTCAACAAGATTCTAGAGAACGCCCTAACCAAGATTTGCAATGTCAACAGGGGCGACTGGGATTCAAAGATACCAAAAATATTATGGGCATATAGAACTACCTGTAAGAAGCTGACAGGGCAGACACCATTTATATTGGTGTATGGAAAAGAACCAGTGGTGCCATTAGAATTATTGGTACCAAGTCTGTGGGTCACAACAATTACAAACATGACAGAACGAGGCATAGTACAAGAAAGGTTAAGTCAGCTGATGAGCATGGAAGAAGATAGGATTCTAGAAGGCTTCCACCAAGAAGTACAGAAAGCAGGGGACAAATCTTGGCATGACCGACATATAAAGAGAAAAAATTTCAAGGAAGGAGACCTAGTCCTACTGTATGACAACAAGTTTTTTCAACATCCAAGAAAGTTCAAAATGCATTGGTTGGGACCATATGAGGTCAAGACTGTCATAAACGGAGGATCTGTACAACTGAAGGATTTGGAAGGGACAAAATTGAAGGGCATGATCAATGGGAGTCAACTGAAGTTGTATAAGGACAGTTGACCACCCACAACTTGACAGTTTCCGCGTAGTATAAAAAAACAAAAAAAACGCGCAAAAATCCATGCGCACAGGTAAGAAAATCAGTGCAACGAGAAGGAAAAGAGTTCCCATGCACAAGTCATTGAATCAACGCAACCAAATAATAATACTATGCCAGAAGAAAAGGGTATAGAATCCAAGGACTCCGCGCGCCCAAAAATTTTAGTGCGCCAGAAAAAGGCCCAAAGGTCGAACAACATGACAATTCGGAAAATGACGGCTAGGGAAATTAGGCACCAACTGGACACAGCGGTGGAAATTGTGACAGTCCATACACATAGGTAAAGACCGTAGTGTGATGGAAAATGGAAAAGTCTGAAAATAAGATGCAAATGGAAACAGTTAATACGTACAACAATACCATGCCACCAAAAGTGGAAAAAGGACAACTGTCAGTGCAGAACAATTGTCACTCCGTCATCTTTCTATAAAGTCAAAAAAGGGGGGGGGGAAAGCAAGTCATTGTTTCAATTGATAAGGAGAGAACACAGAGCCGAGTGGAAGAGAGATGGAGTGAAAATTTGATCGAGCATTCGTTGATTTCATAGATTTAAAGCCTAGACCCTGTCACAATGTCACCACCTCGAGTTGGAGAGCCGAGTAGGGCCGACAGGAACACACACAGTACTACTCACATGACAAACGAAAGTGAGAAAGCATCACCTATAGTGGTTGATGTGGATGAACTCCACATACCAGAGTATGAAACAAACTCGATAACGATAGAGGAGGAGAAAAACCATGTGTAGTAGTCCAAGAAGATGGAGGAGGACCCTGGAAGAACAAAGTCTGATACTTCGAGGGGACAAAGGAAATGAAAAACCAAGCAGACCATGGGTTTAGTGCCATAGAGCCATGAACCATAGGTATCATAGGAAGTGGTACACGAGGGTGTACTAGAGGTGGGGGCCTCATCCCCATAAGACAAACAGAACGGACAAGCTGAGAGAAGCGCACCTGGAGGGTCACAACCACAAGTAGAAGGGACCCTGGTTTTGCCAAAGATTTTGAGAGGAGTGCACATAGACGATGACATGGTTGGAGGAGTGACTGCCATCAAATAATCCAACCATGATGTTGTCGATGACTCTAAGTTTCCATACCCGACATCCCAGAACTATTTTGAAAATAGGGGAGAAGGCTCATCAGGCATGCTAGTGCTCAGGTCGGCGCAGTGGATCCTGGGGATTTACAACAAAGGCATCATGAATCTACTGGATGTCCCACACTTTTGGAGGGGAAATAATATCAACGCCTACGTCAAGCAACTTCTTGCATGAGTGCACGACATAATATTATGGATGGATAGGTCAGTTCCTATCACCGTGGACCTCATCGTAGGAATCACGGGGCTACCCACAGATTGGGAAAGCCAGAGAAATATTTGGAGGACAAAACCAGATCCAAGGCTATCTTAGATGAGATCAAGGCCAAGTATGGTGTGGAGCTAGGTAACAAGGGAATCATGATCAGTGACATCAATGATCCTATGACAAGGTTTGCAAGTGCCACAAAGAGGAAGTATCGACCGGTGTGGTCGTCGCCACCACACAATGTGAAAAGGGGAGCTCGATGACCTAGGCCCCATACCTATTGAATTCATTCTTAGAGGATTTCAAGGAAACACAGGACTAGGTCTTTGAGTTCCACTACTCATGGTTACTCATCCTCATTGGCCTCATTGGATGGAAAGAACCGGTCTACAACAAGTATATGGAAAGACCCAGAAAATGTGGTGCAACAAGATATGTATCACTACGTAGCAGCTTAGACCGAAAGAGAAAGAATACAAACACATATATCTTTGTGAGGTACTTCACAGAGATGAAATACCTTATTGCGGATACATGGGGCATTACACCAGAGATTGTCTAGGATTTTGGATAGGTTGCCAACTTCAGGTCAATGCGCCATAGCTTGTGTATGTAAGAAAAGGGAGATAAAGATAAGGAATGGCTACAACTCAACTACTATGTCATGCAGGAGGAAATCCAAGAGAGGTCTAGGAGTGGCCCGAGGAATGGAAGGTACCAGAGATTCCAATGGCAGTACCCAGATCACAAACTTAGACGCAGGGAAGACCAGCCCCGACGCACCAAACAGGGACCAACGGGGAATGAATCAAAAAGAGGAGTTTGAAAGGCCAAGGGGCAGAAGAACCCCTGCCAAGAAGATACCACACACATAGAATATACCACCAAGGGGTGCTACACAGGCTCCACCATGCATAAAAAAACCACCACTACACTCAATGGAACAAGTGCACGTGGAAGAAATAGATGCAGGAACATAGGAAGTCCCTGAGGCGGAAGAAATAGGTGCAGGGACACAAGAAATCCTTGAGGAGGAAGAACAAGGGATATGAACCTAGGAGATTCTTGAGGTCGGAGAAACATGGACAACCACTGCAAGGGATACCCAGAGGCCCACTAGTCCCGAGCCATCAGCCACCCAGGAGAAGCGGCCAAGGGAGCACACCAGTGGAGGTCGAAAGAAGGAAAATGAACACAAGCCAAAGATCCATATATCACTAACCCTGGATGATGTGGATTTAGTGGTGAAAACAGTCAAGGAGAGACTGGCCGAGGTCTAGGAGAATGTGGAGAAGCACAAGGTCTCAATTGTAGACCAAGTGCAAGAAGTCAAAGCTGCGTTGTAGCATCTACGGATCGAGACAACACAAGCACCAAACGACACACCCACACAGGCTAAGGAAGGACTGCCATTTCCCAAGACAATGCACTTTGTATCATAACCGAGTGCCAATTTCATCATCATGCCAGAGATGATTTTTGTTAATGAAGAAACAACATAAAAACCCCTCAAATACATCAATACGTTGGATGTGGCATTGGCCAAGATTCCAACAAAAGCGTTGTACAAACTTCAGGTGAGTGTTGTGTAGGAGATTCAGTCAAGAGCAAGAGCGGACACCAAAAACCTTCAGGTAGACTAGACAAAGAATATATCGGTGAAGGAAGTCCTCAACCTGGAAGCGTAGCAGAAAGAGTGAGTGCAACAAAAATTGGAAGATATGGAGCATCAAATCCATATGTTGTTTCAAGAAATTCCCGAAAACACAAATGAGGAGGCAGGGTTGTCGGAAGAGAAGTTGCAGGATAGAGAAGACTATCCAGGAGTATAAGGATAAAATCAAAGAGTTAGAGGAGCGTGTCACACTCACTACTCCTCCAGAAGTTAGAGTGGAGCGAGAATAGGAGGCAACAATAGTTGCGGAGGGCATCGACCAAAGTATTCAAACAATCAATGAGATGTTAGAGAAGAGTGCGCAGTTCTAGACTCACATCCTATAGGATGGGAGCGTCTATGAAATCCAAGAGAAGGAAAATCAACTCCACACAACAATGGTGGAGGTGAAACAATGAAAAAAAATAGTATCACTACCGGAGAAGATAAAAATGACCACCGAGTTGAAGGCCCTGCAGTTGGAAGAGAAAGCACTACGAGCACAAAAGACAACAAGACACGCGTTGTTGGATCCCTTGCAAGAAAAGGTGAAGCATCTGGTCATGGAGAGTGATGCATCTAAGACAATCATTGAGAAGATCGGATCCGAAGGAGGAGAGATATTACATTTTCCTATCACAGAGAAGGTGCTCACCGCTATGGTCTACAAGAGCATTCAGGCTCAATAGTAGTGCTAGTGAATAATGAAAATGTATGATGCACTGCAACAGGTAGTATCTGAAGCAGGAAGCAAGTAGTGACAGTTGCATAAGTCAGGCAGTGACTTGGGACGAGTCACGATGTCAGTGTTGGGGGCCTGTTGAGAGTAGGCCCATTTTGGGCGAAGAGGCACGGAGGAAAGACAGTTGGCAGAAAAGCATGAGAGGTGTGCATGCAAGAAGAACGGAAAGCAAGACAACTGGAAAGAAAAGCAATGGATGAAAATGCACATGCAGAGGATAAAAGCGTGCAAGGCCAGCATGCAAGAAGACCTAACTAGGTTGGGGTTTTGATAAGAGAATGTAATGGTTGATGAGCCAAGAATAGATATAAATAGACATCGAGGAGGTCTAGTGGGGGGTTCGGTGTGGTTGTTGTTTTTGTTATGTGTTACTCACGTAAGATAGAGTAACAGGTCGGTAACATGACTGTAATATGATACCTTTTTGTAAGACGTTGAGTTGTAGGAGAGAGTAGTAACTAGACCTTGAGGGTTAGATCGCAGTCTGAGGAGCCTAGTGTGTTCTAGTCAGCCTCGTAAAGGTCGAGGAGTCTGTTTTATGAATGTATGAACAAAGTTGTAGTGTGCGCGACACCATATATGACATAACCATAATAAAATAGCTGAAGAGCCAAATCTTTGTGGACATAGCCCAAGAGGAGGTGAACCACGGTAAATCATGTGTTGTGTGGAATGATTATTTTTCATCTTTGTTGTCAATGGTTAGATATTAGATGAATGTCTTGATGAAGTAATTAGACTTGTTGATTTACATGCATGCATAAGGAATGACAGAATAACTAAAATAAGATGAATGATATAGTAATGGACTGAAGATCACATAGTACAATCTCATATCCCCATTCATTCCCAAGCTGCAAGCACCTGAGCGTTGCAGCCACTCATAGAACTATCTCGGGTGAGACTGCGCAATGCACTTTGTGTATTGCATTGCCTTCTGGTTCACCAGGAGGGCCAATAGTTTTAGAGGCTTTGTTGGATCCCAAGCAGACCTGAACCTAGGTCAATCATGTTAAAGGTAGAACTCAGATAAACAACCGACAACAACCTACAACACACCTATTGTAACTTCCTCTTCTTTATCTCACCATATCCTCTCTCAGAATACAATATTCGCAATGATACACAACCACAATACAGTTCCCTCATAAAAGAGAGTTGCCTTCTCGGGAAAAGAAACCCTAACATAACTTCTACCTTCAGATCTGCGACCTTATAATGAATGGTCCATATTTACTATGAAATTACAATATACATTTACAAGGAAATTTTTTCCTTCGCGGGCCCACAAGCCCCCCACATGGAGGGGTGTACAATATTCTGGGGTGTACATTCTCCATGGGGTATAAAAACAACTGAAAACAAATACCTATGAAACAAAAAGATAACCAGGCTCCACAACCAACAATCTCCCACTTGGAGACTGATCACAACAACTCCACTGCTATTGTACCTGCTGAACTATACTCCACCTTGGGCATGGAAAATTTCTCATCTTCACCTTCATGCTTAAATACCAACTAAAACTAAGCATGAACTCATTTTATCCTTGGTTACTCCCTTTGTTAACATGTCTGGAGGATTCTGGCTAGAGTGTATCTTTTCCAACTTCAAATTTCCATCTTCCAAGACAGATCATATGAAATGGTACCTGAGATGTATATGCCTAGTCTTCAAATGGAAGGCCGTGTTCTTTGCAATATTAAAGGCACTCTCCCTGTCACAATACAATCTGCTATTCTCTTGCTTCTTTCTCAATTCCTCCATAAACCTCTGTAACCAAATCATCTCTTTACTAGCCTTTGTAGCAACAACATACACTGCCTCTATTGTTGAAAGTGAAACAACCTTTTGCAGTTTCGAAATCCAACTTGTTGTTGTTCCACCTACAATAAAAACATGCCTTGTGGTTCTCCTCCTGCTATCTTTATCACTTGCCATATATGAATCAATATATCCATGTAGAAAAGTGTTTGAACTTCCAAATCATAATGCATGAGTAGCAATACCTTTCAAATACCTGAGAATCCATTTTACTGCCTCCCAATGTTCTTTACTTGGATTGTTCATATACCTACTCACAACTCCCACTGCATGTGCAATATCTGGTCTTGTGAAAACCATCGCATACATCAAGTTGCCAACTGTTGATGAATAAGGGACCTTGGACATGTATTATATCTTCTCTTGTGTCTTGGGACACATTTCCTTAGTTAATTTGAAATGACTAGATAAAGGTGTACTAACTAGTTTTGTATTCTTCATTTTAGACCTCTCCGACACCTTCTCTATGTACACACCCTGAGACAATGTCAATTTGCGATTTTTCCTGTCTCTTGTTATTCTCATACCAAGGATTTTCTTTGCAGCACCCAAATCCTTCATCACAAATGAATTGGCTAATTTCTTCTTGAGCACATTTATATCCTGCATATTAGACCCTGCAACAAGCATGACATCTACATACAATAGCAAGATAATATATAAGCTTCCATTTTCTATCCTTTTAAAATAAACACAGTGATTCGAATGACATCTACTATAACTTGGTTCTATAATAAACTTGTCAAACTTCAAATACCACTGTCTTGGAGCTTTATTTAGGCCATACAAATCTTGTTCAACCCACATACCAAATTCTCCTTCCCTTTGACCTCATACCCCTGTGGCTGTTGCATATAAATCTCTTCCTCCAAATCCCCATGGAGAAAAGTTGTTTTTACATCTAACTGTTCAAGATGAAAATATTCTACTGCCACAAGACTTAAAAT
>ML792028.1:580774-590969 GCA_009831015.1 Picea engelmannii
TGATGGAATATGATCATCAATGCAAGCTGGACCCCACAATGCCTCTCAAATACCCCTGTACTCGCTCTAGCATCCATCTGGCTACTCTGGTCATCATAAATCTCTGCCCTGTGATGATGTCCCAAAGTGGGGACATTACACTTTCTTATTTTGTAATTCTTTTCTTTAATTATCTCTAGGGCCTACATGTACTTCCTTCTTCAATTCACTTTTTCATCTTCAAAAATTCATTTCTCCTCAACCATGAGGATCCACGTGATGTTCCACATACCACTAGAAACAACATGATGTATACTATCCATCCATGGGTGTTGTATCTGCATGTGCATTTTCCTTCATGTCCAAATACCTTCATCAATATTGCCGTCCAAAACGCATGACTAGGGTTGACATCAATGAAAACAACCAATCTTCCAACAGATATATTATGTGATGTTTAAATTTTGTTGTTAAATCTTGCAACTAGAAAGAAAGAAGTTCCGTATCATGATTGAAACAGAGATATAGATTTACTATAGTTTTTAAATCCTTTTAGGTTGTTACATAAAACCTACATTCTCTAGTTCAAGTAATGGTGTATCACACTTGTATTTTGTCTCCTTCATTTTGTGCATTGACATATCCTAGAACCTTCAACCAACCTTATGTTGATGCTTGAATCCATCATGACCAAAATGACAACCTCATGAGGAAATTATTCCCCGTTCGTTTTTAGAGAGGTGGTTCTCCTCTTTGGATAAAAGATATATCTTTGAATATCTTGGATTAGGGAGAGTGCTAGGCAACAAACCCCAAATATTTATTGCTTGAATTTATATGAAAACGGTTCTTCAAAAACCCAATATGATCTTTATGTGCAACAAAAGTCTTTTTACAATAGGAAAAAATTGAAGGAGGGCTTCAACATCAGAATTAAATTGTGATGAACATCACACACAATCTTCTTAATCATATATAAATGCATCAATATCTTCTTCATGAGAAATAGGAGAGAATGGTTTGATCATCTCAATGAATTTTAATAGAGTACTGCAATTAGTAATAAAAGATAAATTGATAGTTCAACCTCAAATATCTCATACTTAAAACTCAAAGTTACAAGATACAATTAAGATCAACCCTGAAACAATTCTTTGTGGAGTTTATTCATGATAAATGTTCTTCATTAACAAAACAATTACATACATGTATGTGGCTACAAATGCTCCATGATCATACATGAAAATTTTGTAGAAGAATACAAGAAAAACACTCAACAACTCAGCCTTGTGCCCAACTCTGAGACTCAAGCATAAAGCTATGAGAAATGGTGTAGAAGAATAGAAATAGTGGAGAAGATGGAGATCTCTTTTCATTGATCGGAATCTTGGCTATACATTCATGGTTGTACACTCTTCTTCATCTGATCCTTTTCCCTACCCCTCTTACAATTATGAGTATTGGAACCTTGATGAAACCTCTCTTCTCTTTTTAAGAAGATATTTTCTAACTACTTGAGTAGTTAGGGTTTTCTTGCTCTCTTGAAATTCCCGCACAAGTTTCTTCTTGAAACATTACATTTAATTAGTTCCTCATTAATTCCTCATTAATGAAAATATATAATCAATATGTACATATCTAAAATGGGTCCCTTTCCCTTTTTAATGATTTTTTTAAATAAACTTTTATTTTTACAATTTAATTAATTTCCCATTTAAAATAGGAGGACTGTGTTTTAATTTTATGAGAATGATAATAAAATTTTTAGCCATGGAAATTACTTCTAATGTAATATTCATCATCTCATATTTCCAACAATATAAAGTTTTGGCAAATATGTCGCTCAGATATCAATATATGAGCTCGTGAAATTGAGTTGTCACGCAGGCCCATTAAAAATGCAGCTGACTAATATTTTAACTTCTGAGACAAATATATCAACTTTCAGCACTTAAAACCCATACCACCATCTTATATGTCGAAATAAATTTCCAAATTTATAAAGTTTGCATGATTCTGACACCCGGAGCTCAAGTTATGGCCTCTACAAGATCGTGACTTAGCCATCATCGATCTCATGTCTTGGGGCGATTTGAGCCTTTGATTTCAAATTCATTTATCCCTCTTTGACATTTCAACTTTTTATTCATAAATATTATCCCACATTCATTTGGATATTACAAATATTCATGGTATACAATACTAAGTGTTTCATAGACTTAGCAAGAAACAAAGAAGATAAGAAATTATGGAGCTTGGAGGATTCAAACCTTGGAAAGTTGTTAAATAAAATAATAATTTTTTGGAACCCCGTCATCGTCCACCTCATGCCCTATCAACATTCAGTCATCACCGGGTCATTGACAAGTCATATCCCACATGTCATAAACTCATTAGATTCCAAATATAACCAATAATATGCCGCCATATGTCACAAATTGTATGTTGTCACGTGTCTCCAATGTTGAGTTTCCATGTGTCATGACCTCATTCATTGCCATGTGTCATATTCACATTCACTGGTTTTCATGCCTTGGAATATCTTTGAGAAATTTTCAAGTATGGGAGATGGGATGAGAGGGGAGGAGGGAAAATTGTGGGTAGCGGAAGTCAAGGGGGTAGTTTGTAGGCTACGGGGATGGGTTGGTGGGTTGGGGAGTGAGGTGAGTAAGGAAGTGAGGGATGACTGGTGTCCACTCGTCCACAATGAGAGGGGGAGGGGGAAATATTTAGGTGGTGTACAGATAAGGATGACATAGGGTGATGTAAGGGGGAAGGTAAAGTGTAGGCAACGAAGTTAGGAGGATAGTGGGTTCATGGGGATAGGAAGGTGAGGGAAGTGAGGAGATGAGTCCACCAACCCACGAACCCGATGAATTTGTTATATTTATTCCATATGGGAGAGGATGGGTGGGAAACAACATTTAAAAAATCAACAAACAAATGAATGCACATTTGGGATGAACCTTTCTGCAAATGAATATTCTAACACATCCCAGCTAGTAATGGAGTTAGGAATTAATGAACTATACGATTCAAGAGCATCCTCTCGTAGAGTTTGTAGGAATAATATACATGCAAAATTGTCTTTAATGAGGTTGAAATCATAACATGTACCTTTAAAATTAATCAAGTGTTGCTCTGCATCTTCTGAAGCATCCCCAAAGAATGTAGAAAAAATTTCAATAGGAATATTGGGAATTTGAAAGTCTATTTTTGGTAGATTTAAAGGGGTATTATTAAATCGCCTCCTTCTTTGAGTATTTCTCCCTTTTGTTGAGTCTTGAAAATCCATTGATGGGACTGATGAATAATATAAAGCAGCATTATGACATGAATGAAACCCTTCATTTTAAATTTTTTCAATGGAGTTTCCAGGGAGTTTATTCTCCCGAATCTTTGGTACTTCTCGTTTCTTTTTGAAATTATAAAAACAATGAGCCATGCTTAAAATAAGCAACAATTTTCTTGAATATTCTTCTCGAAAATTTGAGCCATGGAGATTTTTGGTTCCTCAAATATCTTGAAAATAAATTGGACCCCGGTATGGTCACCAAAAATTTTGGCGCTTGAATCTGTCAGGACCGAAACGACAACCTCATGAGGACATTAGTCCCCATTCATTTTAGAGAGGTGGTTCTCCTATTTGGATAAAAGTATATATTTGAATATCTTGGATTATGGAGAGTTCTAGGATGAAAAACCAAAATATTTATTGCTTGGATTTATATGAAAATGGTTCTTCAATAACCCAATATGATCTTTATGTGCAACAAAAGTCTTTTTACAATAAGAAAAAAATTGAAGGAGGGCTTCAACATCATAATTAAATTGTGATCAACATCACACACAATCTTCTTAATCATATATAAACACATCCATATTTTCTTCATGAGAAATGGGAGAGAATGATTTGATCATCTCAAATAATTTTAATAGAGTACTGCAATTAGTAATAAAAGAAAAATTGATAGGTCAACCTCAAATATCTCATACTTAAAACTCAAAGTTACAAGATACAATTAATATCAACCCCGAAGTAATTATTTGTGGAGTTTATTCATGAGAAATGTTCTTCATTACCAAAAATTTGATAGCCATGTATGTGGTTGTAAATACTCCACGATCATATAAGAAACATCTGTAGAAGAATACAAGAAAAACACTCAACAACGCAGCCTTGTGCCCAACTCCGAGACTCAAGCATAAAGCTATGAGAAATGGTGTAGAATAATAGAAAGAGTGGAGAAGATGGAGATATATTTTCATTGATCAGAATCTTGGCTATACATTCATGGTTGTACACTATTTTTCCTCTGATCCTTTTCCCTGCCCCTCTGACAATTCTGATTATTGGAACCTTGATGAAGCCTCTCTTCTCTTTTTAAGAAGAGATTTTCTAACTACTTGTGTAGTTAGGGATTTCTTCCTCTCTTGAAATCATCGTACAATTTTCTTCTTGAAAAATTCCATTTAATTTGTGTCTCATTAATTACTCATTAATGAAATTACATCATCAATATATACATATCTAAAATGGGTCCCTTTCCCTTTTTAATAATTTTTTTTAAATAAACTTTTATTTTTACAATTTAATTAATTTCCCATTTAAAATATGAGGAATGTGTTTTAATTTTATGGTAATTATAATCAAATTTTTAGCCATGGAAATCACTTATAATGTGATCTTCATCATCTTGTATTTCCAATTTTATAAAGTTTGCGCAAATACGTCACACAGGCCCATTAAAAATGAATTTGACTGATATTTTAATCTCTGAGAAACATATATCAAGTTTAAGTACTTGAAACCTCTACCACCATATTCTACGTCTAAATAACTTTCCAACTATATAAAGTTTTCACGATTCTGACACCCAGATCTCAAGTTATGGCCTTTTCAAGATCGTGACTCAACCACTATCGATCTGATTTTTTGGGGAAATCTCAGCCTTTGATTTCAAATTGATTTCTCTCGCTTTGAAATTTTGACTTTTTATTCATAAATATTATACCACATTCATTGGGATATTACAAATATTCATGGTATACAATACTAAGTGTTTCATACACTTAGCAAGAAACAAATAAGAGAAGAAATTATGGAGCTTGGAGGATTCAGACCTTGGAAATTAATTGAATAAAATAATAATTTTTTGGAACCCCGTCATCATCCACCTCATGCCTAGTCAACACTGAGTCATCACTGAGTCATTGTCAATTCATATCTCACATTTCAAAAACTCAGTAGATTCCAAATATAACCAATAATATGCCGCCATATTTCACAAATTGTATGTTGCCACGTGTATCCAATGTTGAGTTGCCATGTGTCATGAACTCATTCATTGCCATGTGCCATATTCTCATTCATTGGTTTTCATGCCTTAGAATAGCTTTGAGAATTTGGCTAAGTATGGGATATGGGATGAGAGGGTAGGAGGGAAAATTTTGGGTAGCGAAAGTTGAGGGGGTAGTTTGTCGGTTGCGAGGACGGGTTGGGGAGTGAGGTGAGTAAGGAAGTGAGGGATGACTGGTGTCCACCCACCCGCAATGAGAGGGGGTGGGGGTAATTTGTTGGTGGTGGAGGGATAAGGATGATGTAGGGTGATGTAAGGGGAAAGGTAAAGTTTAGGCAGTGGATTTAGGAGGATGGCGGGTTCACGAGGATAGGAAGGTGAGGGAAGTGAGGAGATGAGTCTGCCAACCCGTAAACTCAATGAGGAGATGACTAGTTAGGGGGAAAGGAGAGAAATGTAGACGATGGAAGTGAGGGAGGAGAAATGTATATAGGGGGGGCAGGGGTGAGGAAGGTGAGGGGAAGGGTGAAGGAGTGTGATGGGTGTTCACCCCCCGCCATAGATTTAAATGTGGCTAAGTATGGGAGGATAAGGGATAAGGGAGTGGAGAGGGTGGAGAGATGAGGAGAAAAATTGTTAAGTGTTGAGATGGATAAAGGTGAAAGGTGAGAGAAATAAGTGATGAGAATACTTAGCCAAAATTTGAAAAAGGATAGAAGAAAATGATATTTAGAAAGATTCTTCAAAATTGGATATCTAGACCAAATATTGAATAACTTAGGCATACGGAAATGGATTTGTGATCCGAAAAATGCATGATGAGGCTAAGACTAAGCGATGTAGAATGAACTTGTAAAAGTTAAAAAATGTCTTCTTTTGATATCAAGGATATTCTTGGCCAAAAACATATTTCTTCCACCAAAGTTGTAGTTTTGTTGTTGCTAAAATGACCACTCAATCCTCCACTCTTTAGCTCTCTAATGAGATTTTCTCCCATGGAGCCTCTTCGTATGCGCAATTTATTATTCTTGAATTAAAAATTCCAAGTATGGACTATGGTCCATAGTCGATGGTTCTTTAAAACCATTCAAAACCTTTGTAAAATCAACATCTTCCTCATGCAAAACTTTTATACCATCTAAATACACAACCTCAATAGCTATTGTACTAAAAAACAAGACTCTCATGGTCAATGCATCAACAAATTATATCGACTTTTTTTTTTTTATCCTTCAAAACAAATGAATAACTTTGCAATAATTCTACCCATTTCATATGTTTCTGATTCAACTTCTCTTAATTGTTAATACAGATAAGTGATTGGTGACTAATATACAACACAAACTCCTTAGGTAATAAATAATGTCTCCACTTCTTCAATGCTTGAATTATAACATAGAATTATGGATCATAAACAAAGTACTTCCTTTTGGTTTCAATTAAATTCTCACTAAATAAAGAAATATGCTTGCCTTCTTAACTTAATACTTGTCCAATTGTTGATCCACTCACATCACGATCCTCCTAGTAGACTTTGTTGGAATCTGGTAAGGTCGATACTAGTTGTTCAGGGGCCTTCTTCTTCAACATTTCAAATCTTTTTTCAGCTACCATTGTTCACTAAAAAAATTTCTTCTTCATGCACTTAGTCAGTGTTTCACATATACCATTGAAATTTATAATTTATTTCCTATAAAAGCTTGCCAATCCATGGAAACTTCTAACATCAAAGGTACTCTAGGGAATAGACCATTCAYGTACATCCCTTATCTTCTYTRGATCCATCTTCATACCTTATTCAGAAACCACAAATCCAAAATATACTAAATTCTCTTTCATGAAGGTACATGTCTTCAAATTTATTAGCAGATTCTCCACTTGTTGCAAATCCCTCAAATGATCCTCTTTTGCCCTGCTAAAAATTAGAATATTATTAAGGTAAAAAACATCAAATTTACTGAGGAATGGTTTCAATACCTCATTCATAAACCAAAATGGAATAACCAAACACTCATACAATGCTTCCTTTGTCTTTAATGTTGTCTTTCATTCATATCCTTTTCTAACTTTGATCTAGTCATACCTAATCTTGAACCATCTTTGGAAAAATTGCAAGCTAACACTTTGAACTCTTCATTCCTTCCAGCAATTATTTAACTGATTAAAGAATAATCATGTTTCTATTGTTATCTCCATCATTCTCATCAATTATTGGATGTGATATGAATTGTCTTCCTCCTTCTCAAATTGATAAGTATTCTTCATCTCATCATGAAATACTATCATGTAATACAACCAAGGTCTTTCTAGCAATACACGACAAGCATCCATGGCAACAAGATCACACAAAATTTTATCTTCATATCCTCCCATTTGAAAATTTAGCAAGCACTATTGAGAAACGATAACTTGATGTCCTTTATGTAGCTAGAAAACTCTATATTCATTAGGAAGACATGTGCATTTCAACTTTCACTTCTATACCACTTCTAGAGACACTAAATTTCCAGTGCTTCCTCCATAAATAATCATATTACAATACGTATCTAGTATCTTACACTTCGTATTGAATATATTCTTCCTTTGCATGGGTTCTTAAACAACTATCTTCTTCAACTTGAGCAACACCCTTTTGAGCATAAAAATTTCTCCTTCGACTTGGTGAATTTATGCAATATTGTTTCCATAAGACTTATCTACCGAAACCATATGTGTCATTGCATTGTTTGTTCTATAATTTTTATTCTCAGGACATTCTTCCATATTGTTCCCTCACTTCCCACACTTGAAACATCTAGGAACATACCTACCTCCTCTTTCTTTGTCAAAACCTTTTCTTGAACCACCAATGTTACCTTATCTATAGCTTTGACTATTATTTCTTTCTTTATCATCATTTATGGTATGTTTTTGAATTCTCCCAGAGCCTGCATGACCTCTTCCTCAAGCACTATGGTATCTTCTATGAAGCTTTTCTTCAACTCTAACAATAGTATGGTATGCTTCATCTACAATCCACAAATAATGATTTATCTAAGGGTGAGGGCACTATATAGAGATGGAATATTACCTCAAGAGAATATTCCTCACTAAAATAGGGTGCCTCCACTAAAATAGGGCATCTTCCTAAAAAATAGGATACCTTCTCTCTTTAGTTCTCAGACATTTACACTTCAATTATACTATTAGAGGCAAGTATTGCATGATTCACATGGTTTACTCACCATGAGGGCGCATATCACATGCATGCAGCCAAGAGGGCACATATAATGACTATGCATAAATTTCTCTCACCTCCACATGTGTGACTCTGTTAACTATTGATTGCATGGACCAACTAACTAGGAATTGGTGGTAGATGACTCTCGTTTCTGTCAGTGAGTGTCTAGATATCTCTAGAATACTAGTATAACACATTTACTTATATATGCATCTATATATGGCACATTATCTTATCCATTGGGCTATATGTATTGTGTGTATTACACATTATTCATTCAAGCAATGTAATGCTATTCTTATTTTTTTCTCTCATTCCTGTCTCTTTCTCTCTAATTCATTTTGCAAGCTTTGTGTATTTTCTCTAGATAGGTTCTTTGTTATAGGTTTCATCGAAAATTCACATGGTATTAGATATTGTGAGGAGAAACATTGATTTCTTTCACATGGTATCAGAGCCTTGGGTTGCTAGGATGAATGTGCAATAACACTTTATTTGCAAGTTCAGGACAATGATGCAGACATAAAGAATGGAATTTATGTTGGTAGTTATTATCATGCCATACAATTATTTCAAGTTGAAGCTAAAGATTATACATCTACTTAGAAGTGGAGGCTTGTACAGAATAAAAATGGATACAGAGGTTGATCCAAACTTAGCTATCGAGAAATCCATGTACTTTAAATGCATGGGTGAGGCTTACGGTCTTATTTTCATGTCAATGTCCCCATAGATTTTGTTTGATATTGATGCTTGTACTACTCCAAATGATATTTGGAACAAATTGGAAGGTCTCTTTGGAAAGAAAGACAAGACGAGAGACCACATACTTTAGGTAGAGTTGAATTATTTGGATTTGAGAAGCTTTGATAATATTTAGGACTTCTTCACGAAGTCCAAATCCCTTCTTTTTTACCTTAATGGATGTGGTGTTGACAAATACAAGGAAGAAAAGCATTTGTTTCTTTCTATTTTGTCAAAACATGGTTGAGAGTATGTAGTATTTGTTTCGACCTTTCATACAGTGAGGTACACTTCAGGAGCAATGTGGGTGATTCCAACATTGGAGAAGTTTATTGAGTCCTCGACACATGAGAAAGATAAGATCATAAAAATGGGGAAAATCAAGGGTTCCAAGGTGCATGCACTTATTATACATGAGGGAAACAAATCCAATATAAAGGCTAAGCAGAAAGGAAAGGGAAAGAATAATATCGAGCAAAGAAAGGAAAGAAAGTTTTATGATTCCTCTGGCTCAAAAGGTGGAAAGGGAAAGAAAGTGAAGTCAAAGTGTGGTTACTACAATTGTGGCTACAATATTGAATCATTGCGCATGAATAATACTATAACCCTAATGGAACAGGAACTTCAGAAGAACAATCTTTGGGACTACATTCTCGAGAATGCCAAGAAGAAGTTGGAAGACCAACCACCAAACAAAAGAGGTAATTATCATGCTTTAATTGATATTAATTCTTCTCATGATCCATGGATCATATATTCAGGTACATCCCATCATATGTCTCCCTCATAATATTTTTTATCTTCTATTACTGCATGCATGGGTCCTCCCATCCTCATGTGTGATGATACTCCAGTAGAGGTCATAGGACAAGGTAGACTAGAGCTCCCACGCGAAAGTTTTGAGAACATATTGCATGTTCCAAAAATATTCGTGAATATATTCTTTGTTTAT
>ML792028.1:614399-645529 GCA_009831015.1 Picea engelmannii
AACAGAATATTCTTAGTTCACCAACATGTTATATGCATATCCAAGCATGTACATATGCAAAATTACACATCTATATGCACCAAGCATTTACTGTCAGCATGCCTATTAATGCCATTGTATGCTTCATGCACTCTAGTTCATTTTTGTTTCAATTCACTTATTTATTTATCTATTTCTCTTGTAGTTGGTTGTCCTTGAATTCCTTTAGATCCTTGATGCCTTGTGTGCTCCCATTCTTCTCATTTGCACTATGGTTCCCTGAGTCTGAACACTTTTTCAGCCACGTTCCACCTGGCCATTCTTTCCCACTTAGTACTATTCCCCAATGGAAATCCATTTTCATTCAGTGCCACTTTTGAAGTGAGAGAGCATCCCAATTCCTCTGCATTGGCATCTTGCTTCCATTGTGAACTTTGATTTAAGATTTTAGACAGTAGATAAGTCATATCTAACAAATCCTTCCCTGGAACTCCTATGCTTGACACAGATATTATTCACACACCACCTCTTAAGCTCTTTGTTTCCTTCCACATCAAGCTTGGAACTGTCTACACATATCTACCTTCAAGGATATAGATCCTTACTTTTCCTTCCTATGCCCATTAATGACATTATTCACCTGCTAGATTCATGTCCCATGTGAGGATTCTTTATTTTGTGGTACCTCATCCATCTTTTGTAAGCAAAGTCATGCCTCCATGACCTTAACATATGATCCTATTCTTGAATTGATCTGGTTATACCTCTAATCCTGATAAACCTACAAGAAACCATCTTGTTAGAGCTATACATATCATACAAAAATTGTCAATTAAATTTACAAGTACCTTTTCATTTAAGTGATAATATTATTATTTAATTAATATCATTTTTCCTTTCTATATGAATTAACTCTTTTTTAATCATGACTGTGTGTCGATTCTTTTGTCTTCATGAGTTGATCACAGACATGGATCAACTCATTATATCGTACTCATGTTTCTGTTGCGTTCTCAGTTCACAAACAGATCACATTTTGACCCCTTATCAATTCCCTGTATTATTCTAGTGTTAACTCTCTATCAAATTAAATCTTTATGAGGCACTTCCTTCAAACCATTTACATATGAACAGATGCGCAAAACCACGGGATTATTGATTTGAGTGTTGCCTCTTATTTTCCATTTGTTTCTTAATGCAGACCCCCTTCTCCAAAGGCCGCGCGACCTCCCGGTAAAGGGTCTTCAGTCCCGAGCCAAATTGTCTCTCTGAAACCTTGATGGTTTCGTTTTGTATCTAAACACAAGCCATTTCAACTTTCTGGCGCAGGTCCAATGGCCCCCACGACCTTCTCCTTCACCCTTGCGAAAAATCTCAGATTTGGTGCTAGCTCCTTTTTCTCTTGGCCCCTCCTTAGATGTGACCTTAAGCGGTGATCTCACGTAGATGCGCGATTGTGTCCACACTCAAAGATGGTTTGGAGCCAAACTACTTATCGCCCTGCAATCCACCACGTGTCCTTTTTCCAAAACCGTGGTCTCGATTTTGGCCCATCCTCAACTTCGTAAAGCTCGAGCACCTCCCATCCATGCAATATGAGGTGACCGTTGAACTCACGATCTTGACGGTGCTTCTAAACGGACAAACGAGATCTACCTCTTGGGAACCAACAGTTCAGATTTACCTCTCCCAGATCGACGGTTGTGGTCGTTTCGAAATTCTGGACTTCGGAATTCTCAAATCTCAAACTTTACTTCCCTCGAGATACACAGGATTCTGCTACGCGTCCTTTTGAATCAGACAGTGGGGAATTACTTTGGACAATCCAAGGATCGACGTTTACTTTGGGTCCTTACCCATAATCCACAACTTCACGCCACCTATTCTCCTGATATGATGGTTCAGGTCTACTTCGGACGATCCGACAATCGACGTTTACTTCAGGTCCTTACCCAGAATCGACATATTCACTCCACTTGTTCTCCTGATCTGACAGTTCAGGTCTACTTCAGACGATTTGACAGTCGACATTTACTTCGGGTCTCTAGCTCTCCAGGATTCGGGAGTTTCAACTCTCAACTTAAAACTCTCGGAGTAATTTCTCCATAGTCCACAATCCATCGCCACGTAGAGAAATACTATAAGCAGACATGTGGTCCAATCTGGCGGGTCACATGTGTCACGTCCTATTTGACATTTCAATCATCTACATTCTCAAAACTTACTGACACATGGCACACATCCCATGTCTCCACGTCATCCCTGGTGACGTCTGCAAGCCATGTCACTTCGGAAATTCCGGGGTCCACATCACCTCCTAGTGATGTCATCGTGCCCCACCACTTTGGATCTTCGGGCTGCGGGACTTCGGGAGTTTCCACACTAGCACACTTCCAATTCTCCCAAACTATGATTTCCCGAACCGGCCAAACTGTCGCCATGTGTCTCTCTTATTGGACGACCCATATTAACCTTGGACTTCAGTACTTCAGAAGTTATCGCTGCAAGGATCAATGGTTGCAATTCCTTCGGGCCTTCAGACTTCGGAAAACTCAAACTTCAACTTTTTTCCGAAATGTTTTTGTCCGAAGCTTGCGATCTACTTATGCATGTTTCCCACGGGTCGACAACTACGATTTCTTCGGGTCTTTGTACTTCGAAGAAATCAACTCCCAACCTTTGCTTTTTCCCGAAGTGTGTGGATTTCTGCCGCGTGTCCTCCTAGATCAGATGACTACAATTCACTTTGGATCTCCAAGGTCCAAAAATCTCAATTCTCAACTTATCCTTGCTTGCCTTTTCCTGGAGTGATTTCACCCGGAGCACACGATCAGTTGACGAGTGTCCTCCTAACGATCGACGGTCCTCGGTATTAGCAAAATAATTTGCAGCCAGAAGAGGCTTGCCTCTCCATAAGAAGATAAATAACCTCTACATGCATATACTGAATTCTAACCTATCAAATCAAGGTTCTTGATTAGTCTCATCATACAGAAAAGCGTAGACATTTTGTAGCACCATGGCGATGTGAAATTTTCTATATAGCATGGTCTGCCATTTTACTACCCAAAATGCTACCAAATCTGTTAAGTAGTGTAATGATGGCGCTATGAATTCCATAGCTTGTTACCAAATCCTTTTTCATTTCAGATGCTACCAAATTTGTCAATGTTGAAGTGATGTAACTGCGAATTATGATGGCACTACCCAATTGCACACAGACACACAAGCGGGTGCTACTGAAATTTGCTACTGAAATTTTGGCAGAGACCAAATTGTGCAAAGTTATTTTTGGACGCTTCTACCAGTTTTGAGTGACTAAATTAAAACTTGGATTCATGAGAAAGAGATATGAGAGAGCTGTAAGAGGCACTTTGCCTGTGATCTTTGTAACCCTGAGGGGATTTTGTTTTTGTAAACATTTCTGTTATTGAAGGTTCATGATATATGTGTTATCAGATTGTATCTCTTGTTTTCTTTTCTAACTTGTCTTCTTACTTGAATGAATTGTACACCTTGACAATCATGGTTGCCTTTGATTAATGGATTCTTGAGCATCCGAGGATCTGATGTATCTTGCCTATTAGTCATTGTTTACATTAAAGTATTTTGGATTCATTTATGTAGAGAGGATCTCTGCTTTATGGATGTTCTTCTTTGTGTTATCTTTTTCTTCCTCTATTTAAAAAACCTTTATCTGATATGTAGAATAATTGCATTTAATGAGCAAGGTGTTTGCTTGACTCCATATCCTAATGGTCCATCATTGATTTACAACAGCTTACTGTCCTTTCCCTTCCTTGTTTTCTTTTTCTTGATCCACAAAACCAATAAATTCTTTTTATTTCTATGTTACCAATATTACTCTCATTAATTTGTAGTCTGGGAGTGACTCTTGGAGTGCTAACATAAATGGCGTCGTTGTCGGGGAGAGGAAGTGAAGCTAGTTTCCCTAGGAGAATGACATTGATCCAACTTTGATGGTAGACAAAGGAAAGACACTGAATTGACTGTAGCAATCTGCCTGGCGACTCGACGATTAAAGACTCCATTGGGAAGGATCCGGTTGATAGAAAGATGAAGGGGATGAATTCTAAACCCAGGTATTAGTTCATTAGTCGTCTACATGAACTTTTGTTTTTCTTTATCAACTCTTTCATGCTTTTCTCTTCACACATTAAGAGAATCATCTTATGTTTTGTATATTCAGATGATCATCATCCTTCTTTTATATATCCATATATAGAAGAAGAAGATCTGCATATTGCTTGTATTGTAGATGCTGATTGAATATCTTTACCTAAGCTCGTTCATAAAGATGATCATTGTATTCAAATCTCCCTTGAATATGATCAGCCATGTAACCTTACAGATGTCATAATTGATTCCAAGCCTAGCCATAGGTCAACACCTTTTGTCATTATTGATGAACGTTGTCATCAACCTATTAACTTTCATGATCAACCCACTGCCTTTCAAATTAAAATCAGAATGAAGATGTTCAAGCCTTTAAGGTTTCCCTTTCTTCTTCATCCTTATCCTCTTGACTGCCTTGAGTATCTTCCCCAATTTTCTGGAGAGAATCAAGTTTCAGCTGAGAGGCACTTGGAATCCTTTGAAAACTTTGTTGATCGGTTCGAGATTGTTCATGAAAATGTGATCATGAGATTTCTCTTTAAGTCTTTGTTTGCAGTCAATGAGTGAGCTTGTTTGCAGTCAATGAGTGAGCTTAAGTTTTCAGATTTGGTCAGTGATAAAACTGATTTCAAATTCTTAGATGCATTGCCTTTAATTAGGTATTCCATGTTTCCTTTGAAGAAACACATGCAAAGGATCCAACCAGTGGACATGATGCTTGCATGGCTCCATTGGATTTTTCATTTCACTTGATAAAACAACTCAAGGGATAGATTAGGGTAGGTAGGTTGTGTGAAATAAGCTCAACACCCTGAGCATCTCTTTCAGCAGTTAGTTTTCAGTTGAAGGTCACATGTCAGAGAAGTTTGCATAGGTTAAAGGTTGGGATCAGTCCATGGATAAGGCACTAGAATTGCATGTTCTTGGAGCCTCATAGGGAGGTCTCCATCCCCCATGGAGCCTATGTTAGCACAAAAAATTGCAGCCAGAAGAGGCTTGCCTCTCCATAAGAAACTAAATAACATCTACATGCATATACAGGATTCTAACCTATCAACTCAAGGTTCTTGATTAGTCTCATCATACAGAAAAACATAGACATTCTGTAGCACCATGGCGCTGCGGAATTGTCTATATAGCATGGTCTTCCATTTTACTACCCAAAATGATACCAAATCTGTTAAGTAGTGTAATGATGGCACTATGAATTCCATAGGTTGTTACCAAATCCTTTTTCATGTTGGATGCTACCAAATATATCAATGTTGAAGTGATGTAGTTGTGAATTATGATGGCACTACCCAATTGCACGCAGACACACAAACAGGCGCTACCGAAATTTTGGCAGAGACCAAATTGTGCAGAGTTATTTTTAGATGCTTCTGCCAGTTTTGAGTGACTAACTTAAAACTTGGATTCATGAGCAAGAGAGATGAGAGAGATGTAGGAGGCACTTTGCCTGTGATATTTGTAACCCTGAGGGGCTTTTGTTTTTGTAAACATTTATGTTATTGAAGGTTCATGATATCTGTGTTATCATATTGTATCTCTTGCTTTCTTTTCTAACTTGTCTTCTTACTCGAATGAATTGTACACCTTGAGGATCATGGTTTCCTTTGATTAATGGATTCTTGAGCATCTGAGGATCTGATGTATCTTTCCTATTAGTCATTTTTTACATTCAAGTACCTTGGATTCATTTATGTAGAGAGGATCTCTTCTTTATGGATTTTCTTCTTTGTGTTATCTTTTTCTTCCTCTATTTAACAAACCTTTATCTAATATGCAGATTAATTCCATTTAATGAGCAGGGTGTTTGCTTGACTCCATAGCCCAATGGTCCATCATTGATTTACAACAACTTATTGTCCTTTCCCTTCCTTGTTTTCTTTTTCTTGATCCAAAAAACCAATAAATTATTTTTATTTCTATGTTACCAAGCTTACTCTCATTTGTAGTCTGGGAGTGACTCTTGGAGTGCTAACACTTGACTACTTCTACTCTTTAGAGGTTTGTCGATCGAGTACTAACATGTCACATCACTGCATGTCTTTCAATTTGTGGGGGCACACATCGACGGTTTGGAGTAACCCGCTTTTCACCCCACAATTCTCCTGATGCTGACACATAACCCCTTGGTGAAATCATGGTTTGGATTACAGGACCACCTTGGGAAATTATCTCCCATGCAACTTGGCTCCTAGCAATGCCTCCTGTCCATTGATTTCTCTCTCCCATGGGATCTGAGGGTTGTGACCTTAACCCTTGCTTCCTTTACATCGGAAGACCCCTGTTCACCTGTCGTCTGATCCAACAACCCCAAGTATCCCCTAATTCTACAGTGGTGATCGCTCCCAAATTCGAAGGGGGACGATCACGATCCTTCAAACCCCTTACAATTGATATCTGATGATCTAAATCCTGCGTAGATTTTGCAATGCCATTCCTCCTAAGATTTTCAACTTCACGGTCAGAATTTGATCTCAACCACAAGACTCTTACCAACAAACCCAGCCCATATCGGCCCGGTGTTTCAACCAGAAGCTCTAATACCAATCTGTAACTTACTTGCCCACCCAGAGGCCAGACTATGTTACCTTAAACATGCTGTAACACACCCAACCACCCACAGTCTAGGCATGCTGCAGTCCCAAGACTCAGTTCTCTGATCTCTAATTCGAAAACAAAGGACTTCTCAACAATGTTAGAAGCATGCACACCACATGCATAAGACAAGATCCATGTCACATCATAAAAGATATAAACAACGTTCCATTCACCACAAATAACCAACAAACAGGCACATCAGAATACATATCTTAGAGATAATTAAATACACAATGGAATACATTAAGCATAAAACACAGAGAGCACTTATCTTTGCAAGTAAACGTTCACCAACTGGCTACAGACCAAGGACGTTCCTCCCAACCATAGATGTTGTTGTTCATTTACTCTCAACAACAGGTCACCCTCGAGCCAGGTCTATGAATCCACAAGGATGGGTCATAGGCCAAGTATAAATACATAGTAGTTGGCTAAGTAGATCTCAGGTTTCCCAACCTCACAACAATCCTGATTTCCAGCTCTCTTTTCCCCTCAGCCCGCACAACCCCAAGAAATGAACACATTTCTCTACCATGTAGTCCTTGAGGTTGTTCCATTTCTCTCCATGACTCCAATGCTATTGGTCAGGAAATCTCCCTACTGGAAATTCCAAGGACTCTCAGTTGTGGACAGTTCCATCCGAACTGCCATCAAGTTCATGCACACAGGCATCCATTCCTTCCTGGAATGATCAGTAAATCATTACATCCATTCAACGATGTCTCTCCTCTTCCTGCCATTCATTTCCATGCTCAACCCAAGAACACACAAACTAATAGTAGTGAGTGAAGAGGAAGAAGAACGAGTGAACAAGTGAGAAGAGGAGAAACCAAGGGAAGAACGACCCCAAAACAACCCCCAAGGGATGTTTAAATAATTACATGAAGACAAGAGCCACATGGCCTCCCTCCCAAGAAGCTCATGTAACCCCCTCTTCTCCATAAAATCAATTATGGGTAAATAAAATAATAATAACAAGACTTAGCCCCTCAAGCCCCCTCTCTCATGGAATCATAGCCCCCTATCTCTTTTGTCCTTGTTGGTCTTGCAGCCAACAGTGTATTTTATTAATGTATAGGAAGTGTTACATTTCCTAGGCACTATGGCCCCTTTTCAACTTTACCGACACCAGCCTAAGTCATATTTACATAATACATTATAGTTTATAAGGGTTAGAACCAGGATGTTACAAAACCACCTCTTACCCATTGACCCTAGGGCATAGATTGTTACAAAAAATGTCCAAACAACACTAGAAATCTAGCTTGAAAGGTACTTTGTTGGAAATCACAACAAAAAAGTGTACCCTGGATCTTGCCAACACAAGTAGTCACAATAACCAAAAAGAAAAGTCTTTGAGTTGTGCTTCCATAAATTGTTCCTAGATTATTCTTTAAACCACTGGAAGCAAAATACAATGGAAGCAGGAAACACAATACAAAATATTCAATCTTTTCACCAAGAATCTATGCAAATGGGCCATCTCTGGGAATCGTCAAATCAAACACAAAAGCTGGAAGATTAAGTGAATGCCAGTTACATCTGTTACAATTCTAGTTTCTCAAGCTCCTACTAGAGAAATGAAAACAAATGTTTCATTCACCAATTTGTTGTAAGGTGAATGGTGGGAAATCCAATTCATTACGGGGTTCACCAACACCATCATGAAAACCGCAAATGCTAAGACATATAGAAAACCATAGACAGAAGAACCCAAGATAGCACGTCATTGACAACAGTTGTGGCCATGGAAATCTGCCCCACATTGATGGTGAGAGGCCTGAGCTCTACAAGTATCCTAGCAAACACAAGGAATGCATTGATAGACATCAATACACCCATAAAAACAAGGAACTAGCCCACATCTCTAGGGATCAAGGCCCTAAGAACATAAGCAACCTTGATTATGGTCACCTTGTATTGCTTTCATGCTTGGTTCCATTCACAAACAAAATACACCAGACAATATCCATTACCAATGATATCTATAGCTACTCACTCAGGGGTGGCAAGTTATGAACATTCTCATAACATTTGCTTCTTGCGCATTTCTTACCACTTGTCCATATAATTATACATGTGTTACCATGTTGGAAATGTGAAAACATGAATTTCCAAGTGCCAAAGAGATAACCTGTGTTTGCACATGCATGCATTTTATGAAATAAAACCTTAAACCAATTTTTTATTGTTTTGAGAACATTTATATATATGCTTACGACCAAATATTCCTTAATATTTCATTGAGAGCATTTTATTGAGAACATGAACATTCTCATAACATTTGCTTCTTGCACATTTCTTACCACTTGTCCATATAATTATACATGTGTTACCATGTTGCACATTTCTTACCACTTGTCCATATAATTATACATGTGTTACCATGTTGGAAATGTGACAACATGAATTTCCAAGTGCCAAAGAGATAACATGTGTTGGCACATGCATGCATTTTATGAAATAAAGCCTTAAACAATTTTTTATTGTTTTGAGAACATTTATATATATACTTACGACCAAATATTCCTTAATATTTCAACTATAGTTTTAAAATCCAGCAGGGTTTTGAAGTTATTGGACATTAATATATTAAAGTAATTTGATGTTGGTGAATAAGAAGTGTTGACTTCTTTCAATTATAATTACAACATTGCATAATTTCATTTCAACATGTTTTAGTCAAATTCCAAAACCCTCGCCCAAAATAATGCAATATGAATGCCTTGCCATGCATATCCCAACACCATTGGGTCACAAGTTTTGTTTTTTTCAACAAAAAATGGGGAATACTGTATTAATAAAGACTGGAGCCAAGCTCACATTAAAATGGTACATCAAAAAGGAGTATTGTTCTCCAATTTATAGAACCTTGAAGGGTTACATTGCAACATGGGACTATGGGCATGATAACACTGTAGATACAAAATGTTTTTGACAAAACGACAAGTGTAGATTATGCAATAATTGCCTAAGTATAATATGACTTTATAAAGCATAAATATTGATGATTAAAAGGGTAAGACAAACTGATTATGTCAACCTTGAGGGTTTGTTGGACTAGTTGGCATCTTTGCTAAGATTGTTGCTTCTTTGAATCGAGAGATTGAATATGCGCCATTGAAATGGGTTGCATGCAAAAGGTTACGAAGAGTTCCATTGCATCTCTTCTAGTTTCAAATATGATGTTAACCACTACCGTGAGCGCATGCCATATTGAATGCTTGACAAGTGACTTGTACTTTGTAGACTCGGGAATGAGTTGCAGTATATATGTGCTATTATGGCTTAAACACCCCACCTTTTTTGAAGTGGCAAGATTGGATAGTTGATCCGCCTCTTTATTGTTTTCCCTTTTAACATGGTAGTAACTAATTTTTGTAAATGCCTGGCGAATTTTCCTTATTCGATCGATTACTACAACTAGTCTGATGTCTGTAGGATAGGTTCCTTGAATCATATGTCTGATAAGGATTAAGCAGTCCCCTATAAAAATCAAATCATGTATATTAGAGGATTGGGTGACGTGCAGACCTTGTAAAAGAGTGTACACTTTTGTTAGATTATTTGAAGCGATGCCAAGACTCCATGAAAAGGTACTTTCCTATTGTCCCTTGGGGTTGTAAATAGCCCCCTCCCCCGCACTTGCCACCCCAGGATTATTCTTAGAAGCACCATCAAAGAAGAGAAGGAAGGAGGATTGGCCAGTGCTCCAAATCTTAAAATCTTTAGGGGTCATAGAACACTACCAACAATATCTAGACAAGAAACATGTTTCCCGATTTTTAAGAAAGGACGTGGAGCAATGGAACTGATCTAACCATATCTCTTCAGCATTTCCCAACAACTGTGGTCAAGGAAGAAAGAATCCTTTAGAGTTGATATGTTCAGCCAAAAGAGCAATGGCTCTACTTGGGATCATAAGTCTTTGTTGAAACTTGAGTTTTACTAAATAATTTATTGGTTATGTTAATGAATGATCCATTAGTTATGATAATGAATAATCCTTTGATTATGACCTTAGATGTTAAGTGTTCTGAATAATGTATACTAATGCTAGTTACACAGAGATCCCATTGTAGTGCCTACAAAAGTATAATATGCCTACATCGTTTTATGTCTATATCTTATTTATAAATTATTATTAACACCCGTGGAAAGGCCCAATAACCCAATTCAAACTCAACGAACTCTTAAAAAAAAAAAAGCCCAATCATTAGCCTTAACTATTCAAATAATTACACGTGTTGAAAATGTTTATATTACGAATTAACTCGATTTAATCCATGATTAATGCACCACTGTGCATTAATATATATCTTGGATAAAACTCCTTGAGCCTTTTTAAGTTTACAGGATATTGTTAAAACTTGGGTATTCAAACTAGACATAATAGTTCTTCTAGTATTTCCCATCAACATGACTACAGAATCCGAGCCAACAAGCGTATGAGAAAGAATGATTTAGTGACCAACTATTCCTCTTGGTTCACCAATTAAGGATTGGATCGATATCACCTTGTGGGTCCGGGCATAATGAGCGAATACTTTTTAGGACTTGTGGTCTCATATCTCCGCTGATATAAAGATATGAGCCTATATTGTTAATGATAATAAATGATATAAAGACTTTGTGATTAGTTATAGCTCAAGTTTTCAATCTTTATTGGTTTTTTTTTATATAATTTGGATTACGTTCTATATCGTATTTCCACTATTTGTTGCATTTATTTTGTGATTTGTGATAATATATTTTAATTTTATATGGTAGGGTACACACTCTATATTAATATATAGAATATAGAGAAGGTTTTGATTTCTTTTAAGATTTATTTATTGTATTTTATTAAAATATATATTTAGAAATATATAATAGAGAAAAATGTTATTATTTATAATTTCTCATTTAAATTGAAAAGATCAAATTCAGTAGTTTACTAATTCATATGTAATATGCAAGTTTGTAAATATATAGTTAGTTTGTTTAGGATAATTCATATATAAATGTTATTTGTAAAGAGTTTAACATGTTACTAGTAAGAATAGAATCTAGATGAAAGTATAACAATCATTCCTCTCGAATACCTAAGCTAAACTTAATTGATAAGCTAACATCATCCTTATATATATATAACATTATCCTTATTATTATTACAAAACATATAATAAAATTAATAAAATTAAAAACATTATTCACAAAAAAAAAAAAAACTATAAGACATTTATTGTTATCCTCTTGTAAGTATAAGTGTTAACTTTTTACACATTTGAATCGAGGTGAGGGGAAACAAGAGATGAGGGGAAACAAAATTACATAAGGCCAACAAGAAAATGCAATTACTTTCAATGCAATATGAAATTTACACTAATGCACTTACAACAAAATATTACAATTTAATATTAAATAATTTTATTTTATTTTTCTTAATTTTATTCCTTATTTTTCAAGTGTTTCTTTTGATTATCATTATTATAGTTTTATTTTTTAAAATAATATATAAAGGTATATTTTTATGTTATTATTTTTTTATTTGGGTTATTTGTCAATTGGGTTAGCTTGGGTGGTTTGGAGGAATGATTGTTATCCTCCTCCCTCAGGTTCAATTCCTACAACTGACATGTTGAGCTCTTTACAAGTATATTGTTGTAATGACTTTGAACCTTGTTGTTGGTCGACTTTGTGCCCAGAAAATTCTAAAGTTTACCCTGGATATCATCCTCGAAATGAAGAGCAAACATGTAATTTCCTCAACATTGTACATTGTATAATCTTCAAAACTTAAAATTTGGAAAGTGTTTAGTCTTTCAACACTCCTCCCTCACATGATGGCCCTGTCATACTTTGTAGCTTCTCCATTTTCTTTCAAAACCAACATCTCTAACATCGAAAATACACCTAGTTTTTGAAAACTTCCTATCCTAAAATCCTTCACCTTGTTGCACTCTTGTAATTTTAGAAATTTCAAATTTGAAAACCTCTACAATGAAAGAAGCTCCTCCACTTTAGAGCATTGAAGGAATTCTTAAGCTATTGAAACTTCCATATCCAATTTGGAAAATTTATCGCTTAGAACTATTTAAGGCTCTTCGACTTCTTCATATTTTGTATCTCCCAAGGAAAATGATTATTTGTGTCACATGTCAATACTAAATGACTCATTTTTTACAAGATTCCCATTATTAAATAATGAATATACAAAGCTATAAATATACAATCATTATACAAAGCTAGAATCACTATAGAAAGCTAATATTCTCAATGAAGTGACATGAGATATCTTGGGTGGCAGTGAAACGATGCAACAACACCGCCATAAGTTCATATACTAGAGTTGTGTAAGCTTTCCGATGGTAGATAACAAGGATAACAAGTTATGAAAAAAAGGATAATTAAGATATCAAAGTCATGTAAAATTTCCTAAGTCTTTAGGCAATATTGTTTTGATGATAAGAATATTACATCACTAGCAAACTGACCCGACTATTCAAACTAACTATCTTCTTAAAACAATTACACAATTATATCAAAAAACATTACTCTAACTTAGATTTACATATTTAACATTTCCATGGTCTCAAAGCCTTCTTTGTCCTAATTAGGCGAGGAAAAATAAATACTCAAACCTTCCAAAGAAATTATTGCTTTGTTTTTCAAATAAACTTTGATGGCCTTATATATGATTTTATATTCTTTTTTTATATTTACTCATGGGTTATACAATTTAATATGGTGCCATTAACTACCTTCTATCACCTTAGTGCCCTTGCCTCCACATTTCTAGGCCATGGTTTCTAACATAAGGAGGGTTTTCCTAAGGGGCTAATAATAAGTCCTATCATTGCATTTCTAGATAGGCGAGGACAAGGACTTTGTTTGACTTGGGTTGACTTCTCTAAACTGATGCTTCAAGGAAAGTAAGAGAATAAAATGCTCAATGAATGCTTGGAAGGAAAACACTTACTTTATTAAACACAACACACCAATGCATCATTACTCATAATTAGTGATGAATCAATATACAATGTTCAAGGTGAAACTTTATAAGTATAAAGTACATATTCATTCACAAGATAGTCATCATTTAACAAATTTCATATGTGTAAGAAGTGAAGCATGAACAAGTACTTATGAAACATTTAAGCATGAAATTGTGTCAGTATGATAGCAATGAAATAGAGCATCATTGTAAGAATTTCATAACCAATATAAGTTTTCATCCATTCAATAAGTATATGCCATGAAACACATGAAGTGTCACTATTGTAAAGAGAGAATAAGGCAACAAGCTCAATGTAATAACTTTAGAAGAAATACAATTCTACCAAATTAGCAAATTTCATTATTATATGTCAAGGCACAAAAATTATATCATTAACCAAACTTATCATTCATTCATCAACACTCAGAAATTAATCTATTTCTCATCATACAATATAGATCAATTCTTTGGAACCATGATTGTAGCATGAATCGACCGTCTCAACTAGAAAACAATATAAATGTTGCATTATTTGGGTAGATTGTTTGGGGTGGTTAGGGTAGGAATGTATCGTGGTCAACCAACCAAGACAAAAGACATGCAAACACCACAACAAAATATGGTTAACAAACCTTCATACAATAGTAAAAGGAGGCAATGATTGGACTAATTACAAGGTCCTTTGGAATTCTTTAACATATTTTGGCTTCTTTGGGATGTGGAAAACAAGGTGTCATAAAAACATTGCAAGACATCAACACTTTAATCACCATTGATAGTACTTTAATTTCAAGGCTTTAAATAGAATGATATATCCATCATACTTGTGTGTGATACCTCATCTAATAAAATAATTAAATGAGCGAAAATAATGTTGGATAGAAAAAGAGATATATGTGTTAAGAGGGAGGCTTACTTGTAAATGCAACTGAGACTAGGTTATAATAGGGTAACCCCATTCCATTATACCTAATAAGGGTTATTATACTAGAAATTAGGTTAAGGAACCATATATATACTTTCAGTAACTAAGGATGGTTAGGATATCTATAAGGAAGGTATGTGAGTTAAGCTTTTGGTGATTATTTCATAGTAAGGTTTTGGTGATAACCTAGTAGAAGATAAGGTACGTTAGGGTAATTCTCCTTTACCTTGAATTTCCTAGTAGGTGAGTAGGGGAAGCCAAGTGATATGCCTTTTTAGAATCCCATAGTCAAGTTATATGATTTACCTAAATAAGGATTTGTGAGATATGAATTTATGATGTTAAAATTTTATGATGTTCATGTACATATCATGAAATCAAACCTAATTCATGTTCTTTTTAAGGTTGTTTAGTTGAATCAATTAAATTGTGATTTAGCAATGAATGAGTCAAAACCTACCATAACTAACACAAGTGGAACCCTTAATTCATTGTGGTATAAATTTTCCTTGTAAATCCTTGAAGCAATACATCCTAGGATTTTGATCCCCCTCACCAAATATTGCATGATTATTATAAATGAAAATGAAAATTGAACTTGTCTAAGGTACCATAACCACCTAAGAGTTCCAAACATTCAAAATATTGTATTTAATTATTAAGAGGGGCATTGCCATCATGATCATCTTAAGTATCATCGTCATTATATGACTATAACCTAGTTCATGTATAAATGAAGTCCTTTAGTATTAGTAACCCCACCCTAAAATGTTTCTAATGACAATGATAAAAGCACCACTAAGAAATCATCAATATACTAGCAAACACCAAAACCTACTTGGCATAACCTAAACTTTGATGGTGCTTCATAGGGATTGATAATAAATGACAGTGTCATCCAAGACAACCAAAGGCACTTGGCATTGTCATACTTTGGTTACATGTGCAATATAAAGTAACAATGAGGCTAAGTTAAAATCCTATTGTAGGATTTCAACTCAGCAAGGGATCATCTACAAATACAATATGTTATAAAAGCACTTGATTGTTAAGTGTTTATGGGGTTAATAATGTTTTCTCTTTATGTTATTATTTATCTAATGACTTAATTAAGTGGGCCAATTGGGTCTCAATTCAGACTCCTTCTCATCCAAATGGGTCCCAAGTCTCTATTGTTATAGGGTCTAGTCTATTGTTATCTTTGCAGGTGGATGTGGGTCAAGTATTGTAATATGGAGTTGGGATATAATAACATATTTGATTTGTTACGATGTGTGTGTGTGTAATAACATATATATTTTATTACATATATGTGTAACAAAACATACATATATATTCTACTACACATATATGTAATAACATATATTACAAAAAACACGAGTTGTAAGTTTGGCGAAGCTCATTGTGAGAGGCACTAAAAAAAAAGTCTTCTCCATTCTATTTGGAGTTTCAAGGATTATTGTGGCTCCCTAATAGGGTTGGTCTCTAGATGCTTTCATGCATTTCCATCCTAGTCAACTGTCGAATCCATTATGTTGGATCAATAACTTCAGCGTACTATCCCATCTATTTCATTGTTGATGGAAGTGTCATTTTGTGCGAAAGGCAGTGTGGTAAATAATTTGTTTGTTGGGTCCACCAAAATTGTATTTCAATATGTAGTACACTTTCATGAACTAATTATCAATATTTCAATATGTAGGACCTCTTTTACTTTCATGTAGGACCTCTCATAGACACAATGCTCCCTTGCACATCAATGAAGTTTTTTTAAAGGGACAAATTAGTTGACATATGATCAAAACTCTCTCATTATTGCCATTATTGTTCCCTCTAATCAACAAAGTGAAGATTTGAATTTATGTCAGCATTAGAACAATGAGTGTTTATATCATGAACCTCTGTATGGATTAACATGACCATGAGAAGAATAAAGTATGAAAATATGAAGAAAGTCCTGAAACCTTGAATAACCCTCCACATATTGTAGACATGAAGATTGATATGATGCACATGTGTGATAGAGTAAATGTTTGACATCGCCATTTCCAACCCCTCATGTTTAATCCTTAATGTTGTTGAAGAAACAAAATAAATTTCATGGAACTAAAAACATTAAATTGTTTCCAAAATTGTGCCCTCTAATCGACAAAGTGAAGATTGGAATTTATGTCAACATTATAACAATGATTGTTTATATCATGGACCTATATATGGATTAACATGACCATGAGAGGATTAAAGTAGGAAAATATGAATAAAGTCTTGAAACCTTGAATAACCGGCCTCCACATATAAATTGACAATGGTGATGTGATTTTGTTTCTTTATCATGTGAGACACAATGAAAAGAAGGGTAATGCTTTGAAAAAATATTTTAAAATGTTTAACATCACCATTTCCAACCCCTCATGTTTAATCCTTAAAACTTATTATTGCATCTTCCCAAAAATTTCTTTTTGCATGTTGCACCAAGTTTAAAGTTTGCACATTGCTTGGAAAAAGATGCTTGCCACATGTCACATGTCACAAGACTTTCAAATTTTCGTATATCATGTCACAAGATTTTAGAAGTTGTGTATTGCATATTCAATTTCTATTTGTTTCCTAGACTCCATATCCCAAGCACAAGGCAACAGGTCTTGCTTGTATTCTCACATCTTGAATCAAGGAGTATTGAATAAATATATACCAAGTCTTATAAGAGAAGCTGAAATTATCGTTAAGTTTATAACAAAATTACATTCACAGATATATACAAGCCATAGAAATAGCTTTGTGTATATTATCAGATGAAAAAGTACCCATAATGTCAATGCATTATATGCATCATTACATGTTCAACTATTTAATGTACATCTAATTGTCTTATAAAATTATTACATGACATCATGAATTTCTTTTAGTCTTCTTTTGTGCTTTCCAGGTCTTAAGTAATTCATCCATCTCCATGTCTTCATTTACTGGGTTCTCTTTAGCAATTGATGTTGTTTCGGTCCTTTCACACCAAGTACGTTTGGTCTCGTACCCATGGCATGGATGTTGCTGTGAGGGGCCATCACCTACAAAAATAAAAAATATTAAATTTATATGGCCAATTTTTAAATATCATTGAAGTAGTTCATTAATATTAAAACAAAAATTTGCAATGTAATTATTTAACTGGTCCTCTAGTCGGCACCATTGGAATGGATGTTGGCCTGTTCACTTGATCTTCAAGTCGAGGAGGATCAACTATGACATTCTCTACCATTGAAATGTCAAAATTTGTAAGTACAAAATTATTAAGTATATGATTAATATATAGACATTTTACCATCGTGGGCCTCAGTCACAGGAACATATTGGGGCTGCACCTCACTGGGATGGGGTTGCTGGGGAGCACCATGATCTTCTGGCTGCATTGCACTATCGACGCTCTGTTGTCTAGTATTAATGCTTTCGTTGATAGTGCTTCTCCCCTGATTAAAACAAAGTAAGACATTAAATTATGTACGATATCAAACATTTACGTATTTTATAAGTAATGAAAGGTTAATGTGGACTTATTTTTATTTACCTTATCCCGCAAATTGGATCTTGGGGTCTTCCCCATGCTTTTCCTACGATCAACCATGGATTTATAACTCTACTTGTAACCAAGTTGGAGGTCTTCCTCCGTGGTTTCAGTTCCAAAGTTGTCGCCTTGCATTGCATAAGGGTATGGTTTTTTAATGTTTTTGGCTGCAATTACCTGAAAGTTGTAAGGTGATACAAATAATATTCTTAAGATGTTTGGGTACTTACGATTCGTGACTATAACCTCGAGTAACCTCCCTGGCCTAGCTTGTGTTGGCCATGTTTGGAAATCCTTTCTTTGGTTGCCTTCGAAGTGTCAGGAAACCTATCATCAAAATTTTCAAGTATGTTATATATAACCACACTTTTATTTAGATATATAAAAAAATAAAGATAGTATTGAAATCAAAATATTGTAATTTACCTTGGTGTACCAGTTATTTGTTCTCCTGATTTTTTCAAAATCTTCTCTTTGCATCATCAATGATCGCCTTCCACTCCCTCTTTGGAATTGAGGGAGGACACTCATACCTAGGATTTCCTGCCAAGCTTCATCTATAAACATCCTGCGTATATTTTAAATATTCACCCGTTGCAAAGGTGACCTCTTTTTTATCGAACATGTCTACTCCAAAGAGGCCTTCAAGATAATCCATAAGTTCCTTTTTGAGGTTGGAATTCTAGCAATTCCACCTCATGCATAAAGTTGCCCCAAAAATCAACAAGGCCTTGCTCTCTAGGTGCCTATAAAAAAGGTCGTTTCCTACACACACAAAAGATATGATCATTAATTTAAAATTAATAATCTAGATGATTTGTGTATGAGGAGGACACCATTAAACGATTAAAATATGAATTAAAACTACCTGGGAGTCTTGATTGTTTTAATGTAAGTCCATTATCATCGACCAAAAATGTGCACGGAAGGGTCCTTGTGCTTGTCACACATCTAGCTTCAGGAAATGCAACCATCTCAACCACATCACCATGATCTTCATCTCTTCCACCATCTCTAGACTCTAATCGAGGTGTGGGTGTCTAGAGGTGTGTGTCATGGATCCTATCTAAATTAGGTGTGGAATATGGAGAAGTAAATAGTACTCTAGTAGTTGTATGACCACCTGCATCAGGACTATGTAGTGTCTCTGTAGCGCCACTACTACCAACATCGGGCTGAACAGGCTCCAAAAATGTCTTTATAAAAAAGAAAATGTTTTTTTCGTGAGATAATGTAAAAGTTAAAGAACAAAGTATCATAATCAAACATATGAGTGCACTAAAAAAACACACTTTAAATTATGGTTATTACCTTATATGTGTTAAGTTGTGACATAAGGAGCTTTATCTTTTCTTTGACGTCGGGAGTTTGATCTGGACGATCTAAGAAGCTAGCAAGTTCTATTGGCATGTTTATAGGCAGAGTGTGCTTGTTATTGATGGAAAGATCAGAGTGTGCAACGATGGCAAAACCGGAACAATGTAAGCTCAGGAGGATTAGCGCAGAGTCACACATAGTGCGTAGGTGTGCACCAGGGACGAGGTTAACTCATTTCCAAAGCTCAAGAGAGATAACGTACTCAAGATATTAGATGGATCAAAGGTCGAGGCCTTTGAAACTTAGAAATTATTCCAAGTCAGGAGGATGTGTAAGCTCAGGAGGAGAAGAGACAGTGATCATTGGATCCCATTGAGAATTCCCGATGACTGTCAGATCTGAATTCAGATAGGTTAAGCACGCAGATGGAGGATAGATCTTGGGCGTTAGATCCAAGAGTGGGGTCCAACCTTTGTTGGATCTAGGAGAACCTGCATGTTCTTTAAAGTGAAAGGTGAAGCAGGCTTACAAAATCCTGAAACTGTCCATCTTTGGGCAGGACACGTGGTCACAGATCATCATTTCGATAACTAAAAGGTCAAAGGAAGGAATTTCTCTAACCTCCCAAATCGCGATATGCGAAATCGCAATAAGATCCGGGTCATCAGATATGGAGTAATTACGAAGGACCAACAACCGTTAGATATGGTGAAGCTGCAAGGCAGATAAGACCAAGAGTCATCCAACTCTCCAAAACTATGAAGGAATCTTGGCCGTCCATCAAGGATAGTCATGGATCATTGGTTCCATGGGACACACGGTGAAAGATCATCGTTTCGCTGACTGGAAAGTCAAAGGAGTGAAGTGCTCATTTGATTGGCGAGTGGTCATATCTCAAGGTCACATCGTCAAAGTCTTAAGGGAAGGAGCTAATTGCTAAGCTCCATCTCGACATTCACAACTTGGAGTATTGAGACCCTTCATCATAGGAATCGCGATATACAAGATCACGAAAAGATCTAGACCGTCAGATCACCAAGGATTGTGGACCGTTGATCAGGCATGAAGAAGGCTCGTGAAGTGGTGAAATTGCAATAAAATATAGATCGTTGATCCAAGAGGGGCACGTGGCAATAGATCAAAGCACGACAGAAACACTGATATGAGAAATTGCGAAACGCCTTTTAGCACAGCCTATGGTCACCGCCGATGGTCATGTGAGGGGAAGAAGCTAGCAATGCTAAGATCCATATTGGAGTCTCGGCGATCGCGAATTGGAGTATCGAGATCCTTCATCACAGGAATCACGATATGCGAGATCGCGATGAGATTTGGACTGTCGGATCATTGGAGATCTCAACCATTGATCAGGCTCGATGAAGTTCATAAGTTCACGAAATACGAATCTCTTTTTGGCGCAGCCTATGGTCATCGCCAGTGGTCACGTGAGGGGAAGAAACTAGCGGTGTTAAGCTCCATATCGAAGTCTCGGTGATCGCGACTTTGAGTGTCGAGACCCTTCATCACAGGAATGCCAAGATGCGAAATCACGAAATTCAAATTCTGTTTAGCGCTCGGTCACAGCTAGTGGGCATATGAGATAAATGTGAAATCCTACAGATTTAATCCAATGGTGTTGGTTAATTGGAATCCTTATTGAAGGGTTACTATCTCACCTCACAAGAAGTGGTTAAAAGAAACATGTAGTGACTGTGCGTGGTTGGTTGTTCTGAAGGAAGAAGGAGTTGAACTGTAAGAAAGGGAAAATTACAGTATGCGCAGTGTGAGATAAAAATCAGAGATGAGTAACATATGAGGCATAGACAGAAGTGAGATGCAGTTTTTTCTTTTTGAGGCTTGAGTGAGCGAAGTAGAGAAAAAGTGGAGTGGCAGTGAACAACCGGATGAAGAGAACCATGGCATGGTGAAGAGCATGTAGAGGCACTATGCATGGAGGATGAAGAAGGTGCACAGATAGTATAAATACGCAGAATAGAGAAGAGATGGATGATACTATGGAGAGTAATTACACACGGGAAATAGCATGTTGTCGGCAGGAGTTGAAATACATAGAAGAGGCGTAATTCATAGAATCAAAAGAAGACACAGAGCATAAAGCGCAGCAGAAGAAAAGAACAGAGATGCATAGCTAAGACAGTAAAAGAAGGATGAGGTGCACTTTTAGAGAAAAGCAGAAGATTATAAAGTGCAAGAAGATGCAGGCAGAGAGACACTGATACAGGAGAGAAGAGAAGCATAGCAGAACAACAATAAGCTGCGTAAGCCAATGACAACTATTGAATCATTGTAATAAGTTTTAGTAGAAAATATTTATAATCAGTGTGGTTGGGAGGTGCTAGGGAGTATTGTTGTCCTTAGAGGTTCAAGTGGGTGCTTGAACACAGGGAGTTGTAGCTTCCATCTGGTTGCAGCCAGAAAAGCCAGAGTGGTAGGGTGGTGCAAGGGAGAACTGTTGTTCTCTGTTATACAGGTTGGTGCCTGTGTGACTGGAAGTTGGTGCTTCCATCCAGTTGGTGTTGGAACACTCAGGGAGTTGGTGCTTCCTTCTAGTGGGTGCTAGAGAAACTAGAGATTTGGTGCTCTCAAACAAGTTGGTGCTTGTATAAGTGGAAGTAGATGCTTTCATCCAGTCGGTGCTAGGACACTCAAGGAGTTGGTGCTTCCTTCTAGTCGGTGCTAGATAAAATAGAGAGTTGGTGCTCTCGGCAAGTTGCAGCTTGCAAAACAGAGGTTGTAGCCTCATAATGAGTTGGAGCTCATATGTATGATAATGTACAGAATGTAAAGATTACTTATCATACCAAGAAGAAGAGGTTTTTACCCTTTATGGGTTTCCTCAGGAAATATCTGTCTCTGTAGACTTCATATGTGTGACTGATGTTGAATGTTCTATTGCTTACCTCTCTGAATTATTGTGATTTTCATTGAGTTCTCTGTAAAGAGTTTAAAATAAGCATAATTGTTTAAGCACAATAACAACTGATTCACCCCCCTCTCAGTTGTCCAACAATTGGTATCCGAGCAGGTTCCTTTTATCTAAAGGTAGACCTGTAAGCTTAAACATGACAAGTCATGAAGGGACTTCAGTCACTAAACCTCCTCTGTTTGATGGAACAACTTTTTCCTTCTGGAAGGTTAGAATGAGAACATACCTAATGGCCTTAGGTGTTGATGTTTGGGATGTAGTAGAGACTGGATACATAAAGCCTATTGTGCTAGCTTCCAAGGATGATAATTTAGAATTTAGCTTTAATGCTAAGGGAATGAATGCTATCTTGAATGGACTTGCAGAAGCTGAGTTTGTAAAGGTGATGCATCTTCAAACTGCCAAACAAATGTGGGACAAACTCATTAGCAGTTATGAAGGTAATGAGAAGGTAAAAGATGCCAAGCTTCAAACCTACAGAGTACAGTTTGAAAAGCTATAGATGAAAGAATATGAAACCATTGGGAAGTATTTTCTGAGAGTTGAAGAGCTAGTAAATGCAATGAAAGCACTTGGTAAAAAAATTGAGTAACCCTCTTTAGTTCAGAAAATTTTGAGATCTCTGCCAGATAGGTTCAAACCAAAGGTCTCCACTATAGAAGAACTTAATGATATAAAGGCTTTGTCTTTTGATCAACTTCTAGGAATGTTGACTGCATATGAAATGAGGATAGTTACAAATAAACCCACCTCTAGAGAAGCATCATTTAAAGCAGATAAGAATGAAGATTCTGAGCCTGATGAAATTGAAGCAAAAATTGTGAGAAGGTTAAAGAAAGGATCAGGCAAGTACCAAGGTAAGCTTCCCTTTAAATGTTTCAACTGTGGTAATATAGGTCATTTTGCAAATAAATGTCCACACAAGAAACATGATCAGAACTCTGAAGGTGAAAAGAAGTTCAAACCTAAGAGATTTTGCAGAAAGAAAATTCTATGTGTAAACGTTGTTAACTCTTCAGAAGACACAAATAGTGACTCCTTGCATGAAGATAAGGACAATGACTTCATGCTTATGGCCCAAGATGATTATGATAATAAAATCACAGGAAGTGAGGCTAATGAAGAAGAAGTTGTGGTTGATATGGAAGGAGAACTGATCAGTGCACTGGAAGAGATTGACAGACTTAGAATTAAGAACAAAAAGAAAAAATAATTGCTGATACAGTTTGAGAAAGACAGTAAATAGCCCAATGAAGAATTTACCCTGCTAAAAGTGGAATTAGAAGAGGCAAAGAAAATCAAGGACATTATGAAACAATAGTTATCAGAAAAGAAACAAGATGTAAAGATCTAGAAGAAGAAGTAGTGAAAACTAGGAAAGATTTGGAGAGGTTTCAAGCCTTGTATCATCAGAATTTGTCAAGTATCAAAGCCTCTGAAGGATTAGACACCATTCTAAATCAGTAAAGGAATCCAAAGCTGAAAACATGTTTGGTTTATGAAGAGGGATCAAGTAGTGGTCATCCAAGCAACAAATACTTCATCAAGTTTTTCAAATCTACAATCAATGAGGACAACAAACCTGCAGAAACAAAGGAAGAAAATCAACCGTCCAGGAGGAGTAACGAAAAAGGTGCCAGAATTGAATTTGTAGAAAAAGGAAATAATACACTCCCTGCTCAAGGAAATCATCAGCATGGAAGAAATCGATTTTCTCAAAGAAGACAACCATTTTCCAGGTACAAAGAATTTTTCTATGGATATTGTTTCTACTTTTCTAACTTTGGTCACAAAGCTATAAATTGTTCCTTAAGACTTAGACATGAGAAGTTAAGATTTCCAAGGAATAAATATCTGCCACAACAAAGAATGATACAACCAAGTAACAAACCATCACAGATTGCAAATTTTCAAATTAAGTCTAGAGACATGCAATTGAGGAGGTCATGAAATAATAAACAGTTAATGAGTAGACAATGCCACAACAATAACTTTGACCTATTGAACAATGAGATTGAATGCTATAACTATCACGACTTTGGCCAGAAATTTGAAAACTTCCATCTCAAGAATTACAAAGCAGATCCAAGGATAAAGTTCTTAGATAGAAAGGCCAACACATGGAAAAGGAAAGATAGTGAAAAATGTGGTCTAGCATTTTCAACTCAAAAACAAAATGCCTCTAGGAATATAGACAGTGGATGTTCCAAACACATGACTGGAGACAAGGATAAGATTATGTCCATAAGTAAAAGAAAAACAGGAAATGTGATCCTTGAAAATGATGAACTAGGTAAAATCAAGGATAGAGGGATGGTGAGTTTGAGTAATGACAAAGGAGATGCTCAGTACGTTCTGCTTGTGGATGGTCTAAAACATAATTTGCTCAATACAAGTCCAGAGTGTGACAGAGACAGTGAAGAGGTGTTCACGTCCAAAGAGTGTAAGGTAAATGTAAACTCAGGACACGTGGTGAATAAAGGCATAAGGAAGATTAATGATGTTGATATTGAATCCTCCCCTGCAAGTAAAGAAGAAGACACAGATACAATAAAAGAATGTTCAGTTAGCATCAATCCCATGGAAGAAGTAGAAGAAGAATCATGTCATAAGATGGAAGCTGAAGTTTTGAAGGTTGAGAAGTCAAACACCCAAAGCAAGTTCTTAAACAACTCCATGACCTTGGATAAGCTCTTGGATACTCAGAGATCGCCAAATGACAAATATGGTATTGGATACAACAAGGAATAAATCAGTACTCGTAAGAAACCTAATATAGGTCCTTCATCTATGAAAAAGAAAAGTAGGTATGAGAGTGGTTGTAGCGGTTTTTTCTTGTGATTGAATATGGTCATAAAATCCTTGGATTGTATGCATCATGGAAGAATAATGAAATTGCAGTAATAGAGATCGATGAGAATCAATGGGGATATCCAAGGGTTATTTAAAAAATACAAGCTACAATTGTGCAGTGTTCAAGTAGGACAACGACATTCGTAGAAGCAACATTCTGATGTACAAAATTATATACATGACATTCTGTAGAGATAACAAGAGGAAAGACCTTTTCAGGGAAAGCTAATCTTTTTAGAAACAAAGGAGAAGAACAATCAGAAGCAGAGAGAGAACAGTGATAGGGGGAGTCATCCAATTATGACAAGAAAAGGTTGATGAAGGAGTCCCAGTAAGAGAGGTGAGAAATATTGAGTCTTCTACAGAGGACACAGTTGAAGATGAAGATGAATAGGTCCAAGAATCAAAAGGAGAAGACTATAGTTTAGATACAAATATTCTGCAGGCATCAGATAAGAGAGTCCATCCTGTCAGGGGGAGTTTGTGCTGGTTTAATATCTGATACCTCCTAAAAATACTGCAGCAGCTCAGGGGGAGCATGTTTTCTTTGACATTGATTTCAAAGGTGGAGAAAAGGAGTGGTCCAGACCGGATGCTACAGTTGGAGGTCCAAACATATTAGCGCAGTCGTTCAGGGTTGCCATCAATGCCAAAGGGGGAGATTGTTGGCATGTTTATAGGCAGAGTGTGCTTGTAATTGATGGCAAGATCAGAGTGTGCGGCAATGGAAAAACAGGAACAACGTAAGCTCAGGAGGATTAGCACAGAGTTGCACGCAATGCATAGGTGTGCACCAGGGACGAGGTTAACTCATTGCCAAATCTTAAGAGAGATAGCATACTGAGGATCTTAGACGGATCAAAGGTCGAGGCCTTTGACACTTAGAAATTATTCCAAGTCAGGAGGATGCGTAAGCTCAGGAGGAGAAGCAAAAGTGATCATTTGATCCCATTGAGAATTCCCGATGACCGTCAGATCTGAATTCAGATAGGTCGAGCGTGCAGATGGAGGACAGATCCTTGGCATTAGATATTAGCACAGGGTCCGACTGTCATTGGATCCAAGAGAACCTACACATTCTTTAAAGTGCAAGGTGAAGAGGGCTTACAAAATCCTGAAAGAAGGAGCACCGTCCATATTCGGTCATGACACGTGATCATAGATCATTATTTCTCTAACTAAAAGGTCAAAGGAAGGAAGTTCTCTAACCTCCCAACTCGCGATAAGATCTGGGCCATCAGATATGGAGTAATTACGAAGGACCAACAACCGTTAGATATGGTGAAGTTGCGAGGTGGATAAGACCAAGAGTCATCCAACTCTCCAAAACTGTGAAGGAATCCTGGCCATCCATCGAGGACAGTCATGGATCATTGGTTCCATAGGACACATGGTGAAATATCATCATTTCGTTGACTGGAAAGTCAAAGGAGTGAAATGCTCATTTGATTGGTGAGTGGTCATATCTCAAGGTCACATTGTCAAAGGCTTAAGGGAAGGAGATAATTTATAAGCTCCATCTTGACATTCACAACTTGGAGTATCGAGACCCTTCATCACAGGAATCACGATATGCGAGATCACAAAAATATCTGGACCGTCAGATCACCAAGGATTGTGGACCGTTGATCAGGAATGAAGAAGGCTCCTGAAGTGGCGAAATTGTGATAAGATCTAGATCGTTGATCCAAGAGGGGAATGTAGTGATAGATTAGAGCACGACAGAAACACCGATATGTGAAATTGTGAAATGCCTTTTGGCGCAACCTATGGTCACCGTCAGTGGTCACATGAGGGGAAGAAGCTAGTGGTGCTAAGCTCCATCTCGAAGTCTCGGCGATCACGACTTGGAGTATCGAGATCCTTCATCATAGGAATCGCAATATGAGAGATCGTGATGATATCTGGACCATCGGATCATTGGAGATCTCGATCGTTGATCAGGCTCGATGAAGTTCATAAGTTTGCGAAATACAAAGCACCTTTTGGTGCAGCCTGTGGTCACTGCCGGTGGTCACATGAGAGGAAGAAACTAGCGGTGCTAAGCTCCATCTCAGAGTCTCAACGATAGAAACTTGGAGTGTCGAGACCCTTCATCACAGGAATGTCGAGATGTGAAATCACGAAATTCAAACTCTGTTTAGCGCTCGGTCACAGCTAGTGGGCATATGAGATAAACGCAAAATCCTGGGGATTTAATCCAACGGTGCTGGTTAATTGGAATCTTGATCGAAGGGTTACTATCTCACCTCATAGGTAATCGATCAGTTACGATTCAGTTAGCATAACTGAATCATGGTTCTTGAACGGTTGGCGATTCAGTTGTTGTGCATTTTTTCCCAAGAAGATTCGAGGTGTAACCGCAGAGGAAGTGGTTAAAAGAAACATGCAGTGACTGTGCATGGTTGGTTGTTCTGAATGAAAAAGGATTTGAACTGTAAGAAAGGGAAAATTACAGTATGCGCAGTGTGAGATAAAACTCAGAGATGAGTAACAGATGAGGCATAGATAGAAGCGAGATGCAGTTTTTTCTTTTTGAGGCTTGAGCGAGCGAAGCAGAGAAAAAGTGGAGTGGCAGTGAACAACCTGATGAGAAAAACCGTGGAATGGTGAAGAGAATATATAGGCACTATGCATGGAGGACGAAGAAGGTGCACATATAGTATAAATACGCAGAATAGAGAAGAGATGGATGCTTCTATGGAGAGGAATTACACACGGGAAATAACATGCTGTAGGTAGGAGTTGAAATACACAGAAGAGGCGTAATTCATAGAATCAAAATAAGAAGTAGAGCATAAAGTGAAGCATAAGAAAAGAACATAGATGCATAGTTGAGACAGTAAAAGAAGGCTAAGGTGCACTTGTAGAGAAAAGTAGAATATCATAAAGAACAAGAAGTTGCAGGCAGAGAGACACTGATACAAGAGAGCAGAGTAGCATAGAAGAATAGTAATAAGCCTAGTAAGCCAATGAAAACTATTGAATCACTGTAATAAGTTTCAGTAGAAAATATTTATAATCAGGGTGGTTGGGAGGTGCTAGGGAGGATTTTTGTCCTCAGAGGTTCAAGTGGGTGCTTGAACACAGGGAGTTGTAGCTTCCATCTGGTTGTAGCTAGAAAAGCCAGGGTGGCAGGGTGGTGCAAGGGAGAATTGTTGTTCTCTGTTATATAGGTTGGTGCCTGTGTGACTGGAAGTTGGTGCTTCCATCCAGTTTGTTGGCAAATGTTTAACAGGTAGTGTATTCTTGTCACTGATGGAAAGTACAACAACGATGATGGCTTGAGTACAACATTGATGATCAGCAACGCAGTGATATTCAGGAAGACCGACAACACAACCAGGCAAACAAAAGATAAGTTCAGGTTGATTAAATGTTCGAAGGCCCGAGAATCATTTCTGTTAGTTGGATCTCATTCAAAATTCCCAAAAGAATGAGGGCCTTCATATCATAATATAGACAAGAAGAGCGTTGAACAAGAGGATAGATCTCAGACGTCAGATCTGAGCGCAGGGTCCGACCACCATTGGATCAAGGAGAACCTGCACGATCCTTAAAGAACAAGGAGAAGCGGGCATAATCACGATATGTGATATCACAATTCAATCGCAGCCATTTAATCAAGAATGAATCTGGACCGTTGATTTAACTCCTTATCAGAGTTTCGTAGATTGAGACTTGAAGGTGTCGAGAACTCACACGGCAAAGTGGCGAAATCGTGAGAAGATCTGAGCCGTAGGATCTGGGGGAAGTATGAAGGACCAATAGCTATTAGATATGGTGAAGTTGCAAGGTATATATGATAGTCGTGGTCCGTTGGATCAAGAGGACACATGGTGAAAGATCGTCATGTCGCTGACTGGAAATTCAAAGGAACGGGGTTTGATCTTAGCCAACAGATTGAGGTTTGATCTTAGCCGTCAGATCAAGGTTTGATCTTGATCATTGATCCGACTCCATCTTGGAGTCTCGACTATCGTGGCTTGGAGTGATGAGACCCTTCATCATAGGAACTGCGAGATGCGAATTCATGAAGAGATCTGGACCGTCAATACACCAAGATTCTGGACCGTTGATCCAGCTCCATCTCGGAGCTTCGCCTATCGCAACTTGGAGTGATGAGAACCTTCACCTAAGGAATAACAAGATGCGAGATCACGAAAAGTTCAGGACTGTTGGATTACTAAGAATGTGGATCATTGATCTGAGCTCCATCTCAGAGCTTCTCTTATCACGACTTGGAGTGACGAGAATATCCATCGAAGGAACAGTGAGATGCGAGATCACGATGAGATCAAGACCGTTGATTCATCAAGATCATGAACCATCGATCAGGGTCGATCAAGATCATAAGTTTGCAACGAAAGTGAGAAATGGGTAAATAACGACAATACCCTTCAGAGTTAAAACAACGGTGCAGGGGAATTTGAACAAGATCGGAGGGCTACTATTGCACGACACAGTAAAACTGCTAGTAACCATTGATGGTTTCTACTAGAGGATGCGAAGAGACTTTGGTGTGATTTCTAGAGGAGCAGAAGAGTCACATGGAATATTCCAGTGGAATGAAGACGACTCGTAGAGGCGATTGACAGCTGGATGGGATTGAGGCTATAACTGAAACAAAGAAGGTGAGTTCGGCTGTCACAGAGAAGATGAAGAGTCTCAAACTGCCAGAGAGGCTGAGGAATCTCAGTATAACGTATAGTGATGCTGGAGACGTGGGGCGAACCACCAGAGAAGCTGAAGAGTCACGGTGACGATCAGACAAAGCACCTGGGAGGTGGAGGATAACTGTGCAGAGTCAGCATGCAGAGGCATTGCAAAGATTGCATGCACAAGGTGCACATAATCTATAAATACACGGTATAGAGAAGAGATGCGGTTGCGGTTGCTTCTAGAGTTTGTGGTGATTGTAGCTGGTGAAGGTGATTCATGTGTGAAGAAAAAGGAGAGTGCAGTAGCTGAATTGAACAGAAGAGGATCTGTGCAGTGAATGGGTATGGCACATAGAGCTTAAAAGGCAGAATAACAGACAACGCAAGTGAGGTGTGTAGGAAGGCAAGGAGGCAGACAGAGTAATGAAATGCAACAGAATAGTGATGAGTCTGGTAAGCCATTATTGAACATTATATCACTGTAATAAGTTTGAGTAACACAGAATCAATATTTCAGGGTGGTTGGGAGGTGCTAGGGAGGACTGTTGTCCTTAGAGGTTCATGTGGGTGCTTGAACATAGGGAGTTGGTGCTTCCTTCTAGTTGGTGCTAGAGAAACCTGGGAGTTGGTGCTTCCTTCTAGTTGGGGCTAGAGAAACCAGGGAGTTGGTGCTTCCTTCTAGTGGGTGCTAGAGAAAACAGAGAGTTGGTGCTCTTAGTGAGTTGCATCTTGCTAAACGGAGGTTGTAGCCTCATTATGAGTTGGTGCTCATATGTATGATAATGTAAAGAATGTAATTATTACTTATCATATAAAGAAAAAAAGGTTTTTACCCTGTATGGGTTTCCTCGGAAAATATCTGTCTTTGTGTTTCTCATATATGTGACTGATGTTGAATGTGCCTGTGTTTATTTCTCTGCATTATTGTGATCATCATTCAGTATTTCTGCAAAGATTTTTAAAAAGAAGCATAATTGTTTAAGCTCAGTAACAACTGATTCACCCCCCCCCTCTCAGTTGTCCAATAATTGGTATCAGAGCCAACCCCTTTTATCTAAGGGTAGATCCTAGAGCTTAAACATGTCAATCCATGAAGGAAATTCAACCAATAAGGCCCCTCTGTTCAATGGAACAAACTTTACCTTCTGGAAAGTTAGAATGAGAACCTA
>ML792028.1:652641-675645 GCA_009831015.1 Picea engelmannii
ATATACCAAGGAGACATTTTCATTTTGAATCATATTGTACTTGAACATTTAAGTGGGGTAAAAGGAGGTTGCCCCCTCAAAGAGGCTTATTATCTAAAATTATCTCTTTTTCAAGGCGTTGTGTACTTTTCCTGAGGTTTTTCTATGCTATATTGATGTTTGGTTTTTCTATGCCTTAGTTGCCATCAATGCCAAAGGGGGAGATTGTTGGAAAATGTTTAACAGGTAGCGTATGCTTGTCATTGATGGAAAGTACATCAACGATGATGGCTTGAGTACAACAACGATGATCAGCAGTGCAGTGATATTCAGGAAGACCGACAACACAACCAGGCAAACAAAAGATAAGTTCAGGTTGATAAAATGTTCAAAGGCCTGAGAATCATTTCTGATCATTGCATCTCATTCAAAATTCCTGAAAGAACGAGGGCCGTCAGATCAGAATATAGACAAGAAGAGAGCTAAACAGGAGGACAGATCTCAGACATTAGATTTGAGCACAGGGTCCGATCACCGTTGGATCGAGGAGAACCTGCATGATCCTTAAATAATAAGGAGAAGTGGGCATAATCGCGATATGTGATATCGCGATTCAATCGCAGCCATTGAATCGAGAATGAATCTGGACCGTTGATTTAACTCCTTATCGGAGTTTCGTAGATCAGGACTTGAAGGTGTCGAGAAATCACACGGCGAAGTGGAAAAATCACGAGAAGATTTGAGTCGTAGGATCTAGGGGAAGTACGAAGGACCAATAGCCATTAGATATGGTGAAGCTGCAAGGTAGATATGACAGTCGTGGTCCGTTGGATCAATAGGACACGTGGCGAAATATCGTCGTGTCACTAACTGAAAATTCAAAGGAACAGGGTTTGATCTTAGCCAACAGATCGAGGTTTGATCTTAGCCGTCAGATCAAGGTTTGATCTTGATCGTTGATCCGAGTCCATCTCGGAGTCTTGGCTATCGTGACTTGGAGTGATCAGACCCTTCATCACAGGAACTGCGAGATGCGAATTCACGAAGAGATCTGGACCGTCAATACACCAAGATTCTGGACCGTTGATCTAGCTCCATCTCGGATCTTCACCTATCACAACTTGGAGTGATGAGAACCTCTACCTAAGGAATAACGAGATGCGATATCACGAAAAGATCAGGACTGTTGGATTACTAAGAACGTGGATCGTTGATCTGAGCTCCATCTCGGAGCTTCGCCTATCGCGACTTGGAGTGACGAGAATCTCCATCGAAGGAACAACGAGATGTGAGATCACGATGATATTAGGACCATTGATTCATCAAGATCATGAACCGTTGATCAGGGTCGATGAAGATCATAAGTTCACAACGAAAGTGCGAAACGGGTAAATAATGACAATACCCTTCAGAGTTAATCCAACGGTGCAGGGGAATTTGAACAAGATTGGAGGGCTACTGTTGCACGACACAGTGAAACTACTAGTAGCCATTGATGGTTTCTACCAGAGGATGCGAAGAGACTTCAGTGTGATTTCCAGAGGAGCAGAAGAGTCACATGGAATCTGCCAGTGGAATGAAGACGACTCGTGGAGGCGATTGACAACTGGATGGGATTGAGGTTGTAACTGAAACAAAGAAGGTGAGTTCGACTGTCACAGAGAAGATGAAGAGTCTCAAACTGCCATAGAGGCTGAGGAATCTCAGTATAACGTACAGTGATGCTGGAGACGCGGGGCGAACCACCAGAGAAGCTGAAGAGTCACGATGATGATCAGACAGAGCACTCAAGAGGTGGAGGATAACTGCGCAGAGTCAGCATGTAGAGGCATTGCGAACATTGCATTCACAAGGTGCACAAAATCTATAAATACACGGTACAAAGAAGAGATGCGGTTGCGGTTGCTTTTAGAGTTTGCTGTGATTGTAGCTCGTGAAGGTGATTCATGTGTGAAGAAGAAGGAGAGTGCAGCAACTGAATTGAACAGAAGAGGATCTGTGCAGTGAATGGCTATGGCGCATAGAGCTTAAAAGGCAGAAGAACAAATAGCGCAAGTGAGGTGTGCAGGAAGGCAAGGAGGCAAACAGAGTAACGAAATGCAGCAGAATAATGATGAGTCTGGTAAGCCATTGTTGAACATTATATCACTGTAATAAGTTTGAGTAACACAGAATCAATATTTCAGGGTGGTTGGGAAGTTCTAGGGAGGACTTTTGTCCTCAAAGGTTCAAGTGGGTGCTTGAACACAGGGAGTTGGTGCTTCCTTCTAGTTGGTGCTAGAGAAACCCAGGAGTTGGTGCTTCCTTCTAGTTGGGGCTAGAGAAACCAGGGAGTTGGTGCTTCCTTCTAGTGGGTGCTAGAGAAAACAGAGAGTTGGTGCTCTCAGCGAGTTGCAGCTTGCTAAACAGAGGTTGTAGCCTCATTATGAGTTGGTGCTCATATGTATGATAATGTAAAGAATGTAATTATTACTTATCATATAAAGAAAAAGAGGTTTTTACCCTGTATGGGTTTCCTCGGAAAATATTTGTATCTGTGTTTCTCATATATGTGACTGATGCTTAATGTGACTGTGTTTATTTCTCTGCATTATTGTGATCATCATTCAGTATTTCTGCAAAGAGTTTTAAAAAGAAGCATAATTGTTTAATATTAGTAACAACTAATTCACCCCCCCCCTCTCATTTGTCCAACACAGTTGGTGCTAGAACACTCAGGGAGTTGGTGCTTCCTTCTAGTGGGTGCTAGAGAAACCAGAGAGTTGGTGCTTATATAAGTGGAAGTAGGTGCTTCCATCCAGTCGATGCTGGAACACTTAAGGAGTTGGTGCTTCCTTCTAGTTAGTGCTAGAGAAAACAGAGAATTGGTGATCTCAGCAAGTTGTAGCTTGCAAAACAGAGGTTGTAGCCTCACAATGAGTTGGAGCTCATATGTATGATAATGTACATAATGTAAAGATTACTTATCATACCAAGGAGAGGTTTTTACCCTTTATGGGTTTCCTCAGGAAATATCTGTCTCTGTATATTTCATATGTGTGACTGATGTTGAATGTTCTATTACTTACCTCTCTGCATTATTGTGATTTTCATTGAGTGCTCTGTAAAGAGTTTAAAATAAGCATAATTGTTTAAGCACAATAACAACTGATTCACCTCCCCTCTCAGTTGCCCAACAAGTTCCTTGATAGATTTAATGATATTTTTTTATTATTAAGACCATCGGACCAGTGGATGAATAAAACCCCTCCTCATCGACAGAATCATGATCAACATGGCCTGCAGACTACATATAATTTCAACAAAAACAATGTTATTTCAATAAAATTATATAAGCAAATAATAAAAACAACGTAAAATGAAAGTGGAAATTGATAATCATTTACATGTTTTGTGGATGGCCCTTTTCCATGATCATCCTACCACATTATAATATAATTAAAACCCCCAAATATTAAAAAAATTGATAATGATAACAAAAAACCAATGTTAAAGATAATATTTACAACAATGTTAAAGATAATAATAAAATATAATGCAATAAGTAGAGGTTTCTTAAAGAGGTGTTACATAAGAACTTGCACACTATTAGTCAATGTTTCTATTCGATTCAAATGGTAATCCACTAATAACTCTTCCCTATGAGATATCTTTTTTATTGCGCATAGGAATACCCAATTCTCTTCACGTCCCTCATATATGAAATTTGGTTGTTTGTTTATTGTCTCGGGTCGTGTGCTGTTTATAAACCCTGTGATATTGCTGGAAGCTTTAGGCCTTCCATCAATATAGATAGTCGCTCCCTTATTTTTATCCTTTTTTATTAGTTGTATATAATTTGCGGCGAGTGCATATCTCTGCATACTTCGCATGTACCAGACCAACCGCATCCAATCGTTATAATTGTAACACGATCTGACATAGTTCATCAATTCAGTTACTACATGGAAAATATCCCCAAGCCATGCAGGGAGGATTGTGCAATGCGATATGTCCTATTGTTGACAATGAAGTCAACATCTATAGGAGGTAGTTCCTTAGGTACCCATTGTTTCACCAGATGCTTATACCTGAGTGGAACCTCTATGTCTCCTATTCTCTCATCATCATAAGAGCATGATCCTCCTTAGGCAAGAAAAAATTTCATGCATCTACAAAATTTTATTCTGACTTTTTCACCTCTAGTCCTTATTTTCTTATCATATCTACTCGATGCAGTCGCATTTCCGGCCTCTATTTGTCCTAAGCTTTCCTCACTCGACGAAGAAATATCTTACAGGTACCTGTTTGGTTGTACCTTCAGTTGCATGTGCATGTGTTGTTAGTTAGTAGTCCATCATCATCCTAGTTCTAAATTATGAACTTTTTTTTTCTATATTCAAAGTTCTAAATAAAAATTTTGTCTTTAGTTTTGGATGCACAATTATACTAGGGTGAAATTACCAATATTAGTGGTCAACCACCTAATTTATTGTGTTATCCCTCTTGATTTTGGACATATTAATGTGATAACACTAAGGACATGCTAAATTTATCATATGGATCTAAGAAAACAATAGTAGTAAGGGTCAATGTCCATTATCATATGCAAATTATAATTATTATAAGAAATGTCCATTTAAGATGAGGATCAATGCTTTGAAGTGATAATTCCAACCATGAGTCGGTGTGTTGCAAATATTGGGTGATTTAGTTGGCAATATGTCTAAGGAAATCCAAGAGTAGAACTATACAAATATTAGTTTTGTTCAATACAAGAGTAGAACTATACAAATATTAGTTTTGTTCAAGCCAAGAGTAGAACTATATAAATATTAGTTTTGTTCAATCCAAGTTGAAGAATAAGTTAGTTATGGTGATGGTTAACAATAGTGCAACCCACATTTTTATGTAGGAAGTAGTGGTTGTTAAACTCAATGTGCAGTTGAAATTGGTGCAGTCGTTTTTCAAGGCAGTAAGATATAGTAGTTAGTTGACATAGACATGTAGTTAGTTAGTGTTTATGCCATCAGGAGAAATTGGCCAAGAGTCCCCGAAATGGTTTGGGATGCGACTTGAAACTGGGAATAAATCAAATATAGAGACTCGGATTGAGGAACCATCCACTCCGATGAATTACTCAGATAGGATTTCAGGTAGAGCACCCCTCACTCACATGTGCCATGCCTCGGAAGTTGCTTTACTCATTGAATTTGACAAATAGTGTTTTTCTCAGTTTGAAGTAATGAAACATTTGGATTAAGGGGAACAATTTACGAAACCATGCCTCACAAGCGGATGGATAATTTGGTCACTTAGTCCATGCCTAAACAAGCTTGCATCATCTCACGAAACTCAAAAATGTTGCTCTGTTAGTCTTTATGCCCTGAGTGGGAATTGGCCAAGAGTCCTCGAAATGGTTTCCGATGCAACTTGAAACTAGGCATAAAATGAAAACCAAGACTCGGTTTGAGGAACTGTTGTATCTGTTGTATTCCTGGCATAGGATTTTAGCTAGAGCACCCCTCACTCCCAGTTCCAACTCCTCAGAAGTTATTTTTTTCATTGATTTCGATAACTAGTGCTTTTCTCAGTAAGAAGCAATGCAACATTTGGATTTAGGGGTCCAATTTACGAAACCATGCCTTGGGAGTGGATGGACAATGTGGTCACCTAGTTCATGCCTAAACAGGCATGCAGAATCTCATGGAGCTCAAAAATGCTGCTATGTTAGGCTTTTATGCCCTGAGGATGAATTGCCAAGAGTCCCCAAAATGGTTTGGGATGCGACTTGAAACTGGGCATAAAACGAAAACTGAGACTTGGATTGAGGAACCGTCGACTCTGATGGATTCCTGGGATAGGATTTCAGCTAGAGAACCCCTCACTCCTGGGTGCCATGCCTCAGAAGTTGCTTTACTTATTGATTTCGAGAACTAGTGTTTTGCTCAGTTTGAAGCAAACCAACATTTGGATTAAGGGGTCCAATTTACGAAACCATGCCTCGGGAGAAGGTGGAAAATATAGTCACCTAGTCCATGCCTAAACAATCTTGCAGCATCTCACATAACTCAAAAATGCTGCTCCATTAAGTTTTTATGCCCTCAGAAGAAATTGGCCAAGAGTCCCTGAAATGGTTTGGGATGCAACTTGTAACTAGGCATATAACAAATATCGACACTCGGATTGAGGAATTGTTGACTCCAATGGATTCCTGGGATAGGATTTCATCTAGAGTACCCCTCACTCCCGGGTGCCATGCCTCGGAAGTTGCTTTAATCATTGATTTCAACAACTAGTGTTTTTCTTAGTTTGAAGCAATGTAGCATTTGGATTAAGGGTCAAATTTATGAAACCATGCCTCGGGAGCGGATGGATAATTTGGTCACCTAGTCCATGCCTAAACAAGCTTGCAACATCTCATGGAACTAAAAACTGTTGCTTCGTTAGTCTTTTATTCCTTGAGTGGGAATTGGCCAAGAGTCCCCAAAATGGTTTGGGATGCCACTTACAACTGGGCATAAAATGAAAACTGAGACTCAGATTGAGGAGCCATCATATTTGTTAAATTCTTGGCATATAATTTTATCTAGATCACCCCTCACTCTCGGTTCCAACCCCTCGAAAGTTGTTTTTTACATCAATTTCAATAACTAGTGCTTTGTTCAGTAAGAAGCAATGCAACATTTTGATTTGGGGGTCCTATTTACAAAACCATGCCTCGGGAGAGGATGGAAAATGTGGTCACCTATTCCATTTCTAAACAAGCATGGAAAATCTCATGGACCTCAAAAATTCTGCTATGTTAGCCTTTTATGCCCCAAGGAGGAATTGCCAAGAGTCCTCGAAATGGTTTGGGATGCAACTTGCAACTGGGCATAAAACAAAAACCGAGACTCATATTGAGGAACCGTCAACTCCGATGGATTCTTGGGATAGGATTTCAGCTAGAGCACCCCTCACTCCCGGGTGCCATGCCTCGAAAGTTGCTTTACTCATTGATTTCAAGAACTAGTGTTTTTCTTATTTTGAAGCAAACCAACATTTGGATTAAGGGGTCCAATTTAAAAAACTGTGCCTTGAGAGTGGATGAAAAATATATTCACCTAGTCCATGCCTAAAAAATCTTGCAACATCTCACAAAACTAAAAAATGCTACTCCGTTAGGTTTTTATGCCCTCGGGAGCAATTGGCCAAGAGTCCCCGAAATGGTTTGGGATGCAACTTGCAACTGGGCATATAACGAATATCGAGACTTGGATTGAGGAACCGTCAACTCTGATGGATTCCTGGGATAGAATTTCATCTAGAGCACCCCTCACTCATGGGTTCCATGCCTCAAAAGTTGCTTTAATCATTGATTTCGAGAACTAGTGTTTTGCTTAGTTTGAAGCAATGCAACACTTGGATTAAGGGTCCAATTTATGAAACCATGCCCCGGGAGAGGATAGATAATTTGGTCACCTATTCGATGCCTAAACAAGCTTCCAGCATCTCGCGGAACTCAAAAATGTTTCTCCGTTAGTCTTTTATGCCCTGAGCGGGAATTGGCCAAGAGTCCCCGAAATGGTTTGGGATGCGACTTGCAATTGGGCATAAAATGAAAACCAAGTCTCGGATTGAGGAAACTTCATCTCTGTTGGATTCATGGAATATTGTTTTAGCTAGAGAACCCCTCACTCCCAGTTCCAATTCCTTGGAAGTTGTTTTTTTCATCAATTTCGATAACTAGTTCTTTGCTTAGTAAGAAGCAATGCAACATTTGGATTTAGGGGTCCAATTTACGAAACCATGCCTTGGGAGAGGATGGACAATGTGGTCACCTAGTCCATGCCTAAACAAGTATGCAAAATCTCATGGAGCTCAAAAATGTTTCTCCGTTAGGCTTTTATGCCCCGAGGAGGAATTGCCAAGAGTCCCCGAAATGGTTTGGGACGTGACTTACAACTAGGCATAAAATGAAAACCGAGACTTGGATTGAGGAACCATCGACTCCGATGGATTCCTAGGATAGGATTTCAGCTAGAGAACCCCTCACTTCTGGGTGCCATGCCTTAGAAGTTTCTTTACTCATCGATTTAGAGAACTAGTGTTTTGCTCAATTTGAAGCAAACCAACATTTGGATTAAGGGGTCCAATTTATGAAACCGTGCCTTGGGAGCGGATGGAAAATAAAGTCACATATTCCACTCCTAAACAATCTTTCAACATCTCACGGAACTTAAAAATGATGCTTTGTTAGGTTTTTATTCCCTCGAGAGAAATTGGCCAAGAGTCCCTGAAATGGTTTGGGATGCGACTTGCAACTGGGCATATAATGAATATTGACACTCGGATTTAGGAACCATTGACTCCGATGGATTTATGGCATAGGATTTCATCTAGAGCACCCGTCACTCCTGGGTGCCATGCCTCGAAAGTTTCTTTAATCATTTATTTCGACAACTAGTGTTTTTCTCAGTTTGAAGCAATGCAACACTTGGATTAAGGGTCCAATTTACGAACCCATGCCTCGGGAGAGGATGGATAATTTTTTCACCTAGTATATGTGTAACAAGCTTGCAGCATTCTCGGAACTCAAAAATGTTGCTCCGTTAGTCTTTTATGCCATGAGCAGGAATTGGCCAAGAGTCCCATAAATGGTTTGGGATGCCACTTGGAACTAGGCATAAAATGAAAAGCGATTCTTGGATTGAGGAACCGTCATCTCTATTGGATTCCTGGCATACTATTTTAGCTAGAGCACCCCTCACTCCCGGTTCCAACCCTCAAAAGTTGTTTTTTTCATTGATTTTGATAACTAGTACTTTGTTCAGTAAGAAGCAATGCAACATTTGGATTTAGGGGTCCAATTTACGAAACCATGCCTCGGGAGAGGATGGACAATGTGGTCACCTAGTCCATGCCTAAACAAGCATGGAAAGTCTCATGGAGCTCAAAAATGTTGCTCCGTTAGGCTTTTATGCCCCGAGGTTTGATTTCCAAGAGTCCTCGAAATGGTTTGGGATGCGACTTGCAATTGGGCATAAAATGAAAAACCAAGACTTGGATTGAGGAAACATCGACTTCGATGGATTCCTGAGATAGGATTTCAACTAGAGCACCCCTCACTCTCGGGTGCCATGCCTTTGAAGTTGCTTTAATCATTGATTTCAAGAACTACTATTTTTCTCAGTTTGAAGCAAACCAACATTTGGATTAAGGGGTCCAATTTACGAAACTGTGCCTTGGGAGAAGATGGAAAATATATTCACCTAGTAAATGACTAAACAATCTTGCAGCATCTCATGGAACTCAAAAGTGCTTCTCCGTTAGGTTTTTATTCCCTCAGGAGCAATTGGCCAAGAGTCCCCGAAATGGTTTGGGATGCGACTTACAACTGGGCATATAATGAATATCAAGACACAGATTGAGGAACCATTGAGTCCGATGGATTCCTAGGATAGGATTTCATCTAGAGCACCCCTCACTCATGGGTGCCATGCCTCATAAGTTGCTTTAATCATTGATTTTGAGAACTAGTGTTTTGCTCAGTTTGAAGCAATGCAAAATTTGGATTAAGGGGGCAATTTACGAAACCATGCCTCGAGAGTAGATGGATAATTTGGTCACCTAGTCCATGCCTAAACAATCTTGCAACATCTCACAAAACTCAAAAATGTTGCTCTGTTAGTCTTTTATGCCCTGAGTGGGAATTAGCCAAGAGTCCCCGAAATGGTTTGGGATGCGACTTGCAACTGGGCATAAAATGAAAAATGAGACTCAGGTTGAGGAACTATCATCTCTGTTGGATTCTTGGCATAGGATTTTAGCTAGAGCACCCGTCACTCTCGGTTTGAACCCCTCAGAAGTTGTTTTTTTCATCGATTTCGATAACTAGTGCTTTGTTCAGTAAGAAGCAATGCAAAATTTGGATTTAGGGGTCCAATTTACGAAACCATGCCTTGAGAGAAGATGGAAAATGTGGTCACCTATTCCATGCCTAAAAAAGAATGCAAAATCTCATGGAGCTGAAAAATGTTGCTTCGTTAGGATTTTATGCCCCAAGGAGGAATTTCCAAGAGTCCCTAGAATGTTTTGGGATATGACTTGAAATTGGGCATAAAACAAAAATCGAGACTCGAATTGAGGAGCCGTCGACTCTGATGGATTCCTATGATAATATTTCAGCTAGATCACCCCTCACTCTTGGGTGCCAATCCCTCGGAAGTAGTGGACACTTCTGATGTGGACAATTTTGCATGGAGGCATTTCTCCTGGACCTCTTCATGAAAGATTGTGAATCTATGGTGCATGTACAAATATGTGAGATGTGGGTTTATGATAACATTTTGAATTTTCAAATAACATTCTGCATTGACCTTATGTAAACTATTCCATTTGGTGTTTGTTGCACTAAGTGTAAAGAACAATGTTGGAGAATTTTAAGACGTAAGTTAGGTATGAGCTATTTGTTACCTCTTTATTACCTTTTATTTTAATTGTATTCATATTTTGTATTTATCAAATGAGGAATTAACCTAAAACTGATGTCGTTAGACACAAAATCAATCCTAAGGCCAACTAAGGAGAAAAAACAACACACGCTAATTAATCTAGGAGTCAAGAATGCAAACAAACCTTCTCACAAAGAAGCGCTAGTTGGTGATGGAATCCAACATCACAGAATCGATGCATGAAGGGGCTGAGTTTCGGTGGGTGGAAAAGTTACATTGACAACCTGCTTAACGAACTAACACCTGGTACAAGTTACCTCATTGAGCAGTGGGAAACCCTCCAAGGAGTCTGAGTGAGTCTAGCCAACGTCGATCCTAGGTACAACACCACCTTCCTCGTGCTGTCACCTTGTGTAGGATCTCTAAAATATTATGGCCTCTATGGTACCACCAACTATACCAAATCAAAGGGGGGACAGTCGACAGTCGATGCCAAGACCAACAAAGTAGGGTTGAATACTATGAGGGCCCCAATGTGACCTCGTTATTGACCCTTGTGTTAGAAGGGCTTCCCAAAGTTAGTGATATAGCAACTGGATTTCACTCCCTAACTTAAGGATTTATGCTTTTTTAGTATCTTTGCAAAGTTATTCTCACAATCCTATTCCAAAGCTCTACACCTAAGCTAACATGGGTTTGAAGAGCCGTATAAAAGTTGCTAGATAAATTTTAATTAGCGCTTGATTTTAGGTTGTTGTTACTCAAAGGAGTGGTCGTGAAACTGATGGTGTTTTGACTCGACTCTTTAAACCATGCAAGAGGAAAATGAAATGAAATAAATTCAACTTTGATGAAAACTAGCTATGGGATGGAGCAAGAGGTTTTAAGCAAATAAATAATTTTTTGATAGATTACTATGTGTGTAGTACTGCAAAATGACCCAAATTTTAAAAATACCATGCAAATGTCATAGTTCACTTAGTACACCTATACAACATTGAATCAAATGTCATCATTTCTAACATAGTAAACTATTATGATTATAGAGACCACCATACACATCTTGAATACTCATAAAGAAAAAATGATACAAATCCTTGTTTCATAAGAGGAATGTCACATAAGGATTTCAAAGTAAGATACAACATTCATTTACATGATCTAGGTTCCTATTCATGCCCCCCTTCATTGGCCCAAAATAAAACACGATTCAAAAATCCATCCTCTCCTCTTTTTAAGAAAACATGATTCAAATACATCCTCTCCTCTTTTTAGTCCTTGCAAAGCAAGGACTATAATTTTTAATAGTGACTAGGGGTGTTATCGGACTAATCAGTAGGTGCGGACACTAACAGATCTCCCTAGATCCACCTGGATCTAAAACAAAACAGGACAAGACATGACTCTTTCCCTAAGTTACGACCATTGAAATAGCTAATAAGGCGGAACAAGTGACATACCTTTGAATCACTTCCTTGGGTCTTTGTTGCTCCCGCTTCTCTCCAGTGCTCTCATGAGGTCAAGACCAAGACAACATAAACCATCCAAAGTGAATATAGCTAAACGTATTCAATAGTCAACTTATGTGTATGATCAAGGAATTACACAATAAAGTAAGAATGACTTTATGGGAAAAGGACATGCCGTTGTATCATATTAATCGAAAGTAGAAGATACAACCTGATCGCCTTGATGTCACAAGCTTCCTTTCGGTGACTCTTGGCTCCAACACACACACTTGCTCAATCCTTGCATGAAGAAGATCCAATTCCTCTTGATAGACTTGTTAGAGTCTCTAAGCTCTTCTTCAAGCTGGGTTCTTTACACAATTCCTTCACCAATTCTCCAAATAATCTTGCTTAACCTTTTCCATGAGAATCCCATCAATATATAGGAGAGGATGAGATGGTTACATGGATGAGAATGATCCCACCAAATCAAGGAAACCAGTAAAATGATAACCATTCGAATGCCAACTCATTTTCTAGAAGATTCCCTTCTAGAACCATCGAGATTTCATCTTTTTCCAAGCTTGACATCAAGTTCGCACCCTAGGTATAGAACACAGTGCGAGAAGTTCTCACCCTAGCTGAAGGTAGCCTGCGAGAATGGGTCATTCTCGCACCCTAGGCTATAAGAAACCTGCGAACTCTCTTCAAAACATGTTTTCTGGAAGGAGATGAATTCCACTTTTTCTCAGGAGAAAGTTCTTGTTGAGAGCCTGAGTACACCATTGTTAATACACCATCTAGATGACCAAAATCATGGGTAACAAGGGGGAAGAAAAAAGCTTGAAACTATTATATTAGAGAGTATATAGGGGAGCACACATGCATATACTTAACCCAAGAGGGTGGGAGTGAGAATATGCATGAGGGAAACTATTGTTTAGATGGTTGTGATATAAATTCATGCAAATCAACAAGAAAATATATGGGTAAATATGACCGTATTGAAAAAGAATTCAATAGTTTAATTTGGCCAATACAAAAGTATAAACAAAATGTATGAAAAATGATTGTTAATTATGCTATGACTAGTTCTTATTATCAATGTTTTTACCACCTTTGGTTTACATCTCCTTGTAAACCCAAATATTATTCCTCACATATGTATCATTTTTTTGAAATCTAACCTTTTCTCTATCTTACAACGCTAAGTAGGCCTATCGTTCAATATTTCAACAAAACATTGCATATGCCTCAAGTAGGCCTTAGGGTCTTGAACCAACTCAATAAGGGGTTTTTGTAAACTCAATTTAAATTATTTTGAAATTCCTTAGTTTTGGAGTTCAATTCTAGAAGGTTTTAGTTAAAGTAGTGAATACCAATTAGTGATGAGTCATAGGAATTAGGTGTCAATGAGTCATGAAACTAAATTTCCAAATTTGTGGAATGACTTGAGGGGATGTAAAAGATCTGAGTTTTGAAACATTGTAGAGGATAGGATTGAAAATTATATTATTAGAATCGGTTCAATATTTATAGGAGTTAGTTGTAGTGAAATGGAAGCTCAATCACCATCTATATAGTGTATTTGTTATAGAACTAACTCAACATGAGTGGAATTTTCATACAGGTAACTGGAAGTCTGGTATGCCTTGTCTTTTCTTGTAATGTATGATATATTTCGTATTGATGAAACCGTGGTACAAGAAATAGTTGTGAGATTTGTGAAATAATGTTGACATGTATTTCCCTGAGTTAAATGATCATATTTAAGGAGAAGAACCTCACTCGAATGGAAAGATGAAGAAGTTTGATAGTAAAAGAAATCAAGTTACTTCTAGCTAACTATAGGAACATAATTAAGCATGCATGAAGGAAGTCATAATAGGATATCTTGGCCAATAGATAGTTTGGGTCTTTTGGTAAATAGACAGTTTGCAAACATATTCAAATATATCAAGAAAAAAATGACCTATTGGTATAAGACATTAATATTCCTAATATATGGTTATTCATTCCAAATCTAAGTCAAACAAATGCCACCCTTCCCCAAGCGACATTGGCATTCTCATTTATACTCCATATTGTTACAAGAGAATCCTCCTGCAGACAAGCTGATTCCCTCTTGATATCTAGACACCTAAAACCAAGATAGAAAGGGTGCTATCATTGGTCACTGACATCTAATTAGATCAAATTAAGATAATGAATGAAGAGGAAGAAGAAAAGTGTACCTTTTTAAATGGTGTTTGTCCTTGCAAATTCCAAGTTGAGATTCAATCCAAAGATCCTCGATAGGTCATGTAGAACAAACAAATATACAACAAGCTTCCTATTCTACTGAGATTAGCTCAAATACATATCTATATACTGAAGACAAGTTCATTGGAACAAACATAAACTTGAAAGAAATAGGCCAAGAATGTATGTATATTAATGAGAAAAAATGAAGAGTACTTAAAATCCTCTGATGAAGGTGCAACAACTTCTTCTAGCTCTCCTTGTCCAACCCCTTTGCTTAAGTAATCTACATTGATTATGCTTCAATGTCATCTCACTTATGGGATCATAAGTTTGGTGTAATTCTCAATCTCCATATATCCTTTCACCATGAAGAGGCCTTCTTGTATAGGCTTGGAGAGGTCTAACCACTTGAGAGGTATTTGGGATAAGTTGAGGATTCCTCTCCTTTAGTTGTGGATCTCACCTAAGATCATGCCTTGACCTCAGATTCGAATCCAACCACCTTCATATATTGAGGGGATTCTTCCCTGATTTCCTCCAACAAACCAAATTTTGCCCAAAAAAGGCCAACGCTCCCTCAAAATGGACACAAAGCGTTGGAATGCTCCCCTAGAAGAGGGTACAAAGCACCAGCGTTCCCTGACAGTATGTAGGGGAGCACTCCCTTACAAATTTGACTTTTGAGTGGCTTTTTTAGTGGCAAAAGGATTGTACTCCTTGTCAATTGATTTCTCTTCTTCAAGACTAGTCTTTGAGGTGTCTTAAGTGTCTTTATGATGTCATTAGATAGATGACATAGACAAGATAATGTTTGTAACACTTGCAACCAATATGCGACACTTGGGATATTTGTAACGATGACACTAGCCATCATTGCAATGAGTGATTTTTATGTGTAATAGATTGCCCCCCAAAGTGAGAAGTTAGAAGACGATGATGACTGAAGTACTTTGTAGACTTTTTCGAGCAAGGGTATGGATGTAGAGAGGATGGAAAAAGATTCACACAACCATCAAACAAATATTATGACATGTTTCAAACCCAAGGCAGGCATACCTATGCTTGAGTGATAAAGACTTTTTCAAGTATGGCCGCCATAGAATACACTGTGGATCCATAATTATATTGACAAAAATGTATAGCCACTGAAGATAAAATGTGGATCTATACTTCTATGACCTGAAATGATCATATCCATGAAGAATACACAGTGGATCTACGAGACGACAAGACATAGCCACGACCAATACAAAGTGGATCTATGTTACAGTATATGTGTCAATTTTCAAAGAAACTCTGTCGCAACCTAGGCAAAGTATATATCAGAGTGATGACTCAGCCCAGGGTCTTCTTACTGATCCCGATGTAGTATGAATCTAACCACGTGAATAGATGTCCTGATGTCGAACATGGAAGAAACCACTTTATTACCGGTCAATGAGGTAAACCCTTAACAAGCGTGAGGGAAATCACCATTGATGTCAATGATTCCCAAGGTACTCTAGTACATTCCAATGAATGTGAATAGATGAGTTGAAGTTGAACATCCATGGAATCATCTGATCAGAGGTCAATGATGCAAACCCACTTTCAGACGTGAGGAGGCCTGCCATTGAGGCATGCAGGTCCCAAGGTACTAACAGGTTTCTAAGTCTAGTTCTCGAATAAGGTGTTGAATTCGAAAGGAATAGACTCGTCGCAGGAGGGCCTTGATGTATCGCCCATCAACGAAATGAAACTGACACAAATATGTAAATTGGTAGATCAAATGAACATGGACTGACATGGGTATTGAAAAAATATATTTGTGATGGTTGACTCTCAAGGTAGATACTTCCCTTGAACACTGAGGCACAATAGAAGAAACATGACATGGACCAAAACATGATGATCCAGTGGACACTGTGACTTTCGTCGGGTGACCCAAAGGAGTAAGAAAACTCAGAGGATTGGTTCAGCAGAGGTTCAGTGGATTGAAATGCATGCAAAGACAAAGTTTCATGTTCAAGGGAGACTCTAAGAGTGACCTATAATGTTCTCAAACACTGCTTGGCTTTCTTCCTTCAATTTTTTCCCCCATCCAGATAGATGAGTACCTCTTTTTAATTTAACGAGCTCGAGGAGGGTAACACATGCTCGATATGACTCACCTTCGGTAAGTCCTTCGTCCTTTGTTTAATGAAATGGAAGAAGTAAGGGTTCAGTCCCATATGGGCCCTTCAATGTATGATTATTTAACGAGTCCAAAGAAGGTAAACTCAGTGGTTTTTCATATTTACAGAGTCTGAAAACAACTTAAAGACGACTCCAATGTTGTCATTTTTCATAATGTTAGTCTTGTGAGGCCGAAAAAGAGATAAATTATCACTCGAAAGATTCCCTTTCAAACCTTTTAATGAGTGGGAAAGGAAGCAAGATCACTCGATAATCTTTTCACATTTAGAGAGTCTGAAAAAAGTTTAAAGAAGACTCCAGAGGGTTCCTTTTTCGTATATCCATGCGAGCTCGAACAAGAGATAAAAGGTTGCTCGGTTACATTATCATGTTTTTACGAGCGCGAGAAATAACAAAGACTAAGCTCGGTACTATGCCTCCAGCTTGAAAAGCTAGTGGCTTAACTCCAGAATGATCATCAAAGGCTAGAGACATTCCCCCCAAGCTTCAATTCATTCACCGACTTCGAGGTTGTCACCAATTTTTGTACTCGATGGAGAAAAAGGATAAGGGTGGATGAAATGAAGGTTCAAATATGAGACCTAATGAAAGACTCAACTCGACATCTACGAGATCTGACGAAAGACTCGCCCTGACATGAGAGGTGATTGTTTCATTGTTTAACTATCTTGACACAAGAAAAGAACCATGCTCGGGGCTCCAGGTTGAATCCCCAGATTTTTGTATTATTTTTTAATGAGCTTGCTACAGAGAGAAAAACTATGCTCGTAGCCTCTGTTTCATGTTTTAATGAGCTTGACACAGAGAGGAAAACTATTCTCGTAGCGTCTGCTTCATTTTTTAACGAGCTTTCTACAGAGAGGAAAACTATGCTCGTGAATGTGATTGATCATGGATTCCAAGAGGATAATGCTTTGGAAGGACACCATGTCAAAGGACAAAAATTGGTCATGGTTTCCAAGAGATATTCACTAGATGGAAGAACAATGCTCTGGAATGAACACATGTCGAGGGATGCAATGGGGGTAAGGAGATCAGGCTCCAAAATCCCTACCGAAGAGATCATCATGTCTACTACTGGATCCAATTCATCTGACGTTGAAGTCATGGGAGATAACGCCACATAATTGACATGTGGCAGGGGCGATACTGTCTTCATATAAGAACCATTTAGGGAGGTAATCCAGTCAAGACTAACAAACGAAAGTTGATCAATAGTCACCATTTTTCCATCGTGAGGGAAATATATCACACGAAAAAGAGTGGACACAATAGATTTCATGAAATAGACATGATCCCTCCCAAGGAGTAAAGTGAAATCCAAGGGGTCTCAGACTACCATGACATCAATAAAGACATTTTTCCCTCCAAAAGTTACGGGAAACTGAGGAAGGGTCCCTAAAGTTTGACTAGTTATTTTGTTAAAAGATAACAGATTCTATGTAACGAACGCAAGCTGAGGACAACCCAAAGCATGCCAATCAACAGAGGACAAAATACTAATGGATTCACCTTCATCTATCATTGTTTGAGGAACGTCCCGACCACAAACTTGTACTGTAATCTAGAAAGGGATGTGAGAGGAAAGACTAGGTCCAGTTAGCGAACCCCAATAAAAAAGGATGGCCTCGTTACTTGGAGGGAGTTTCGTGGGAGAAGGAGGAATGCCCCCTAGCATGGTAGATTATGTATCAATGAGAAAAACATGGGCAGTATCAGTTTTACTCTCTAGAGGGGGGGTAGGATCGACCGATGATGGGATCAGATCGATCACGCTGGCACTCTTCAGAGGAAGAGTGGGATTGACCGATGATGTAACCGGAGAAACCACTTTGGCACACATCAGATGAAGGGTGGGACTGAGAAAGGAAGGGACTAGATCAGTCACTTTGGAACTCTTCAAAGGATGAGTGGGATTGATCGATGAAGTAACCGGGGAAACCACTTTGGCACTCTTTGGATGAGGAGTGGGACTGACCAATGTCAGGACTGGATCAATCACTTGGGGCTCACTCTGTAGATGAAGAGTGGGGTTGACTGATGACAGAACTGGATCAACTAATTTGGTTAGTGGTTCAACCGAGGATGAAACTAGATTGACCACCTGATCAATCAGACTGATCGGGGATGGAACTAGATTGACCATTCCATTAACTAACGAAGGGTTGGGGGAAATCTTATGATAATCGATGGGAAGTTGAAGCTTTTCCAAAAGAGAAGAAGCCTCATCCATGTGAGGACAAAGGTGAGAATATTGATCACCTTTACATAACATAAAAGGGAATTTGACAGTTGTCTTCTTCTTACCAACATTAACGTCACTAGTTGATGGAGTATCACTGGCATAACCAGGAGGGGTCGATGATGTGGAGGACCACACATCTAACACCTTGGGAATACCGGGGCAATCCCTCAGAAAGTGGTCATCCTTACAAAGACTGCAAGGGAATTTGGGTTTCATATTCTTCATTTTAATCTTGTTGACCTCATCAACACTCCTAGTACTATTAACAGTATCTATCTGCTTGGATCCAACATATTTTTTTTTTGGAACCTTGGTCCTTTTCGGGTTCTTCTTCTTCTTCTCTTTCCATTTCTTCTTCTTCTGATCAACCTGGCTACTTTCTTTAGAGATTTCACTAGGCGAAGAAGGAGAAAGGGAAGGAGACTTAATGGGTGAAGAAGGAGAAAATTCGACATGAGGGTGATGTGTGGGTGATGTACTGACATCTAAAGTATTAGGTGCATTTGAAGCACTAGGAGGATTCTAGATCACTGGAGTGGGGAACAACCAAATTGGTAATTCGATGGTGAGTCTTGGAAGACTCAGTGTGGCAATGTACAGAGGACCAAAGTTTCCAAAAGAAGGAAAGGTGTAAGGTTCCCCGAGACAAGGGGTTCCTCCATTGGTACTCTTAGGATTTGATTCCATTAACACTAACTCGACCTAAGGTCCACTAAGACACAAACAACACATACTATGAATATGAGAAGAAAACAATCAAACAATACTTCCCACAATGAAACCACTAGTTGGTGATGAAATCCAACATCGCAAGATCAAAATAGGAAGGGGTGGGGATAGAGTGGTTGGATCAGTTACATTTGCGACCTGCTTAACAGCCTTATGCCTTGGTGCAAGCTTCCACGTAGTAAATGTGGATTTACCCTCCAAGGAGCCTGAGTGAGTTAGACCAATGTCTTTTCCAGTTACAGTGAGACTTCCCTTCACCGCCACCTCATGTAAGACCCTAAATATTATGGCTACTAAGTTCACCAACTCCCAGTTAGCCCCTGGGCAGGTACAATTGATAGTCCAGTCCGAACGTATGGGTAGGATAACAAGTCCGAAATCAATTCAAGAGGCTCCAACACATAATCGTGGGTATACCCTCAAGTGACCCCCAATATATGATCTAACTACTATGAACGGTTGAACCACAAAGGGATAATATCCATAATTTCTCGAACGCGACCTCGTGCGTAACCCCCGTGTCAGAGGGGGATCCCAAAAATCCTATACGACAATTGGATTTTCTCTCCTTATTGCAAGATTCTAAGTTTGTTTGATGGCTTTGTAAAGTTATCCTTTCAACCTATTCCAAATCCCTACACCTTAAAATAATGTAGGTTTTCTTAACAAAAATGTAAAATAATTTGATAAATTTTAGTTTAGCGTTGATTTTAGTGGTTGTTGTTTACTCAGAGGTGTATGAGAGTGAAAATTGATGATATTATGACTCAGTTCCCAAAACATGCATTAGAAATGATAAGCAGTCTTTTCTTTCAATGAATGTCTATTTAAGGGAAGGAGAAGGATTTTCCTTTCACTTTCAAACACTAAGATGCAATGACCTCATACAATAGTCCTCAATCAAAAATCCAATACAATGCTAAAATGTTTATATGTGATTGATAATCATTTTGATGTAAAGCTTCCTATGTTAATCAAACTTCAATATCTGTGAGATTTAAGCAATCTGGAAGCAAACTTCACATAAACAAAAAACAAACCCCTGTTGTGATCAAACAAGAAAAAGAAAACCAAAAACTCGAAAGAAAGGAAAAAGGGCTTGGAAAAGATCACCTCAAAAACCAGAAGGAAAAGTACAAAATACCTTTGAAAATCCTTACAAAGTTTTCACTCAATCAGATAAATGAAAAGAAAACGACAAATTGACTCTAGATCATCAAGGACAAAGAGTTATTGCAAAGTAAGAACACATTTCAAAAAATCCAAACAAAAGATGATGAATTCTCATAAAGTAGGTGTTGAAGGACAATGACAAAGATGTACTGAGGATGTAAGGACTCCTGAGCAAGTGCCAAAAGAAAAAAATGAAATCAGAGAATGAAAACCCTGGAAGATTTCTCACAGAAAAGGGGTAGCACTCTGGTGTAAAGGGCACTAGATCATTCCAATGCTCTATGTAAGACCAACAAGGAGTGTTGGCTCTCTGATAGCAAGGGTAGGGGAGTGCTAGGATTTAAAATTTCAGAAAAATGCCCAGAAACTCAAAAAATCAAGCAAACTCAATCAATCAAATTGAATATTATGAAATCAAGAGCCAATCAATCAGATATAAGAATCAAAGAGACAGTATGAGAAGGTCAAATAATGAGAAAAATCCAAGACAAGACCTAGGAAAGGAAACAAAAATCAGATCTCCTTCCCTAGTGGAGTCACCAATTTCTGTTACAGGAGAATCCTCCTGCGGACAAGAGGATTTCCTCTTGGTATCTAGACCCCTAAAACCAAGACAGAAAGGGTGCTATCATTGGTCACTGGCATCTAATTATATCTAATTAAGCTAATGAATGAAGAGGAAGAAGAAAAGTGTACCTTTTTAAATGGTGTTTGTCCTCGCAAAGTCCAAGTCGAGCTTCAATCCCAAGCTCCTCGATAGGTCCTGTAGAACAAAAAAAGATACAACAAGCTCCCTATTCTACTGATATTAGCTCAAATAGAGATCTATCTACTGAAGACAAGTTCATGTGGAACAAACATAAACTTGAAAGAAACAAGCCAAGCATGTATGTATTTTAATGAGAGCAAATGAAGAGTAACTACAATCCTCTAATGAAGGTGTAACAACTTCTTCTAGCTCTCCTTGTCCAACCCCTTTGCTCAAGTAATCTACATTGATTAAGTTTCAATGGAATCTCACTTATGGGATCATGATTTTGGTGTAATTCTCAATCTCCATATATCCTTTCACCATGAGGAGGCCTTCTTATATAGGCTTGGAGAGGTCTAACCACTTGAGAGGTCTTTGGGATAAGTTGAGGATTCTTCTCCTTCAATTATGGATCTCCCCTAAGATCATGCCTCAACCTTGGATTCGAATCCAAGCACCTTAAAATATTGAGAGGATTATTCCCTGATTTCCTCCAACAAACCAAATTTTTCCCAAAAAAGGCTAGCGCTCCCTCAAAAGGGACACAAAGCATTGGAGCACTCCCCTAGAAGAGGGTACAGAGCACCAGCGCTCCCTGACAGTATGTAGGGGAGTGTTCCCTTCCAAATTTGACTTTTGAGTGGCTTTCTCAGTGGCAAAAGGCTTGTACTCCTTGTCAATTGATTTCTCTTCTTCAAGACTAATCTTTGAGGTGTCTTAAGTGTCTTTACAATGTCGTTAGAGCGAAAACATAGAAAAGATAATGTTTGCGTCACTTGCGACTGATATGCGACACTTGCGATATTTGTAATGACGACACTAGCCATCATTGCAATGAGTGATTTTGATGTGTAACACATATTAGGCTACATTGGTCAATTTCCCTCAACCACTAAAGTTAGAACGAATGTCTTCCACTTGTATTAGTGGATGTGATTGATGCATGGAAATATGTCATGTTAAGGTCCTAACCCGCACATAGGTAGATCAATGTATTTGAATGTAATAAAGGTCAATATTAATAAGGCCTTTCAATAAAATAGAATAAGGCGGATGTAAGAAGACCTAATAGAAGCTTCTGCTTCTAGAAGGATCTTCATATAGATGCTTCTCTTAATAGACATATTTAGTATAAATAAGGGGTGAGGGTATGTGAACCCTAGCTTGGATATTATTGTAACAGAGCGCTGCTTGACTAGAGGTTGCCCCCTTGAAGAGGCCTGTGAACATTGCTTTTTGAATCAAAGTGCTTTTCTATTGCTATTTTGTATATCATTTCTGTGTATTGTGAAGCTTATGCTGGATATTTTACTATTATTCTGCAATTTCTAGCATTTTATTTTTGTTCTGCACATTTTATATATATGGTATCTTGCAAGTGGTATCAGAGCACTTTCCTTGGCAGAAATTGTGGGTATTTTTTTTTTCAGGGTAGATAACCACAAATATCTGTCATTACGCGCATAAACCCGCGATTGAGGGATTCATACACGTAGGAAATACAAGTGGTTCTTAAGCACACATCTGTTGGCCACCCTTATAACCCCTGTTGGTACCCCTTCGAGTGGTAGCGCATCAGACAACACCTGTGTACGGATCGGCCTAGATTTCCTAAAGCCCTCTTTATATAAACCTATCGGCCGCCGGACTGTTATAGTGTCACCGAGAACAACACTCGGGAAGATACTCTCTAGTACCTGGTTAGTCGGGTAGTACGGCTAAGGGTACGGTCTATCCTCCTTAGTTAGTGCCCTGAGATATTGGGCCGAGTACTACTGTTGGACCCCGCACGTATATCAAAGAGCTATAGCACAGGGCAAACCCTTGTCTGTAGAACCCTTGAAT
>ML792028.1:692779-705447 GCA_009831015.1 Picea engelmannii
ACGATGAGATTATTTAAAAATTAAACATGCACCATGATAACATTAAAAAATTATATAGTATTAAAGAGAAATATTAGAATGATACATACCACAAAAATGTGTTAGTCGAGGGGCATCATGAATTGTCCATAAAAGTATTCCACATAATTTAAATTTCTTCTCCCCAATTGGTTTACATATGTCATACATTGTGATGCCAACCCATAACTTCAATAGCTCGTCGATAAGAGGCTCGATATATACATTCATATCTTTAACCTGATACTTACCTAATTTTTTGAAATTACACATAATTATTATAGGAATGATATCATGTAATATATATATAAGTAAATAAATAAACAAAAGATATTATGCAAAAATTGAAAAAAATGAAAATGTTACTTTCAAAAAATTAATGTAAACAAATACCTGGAACAATCATTGAGAACATTATGTGCTTCCTCTTTATTGACATCCAAGGAGGAATGCTATTGTTGATAACAAAAATAGGCCACACTGAGTAAATAGACCTAAGCTCTCTGAATGGATTAACATTGTCAGCTGCCAATGAAATCCTAACATCACGAGGTTCATCTTTGAAATCTACCCATTTTTCCTCAATTTCCCTAAATGCAGAACCATCGACAGGCATTCAAAGAACACCATCTCCACTTCTATTACATGCATGGTAATCCATAAATTGTGCTATGCTTTCACACATGAACAATTGCTGCAAACGTGGAATTATGGGAATATGACGAAGAACCTTTCGAGGCACCCTTTTTGTTACTTGATCAGTTCAATATCTATTGATAAGACATTGCGGACATTCTGTTTTCGAAGCATGTTGTCCATAATATATAATATGGTCATTAGGACATGCATCTATAGTTTGATAATCCATTCCAATGTCTTTCATAATGGCATGCAAACCTCGATATGTGCGAGGTAAAATATTTGACGATGGTAACAAAAATTCACCTAACAATCTACAACATAACAAATAACTAGTTAATGTAAGAATATTAATCGTAAAAATTGCATTCTTATTTTACACATTAATTAACACTAAAAACAAATAGAAAAAATCAACATTTTGTATAATATGAGATGAAACATATTGCATACCTTAGGATCTGTGTCATATAAGTGTTCGACAAATTATTCATAACCTTTAAGTTCACTAGCAGTAATGTAGCAGAGAGAATATTTGCTCTTGATCCTTCATAAAGTATTTTATTTGCCTTTCTAATAGAGGTTCATCATAAATACCGACATTGTCCCCATCCTCATCCGACTGCAAAAACAAATCTTGGATCATTTGATTTGTCCCATCATCTTCTTCCATGAGATCCTCATTTTCTTGGTCATGATGTTCCTCAGCTTGTACAACATCATTTCTACTAATACTTGGTGCAATATTATGTGGAAATTTCAAGGGAAACTCTAACTTTATAATAGAAACAATCATGCAAAATTAGTGTAAACTATAACAAACATTCAAACAATATATATACACATATATAATTTTATAAAAAAATTGACAAAAAAAAAGAAAAAGATAATGAATATATATCTAATTACCATAATAAAAAATAATAATGAATATATAGCTAATTATCATGGGATGACATTCACTTGATCTACCATCAATGTGCCCATATTTCTTACAATGTTTTGTAGTTGTTGCTATTAAAATTCTTGCGGGATGTATGAGGCAACATTTTTGGCAAGGTTAATAACATCTACCATCACCCTTTTCACCCGCTTTACTTTTTTCCCACCTCTAACTATATTCTGTGACATTCTTCCGCACAAAAATACCCTTTCAGAACCGTCATTGTAATAGCAAGATTGTCGCAACATCTTTAAATCGTCAAATATTTATAGGTCAATTTAGGTCACTGTCGTCGCAATTGCGATGACCGTGACCTAAATATTTAATTTTTTTATCTATTTATTTTTTATATTTAGGTCACTTTGTCAAAGACAGGAACAGTTATAATGGTGGATTCGTTGCTCTTACGAAAAACGTTATAACGGTCAAAAGTGAGTGTCGCTCTTGCGACAAAAACACAAGTTTGTTGAAATTGAGATAGTAGTCCACCATCTTGAATATTTTCACAAAACCGACGATAGTTTGTGTCCATCGATAGAGCGACGAATATGGGGTGGATTTAGATCAAAATTGAAAAATTGAACTTTTTCTCTTGAATTTTGCTATGAAAGAGTACTTTTGTCACAAGTAGTCATCACAAATTTTCCAATATGTAGTAGTGCATGGATGTAAGTGTTGAACGAACTCATGATACAGAGTATGTTTGGAACATATATGAAAACAAAGAATGGAACTTTCATGATCATACTATTGCAACAGAATAATGATTGGAAAATAGAGAACAAAACTACTAGAGATGCTTGTAAAGCAATAACTAAACATAAAATGTTGAGCTTGTTGAATGAAGTCATAAGTAGATATATGATGTCTAGGATGCACAAGGAAGTGGAATAGTAGATAATTTGTTGTTGAAATAAGAGGAATTGGATGTTGAGTTGGTATGTAGCTGTATAGTCCATATTTTTTAAGACATACATAGTCAAAGTGATGATTTTGACAATATTAGTGGTATTATAGGAAGAATTGCTACAATCTCAAACGTTGGTAACAAATTTGAAGCATTGTTATAATTTCAGACATTTTTCATTTGCGTACGAGATATATACAAACCCTAGCTTGGATTTTTATTGATTCGGCCATCGATTCCTCCCCTAGATGGGACTACACACCTCTAGGCTCTAAAGCAGTGTCCTTTCAAACCCTTGTAACATCCATGAGGTAGTCAACCAAGCACCAACCTTCTAGATTTGTAAAGAAACTAAATGAGATTCCTTAAATTTCCCTTCCTTCAGCAAATTCACAGCATACGACATTAACTTTGGCTAAATAAGGGGTGATTATTCATTTTATTGGTTTATGGACATCCCCTAGAGAAATGGCCACCTAGGTTCAAAGGAATTGGAATTTGCTCATCAAGGGAAAATTAACACACTACTTCTATTGAAGAGGGTTTTACAACTTCTTGTTCGAATCTAAGGAAGATAGGGATCTCGTATTCTAGAATGAGCCTTATTTTTTTAGCAGCGAGGGTGTGCACTTGAATAGATGGAATCTAGATTTCAACAATGAACATGATGTCCATTGTCCCGTTAGTTGTACCAGTATGGGTTCACCTACCACATCTTCCATTACACTATTGGAATGAATATACAATGAGATGGATAGGAAATACTCTTGGAATGAATATACAATGAGATGGATAGGAAATACTCTTGGAATGTATATAGACTAAATAGAACCAAGGGATGAAATGTTTTCTTATGCCCACATTTGTGTGGAATTCAACTTGGAGAAGGGGATCCCATAAGAAATTCAAATAATTCTAGACAAATGGAAACATATACAACCAATATACTATGAGAAACTTTCATTCAAATGAAAGTATTTTCATGAGCATTCTCACTTTGCGAAAGACTGTAAGAAGCAAAATCAAGAAGAGAAACCAGTGTAGGAGAAGGAGGAGCAATGAAAAAAGGTAAAGAAGAAAAAAGACAATGAAAATCCATTTGAACCTCCGGTATTGTCCAAAGAAATTCCAACAAAGGAGGGGAAATTGAAATCTGTAGGACTCGATCAAACCAACAAGAAGGTCTATGGGGATTGAACTAAGAAAGTTGTACTCTCAAGTAGTGTCTAATAAATCTCTTTATTGGCCAAAGGAGGGAGGTTTAATCTTTGTATATAACAAGCATGAGACTTTGTCTCAAGAGTTCCCTCATACATAAATTCTTGTAGAAACATCAATAGGACCAAAGGTTCCTATTTCAATCGTTGTCTTAGAGGAAAATCTAGAAATGTTACCTTCACTAGGGGAAGAAAGTAATGTTTTTTATCATTAGGAAGAAATAGATCAAAGACCAGAGAAGCAAATAATGTATTCATGAATGACTAAAGAAGAGAATAAATAATGAACAAGGAGAAAGAATTGGGCACACAAACCCCAGTAGAGTGAACTATGGGTACAAGCTTCAACAATATCAAGAAATTATATCCGATGAACCCACCTACTAGTGGGATATCAAATCCATCATGTAAGTAATGAATATAATCTCCTGGAAAAAATGTGGGGTGGGTAGTAGGTTCAAGGAAAAATTATTAAGGGATCTTATAAAAATATAAAAACCCTCTATCCTCCAAATTTGAGAGATTAATTTAGAGGCTGAAGAAATTTTTTAAATGTGCAAGCACCAATGGAATTTAAGTGAGAGACAAATAGTAAATTCAAAGGGTTCCTCTAGTGGCCCTCTACATAGCTTTAAATAGCCAAATATGTTATTTAGAGTTCACTTTTCAGACCCAACATTGGATATTGATAACTCTATCCCATATACAATCATGTATGAAGATAAATGTGTTTGTTCTGGTCTTGTACAAAGAAAAAGTAGACTTATGGGATTCATTGATTGCAATGAAGGATACATAATACTATCATAACATAAAAATAGAAGGGGATTTTAATGTAACTCTAATTCAGAAAAAGAAGAGAGGCAGTAGTGTGGTAAGATATCCCTTCAGAGAGAGAATGTAACATTTAATTTTTGAATGGGCGATGGTAGATATAAAACTTTCTAAAGGAAAGTTCACTTTGTCAAATAATATATTATGACAGGGACATATAACAACTTGCTTGGACCATTTTATTAGCCTAAAGTGACTTAGTTTTGACTAATAGCATGATATCCTCAAGGATTATCCCCTAGGTAGCATCAAACACAAACCTATAGTTTAGTGATTTGGGATGCCTCTAATTTTGGGCCAATTCCATTTAGATTTAATCCTTTATGGCTCCAAGATGAAATGTTTTTTAGTATCATTCAGATTGAATGGAGCAATATGATTGAAGGTTCCCTTGTTCATATATGGTAACATAAATTAAAGGATGTGAAGACAATCTTAAAGGAATGGGAAAAATTGGTGTATTTACCTCCTGAAAGTGAGAAATAAGAAATTAGATCCCAACCAGCCAACATTCAAAAAATATTGGACTAAAGAATTAACCATCAACATACTTAAATAAGAGAATGTAGTATTTCAAAAATACCACAAAGCATTGAGGCATGAGGAAGAATGGTGAAAGGTAGATTCATGTAGCCTTTGGCTAAGATTAAGAGACAAAAAAAAAAAATCTTTCATAGGCAAGCTAAGGATAGAACTCTGAGAAAATATATCAAAGAGACTAATATGGAGGATGGCAAGACTCTTAATCAATTTGCAAAAAAAAAAGAGGTTGATTGTTCCCATTTTGAGTCATTGTATATTGAAAATGAAGGGGTCAACCTAGAAGACACGACAACTATGTTGGAGAATATGAGATCGATCATTTCCTCCAATGAGAGTTTAGACTTGATGAAGGAAATAAATAAGGATCAAATTCAAAAATTAGGTTGGGGTTTCACCCTAAACAAAGTTCTGGGATAAGATGGTTTCACAATACATTTATTTAGAGAATATTGGAATATCATCAAAAACATGCACTAAATGAGTGTTACGATACATCCATAAGTATTACCAGATTGGAGGGAGCGCCATTTATTCTTTCTTATCTCTTATCCCAAAATAAGCCAACCCTCTTCATTCTCAAGGTTTCAACCCATCTCACTTTGTAATGCCTCACACAAAGTGTTGACTAAGATAATAGAAAATAGATTGAAGTATACTTTTCCCAAAATCATTTATGAGAACCAAAGTGGTTTCATGTCTAAGAGGAAAATAGTGGACAACATTATTTTGGTTAAGGAAGTGGTGCATTCCAGCAAAGGGCCTCAAAGACAAAGGTACGACAGAGGGCTCTTCCATGACTTCCCTTTATCACCTCTCGTTTATCTTATTATGGAATAATATTTGAGTAGGAAAATGGAATTTTAAAGATGATCAAACAATCTCCCAGGGACAAAAGTGGTAAGAGGTGTCAAAAGTATTAATCATTCAAAATTCACTAATGACACCCTTTTATTGGCTAGAGATTCAACCATTATTGTAGCCATATTTTAAAAGGGTCTTGATCACCTCTACAGCTTGGTATATGGAGGCAACATAAATCATTATTAATAAGAGCCATATTTTTGGATGGAATGTGAACAAAGGATGCTTGCAAAAAATTTCAAGAATTCTAATGTTTTCTCATTAGGAAACATGGACTTCTTTTAGGTATCTATGGATGTCCATTAGTTTATCTAATTCAATTGCTCAATCATGTGAGAGTGTTCTCAGTAAATTTAAGTCAAAGCTATAGCAATGGGGGGCACACTAGTTGAACTTGGAAGGTAGAGTGGTCCTCATCAAATTTGTCCTCATAGCTTTGCCAATTTTTTTAGTGCTCCAATCTATTAGCTCTAGTAGGCATCATACAAACAAATGGCTCAAGAACTAAGGAAATTTTTATGGAAAGGAGGAAAGGTCAACACCAAGAAATTCCACTTAGTGAACTAGACAATTGTAAGGGATCCCAAAGATCATGGAGGACTAAGTATCAAGGACCCCTATTTAATGAAAATTGGCCTTAGGTGCAAAGTTGCTTTGGAGGCTCATCTCTGGCTAGAACACTTGGTGGAAAATAATCCTCCATAAAAAATACTTTGTAGGCATTTAGAAGAGGTGCTTAGATTATACTCAGGAAATCAAGAAAGGATCATCTATTTGGAGGATATTAAAAGAAAAAATCCCACATATCAAATCTGAATTATCATGGTTTCTGGGAAATGGGAAAAATATCATCATTTGGTTAAACAATATTATGGGTAAGTAATCATTGGAAAGTCATTAAGAATGTCTCCCCTCAAAACACTGGATGGATAGAAAAAATATGAAAAATTTAGAAGATATTTCCTCCTGGTATGATGAATCGAGATAGTGGATAAACGATCCAAGTGGATATTGGTGGCCACCCACCTATTCCGTTGGCTCAAAACATAGTTTCCCACCTTGGCAATTTTTCTGTGGTTTTTCAAATATTGAACTTCTGGGGCTGGTTTGAGGCCCTAAATAACCTTTTTTTGGTTTGGAAGCGCCCAATTGACAAACAAAGGCTCTGGAATGGGATGTTCAAAATGTGTAGTTCTTGGTTAGACATTTTTTACGAGGTATCAAACGCCCTAAATGGATATCCTATGCAAAAATGCCCTCGAGAAGTTGACTTTTCAAGTACCCCCATCAAGTCCCACAAATTTTTTTGCATGTAATCTCTCAGGGTTAGGGTTTTGGATGTTTATAGTTTTTTCATTTATGTTTTATGTTAAAAATGCCTTTGGCACCTCATTGTAATCATCTTCTTGTGAATGAGCATAGCCATCACATCTCTTCTCAGAGATAAGATTCCACCATTCTAACGAGTTCATTTCACTTCGAATTTTTACAATTTTAGCAAATTTCATTCATTAATAGAAATTGAGTATTATTGTATATTTGTTTTTCTTTCAATATCTTTTTGTTTCTCTATTATATATATTCCTTCATTTTATTCTCAACAAAATATGAATCAATGGTATCAGAGCAGTATGCTCCTTTTCTTTTCTTAGTGCATGTCCCCAATGAGGTCAGAGTATAGAGATTTGGGTCTTAAGCTAGTTTCTATTGAAGACAACTTCTCTTTCTAGCCTGAGTGGCCTCCCATGGTAGAAGAAAATATAGATGAGGGAGCATGAGATCCTATTAATTTGTTGCTCTTGGAATTCCTCATAATACAGAAATGAGATGATGTATATTTTTTCCCAAATCCTTTGATGGTTTTTGTCAACAACAAAATATTCATCCTCGTCAAGCAATGACTTTGGAGGCACTGCCCTTTTCAAGATACAAGTTAATTTTGATATTCCCATATTTGAAGGTCATATATATGTGTATGCTTTGGAAAAGTAGTTAAATATACTAGAGGGTTATTTATCTATCCACAATTTTTCCAATAAGGAAAAGATAAAATTTGCGCTCCTTAAGGTCGTTCCCCATGTCAAATATTGGTGGGAGACTTACTGTGAGAAAAACGCCACATAGGAGTCTAGAATATTTGGGGCCTAGCCCACTTGGGATTCTTTTTATGGATGTTGTCAAGGAATAATATTACCCTATTGGAAACTATGAAAACTAGTACATGAGATAGACCACACTATGTCAAGAGAGGGACCAAATAGTGTCATAGTTCATAAATGCCTCCCATAGCTTGAGAACCAAGCTAGGTATCAAAGAATTTGAGCATTATCTGTTTCTAAAATATCGTGGGGGTCTACACATGTACTACCAAACAGAAATGGAGCTTCTAGACATCTTGTCACTGGGAGATGCTTATCGATATGTTATAAAACAACGAGTAGAAATTTAAGTAGCGGAACAAGCAGGAGTTCGGGTCTGCAAATCCAGAACAATCAAAGTATGGTAAAGGAATCCCTAACTCACAGAAAAACCAAAATCAAGACAACCAGTCCAAGATGTAGGAAAATAAGGGTAAAGGGAAGATGAAGGAAGGATGCTGGAAAGTGGTGTGAATTCCAAAAAATCCATTGGCACAACAATGATGAATGTCGCTCAATAAATTCATTGGTGGTTTAGCTCAAAGAAAAATATTTGAACCCCGACTTGGAATCTGATTCAGAAAATAATAAAAGGAAATAGATTAACAATGTAGAACCCATTTCTACCATCACGACTACAACAATCCAAATAGAAGAACTAGAGGATCCTAAGGAGGGCGAGCACCTCTTCCATTCACATATGTGGGTGAAGGGGACCTCACTACATTTTATTTTTTATAGTGGAAGCCAAAAGAACCTAATATTAGGAGAAGTTTTCAAGTAGTTGGAATCGTCGACAACACCACACTCATAGCCATACAACATTGGGTGGCCTTGCCAGGGACAAGATCTGTATGTCAACCAGTAGTTTCGCCTATCCCACGGCATTAAGATCTTCAAGGATGAGGTATTGTGTGAGGTTTCCCCACTGGAAGTATATGATGTTCATTTATGCCAACCATATATGTGGAAGCATCATGTTGTTTATGAGTCTTGACCCTGTAGTATCATTGTTACTCTGGGGGGTCAGCTCTACAAGGGTACCAGAGGTAGTTCTGACTACTGTCATGACAAAACAATGCTGCGAAGTAATATCTCACACCACAAAGTTTAGCCTCTTCACAATCCGGTCAGAAGGTGAATAGAAGGACACTGTGACCACTACAGCCTCAACCTAAGACCTTTCTATCCAATAGAAGCAAGTTGACAAGATTGTATAAGAGAACAAAGATGCTCTTGCTTCACCTACGGGGGTGCCTCTACACTGCCCAATCAAGACAAGTTATAATAGAGCCTTTCATAGCTCTGTTGGCCACAACCATTTTTAAGCGTTCTTGGGATTCCAACCATTATCCCTTAATGATATAGCTCTTCATGCTGCATCTTCACCAACATGTCCTCCCACACCCAAACCAAGGAAAATCATGTAGCTAGATTGGTTGAATGGATCCAACCCCTCCAACAACAGGTTCATGACATACTTCAACAAGCTAATGCCAAGTACAATAAGGAAAAATTCTTCAGCAAGGCATGCGGCTCATCAAGGTTCAGATTCAGCAAAATATTTCCCATCTCCCATGGGAACTTGATGCAATGGGGACCATTATTTCCTAAGGGTGGAGGAATTATCCAAGTGGATTTCAGTGGACACCCACCTATTCCACTGTCTCAAAACACAATTTTCCACCTTTGCATTTTTTCTATAGTTTTCGGATCCTGAACTTTCAGGTTCTTTTTTAGGCCCTAAATTGCCTTTCTGTTTTATGTCTCGAAAGCTCCCAATAAAGAGCCAAAGGCTTTGACTAGGCTGTTCATAATCTGTACTTCTTGGATAGAACTTTTCAACAAGATATCGAGGACCCCAAATGGATATTGTATGCAAAAGTTACACCATCGAGAAGTTGATGTATCAACTACCCCCATTGGGGCCCACAAAAATTTTGGCATTTCATTTCTCGGGGTTAGGATTTTGGATGTTTATGTTTTTCTCATTTGTCATTTATGTTAAAAATGATTTTGGAGCCTCATTGTAATCATCTTCTTATGAATGAGCGTATCCATCACATCTCTTCTCAAAGATAAGTTGCCACCATTCTAGCGAGTTCATTTCACTCTATATTTTTATAGATTTTGCATATTTCATTCATTAATAGAAATTGAGTATTATTGTACCTTTGTGTTTCATGCAATATCTCTGTGTGTTTTTATGTTATATCTCTTCCTTCATTTCGTTCTCAACAAAATCTAGATCAAAAGATTGGAAAATAGATATGCCTCCTCATCAAATGAAACATTTTATTTCCCATATCATTCTCACCTTGAAATGTTGGGCACTCAGAAAGAAAATCATTCCAGATCAAAGAGCTCTGGGAAATTTTGACTATAGTGTCAAACAAGGATACATTTTTTAGTTGTATAATCTAACACTGCCTCCAATATCAACAATATGGAAGAAACGTTGGCACATAGATGGCCCACCAAAGGTAAACATATTTTGTTGGACTATAATTCATGAGAGAATACTAACAACTGAAAATTTACAAAAGCGTGGCATCTAAGGTCCCTCAATATGCGTTATGTGTCAAGAAGACTTGGAATCAATTCATCATGTCTTTTTCTAGTGTAATGTTTCCATCAAAGTTTGGAAAATGATGTTTAAAGTCTTATACAACAAAATGAACAGGCTTGGTTCTTGGAAATCTATGTTGACAAAATGGAATAGATCCTATAGTGGAATTCTCAAAAGCAAAAAATTATTTAGAAGAATATGGTCAGCATTGCCAAATTTTCTGTGTTGGAATATTTGGCTTGCAAGGAATCGTGCAATTTTTCATCAAGGGCTAGATATTCCATCCTTAGTAGCAACAAAAAGCCAAAATTGTTAGAAAAATCTATTATCTCCAAAGGTAAATATCTTAATATATATCAGTGCCTAAATCTAGATGAAGAAGAGTAGTTTGGGTAATTTCAAATATCTTATCAACACTCAAGGAAAAATTTCCCAAACAATTTTCTAGAAAAAGTTAGGAATTTCAGTAGAGCATTTTGAATTTTTGAATTTTTAAAATTGGAATATATATATATATATATATTATGGAACCTCGAAGGGGAACCTTGGGGTGGTAGATTCTTGGGGGGGGCTCTTCACAGACCCCAGAGAGACAATTGAAACTTATTATGCTTGGGGACTTGGTATCACTTCCAATAATAGAGTAGAATCATATTCTCTGTGGCAAGGACTAAAAATAGCCAAAGGAATTTGTGTGCAATCAATTAAAGTAATAGGAGACTCCATGACTATTATTAATCACATGGTGAACAATTCAGAGCCCAGAGACAATCCCATGGGTCAAATTCTAGATCGAAGTACAAATATATGGCTCCTTTTCCCACATTAAATTTTATCATGTCTTGCATGAACAAAATAGAGAAGAAAATCGGTGGGCCAATGTTGGCTCAAATCAAAATGAGGGGGAGCTTATAGTTAATGGTGTATCAACTCACCAATCAATCCCTTAATCAATTCTTAGTACTATGACACATTTAATGCTAGTGAAACATCATATGGGAAGTATCAATGGACCCATAAGTTGTCATATGGCATGCTTATGTTCTATTGTTACTTACAATTCCAACTCATTGTGGGATAATGTGTTGTTGCTTAACAAGAATAGGGGGTATGTTAAAATCCTTTGCATGGTATCTAGTTTCATTGTATTTCAATTGTTATTTGGTTTGTTTCTTTGCTCCAGGGAATTGCTAGGAGAACCACCTCCCTAGTGGATTAAAAAACCATAGAAATTAAAGATAATTCAAGTTGGCCCTAAGCTCAAACCTTACGGGAAATACCAGTTTGTGGCTTCAAGGATTTGGTAGCACTAAGAGGTGCTTTTAGCTTTAGATTTTGGGACAGAGGAGATCCTGAAGAGACTAGGATTTGAGGAGCGAGGTGGCCTTTGTAGGTATGGTGTAGACTCCATTTGCAAAAGGCATTACTACAATGAGACAAATAATGGATTTAAGAGATTTACAGGAAATTCATTGATTTTTAAGAGGCCGTGAAGAGAAATTCACTATAATAGGTCTTCTATATTCAATATTACTTAAAAAATTCTTGAAATTGAAATTTGGATTACAACATAGGTAGTAAAAATTATGGGATCTCTAGTGGAATTGAAGCATTAGTTGGAAGTTTTGGAAGCTAAACGCAACTTGTTGGACCATGTTGTCATTGATGCCAATGGTTTGATTGATTGATGTCAAAGGATTGATTGATTGATGATTGATGTAATATAATATGTACTGTCCTTGATGAGAATGCATAGATGAAGATGGATCAATGAGTTGTCATTGATATGATGAAGATGGATCAATGAGTTGTCATTGATACATGATGAAGATGGATCGAAGTGGTTTCATTGGTACATGATGCATTGTTGGAAAAATGTATAGATGACTCATTATTGTCTTATCATGATTGATAAGGTGCACAAATGGATGAACTCCAAAGTGGTCCCCTTATGGTGAAATCCCTCACGGGAATATGCTTTGCAGATTGAGTTATCCTA
>ML792028.1:733540-746710 GCA_009831015.1 Picea engelmannii
ATGAGCTTCCATCTTGATGTGGTTGGCCTTGTTCAGTAGAGGATAAATTATTCTTGAAATCAAGAGAAGCTCATTCATTTTTATACCATCATGATCGTAGATGTCATCATTGTTGTCATAGTATTGCATCAATGGAGTTTCAATGAACGTGTTTTTCATTTCTATAGAATATTCATTGAAATTGTTTGAAAACATGGGACTTTGGCCCATGAGTTATGTGGAAATAAGAATGTGCATTTCCAAAATCAAATATGACTCACACACCCACTCTATATATCTGATCTTGACCTCGTTTCATTTGAGATTTCTCGGATTAATGTCGTGCATGGAACTCCCAACAATACACCCATCGTCATGGTCATGCTCTTTATTTTCATCGCCTATGTTGTAAAAAACTAGCATCATGCCAATTAGGCCAATATGTTTAGTGGAAAGAAGAAGGTGCTAGAGGGAATTTCATACTAATAGTCTTTAATTTATGGAGTAAAGAAGTACTTAGATGAGAGAGAAAAAAAAAGATAAGAAATCATTAATGAAGCTTGTGCAATTTATATCAACTAGTACTTGTTTATCGATGTTACTACATGGCCTTGTAGTACTAGATGTGCGAACGTGTGTGTCGAAATTTTTTTTAAAGGAACAACGAAAAGACATTGTACTAGGACTAGACATGGGAAACAATGACCTATGAATGGGGACAACGTTGATTTTTTTTCAAATCATTTTTGTATGCACTGAAATTTGACATGGATATATTATTTGCATGCCTTAGTGATATGGGAGAGTTTATGGACTCAAATTTGATTCACACACCCACTTGTTTACATCATAAATCAATCATGTAAACCATAAACCCTATTTTTCTTTCAAAGTACACAAATTGGTTGACACAAGCTTTAAGTTTGCATAAGACTTTCTTCATTTTTGTTTCAGGTTCTACATTGTATATACAATGTATGTGTGTCATAGTTGTGATTAAAAATCCCTCTTTTCATTCATTTTTAATCAACACTATAAAACTATGTCCTTACAATACTAGATGTGGGAACATGCGTGTCGAACAAATTTTAAAAGAAACAATGGAAAGACATCATACTAGGACTAGACATGGGCAACAATGACCTGTGAATGGGGCCAATGTTGGTTTTTTTCAAATTGTTTCTATATGCACTGAAATTTGACATGGATAGACTATATGCATGCCTTAACGATATGGGAGGGTTTCTAGACTCAAATTTGACTCACACACCCACTTATTTCCATCATCAATTCATCATGTAAACCATAAACCCTATTTTTTGTTCAAAGTACACAAATTGGTTGACACAATTTTTAATTTTGCATCAGCCTTTATTCATTTTTCTTTTAGGTTCTACATTGTATATACAATGTGTGTGTGTCATAGTTGTGATGAAAAATCCCTCTTTTTTCATTCATTATTTAATCAACACCATAAAAATATTTCCTTGTAGTACTAGATGCGAGAACGTGTGTACTGTCGAACAAATTTTAAAAGGAACAATGAAAAGAAATTGTACTAGGACTAGACATGGGCAACAATGACCTGTGAATGGGGCCAACGTTGAATTTTTTTCAAATTGTTTATGTATGCACTGAAATTTGACATGGATAGACTATTCACATTCCTTAATGATATGAGAGAGTTTATGAACTCAAATTTGACTCACACACCCACTTGTTTTCATCATCAATTCATCATGTAAACCATAAAACCTATTTTTCTTTCAAAGTACACAAATTCGTTGACACAATTTTTAAGTTTGCATCATACTTTCTTCATTTTGTCTTTCAGGTTCTACATTGTATATAAAATGTATGTGTGTCATAGTTGTGATGAAAAATCCCTCTTTTTCCATTCATTGTTTAATCAACACCATAAAAATATGTCCTTGCAATACTAGATGTCGGAACATGTGTACTGTCGAACGAATTTTAAAAGGAACAACAAAAACACTTTCTATTAGGACTAGACATGGGCAACAATGACTTGTGAATGGGGCCAATGTTGAAATTTTTTCAAATTGTTACTGTATGCACTGAAATTTGACATGGATAGACTATTTGTATGACTTAACAATATGGGAGGGTTTCTGGACTCAAATTTGACTCACACACCCACTTGTTTCCATCATAAATTCATCATGTAAATCATAAACCCTATTTTTCTTTTAAAGTACACAAATTGGTTGATACAAGTTTTAAGTTTGCATCAGCCTTTCTTCATTTTTCTTTCAGGTTCTGCATTGTATATACAATGTGTGTGTATCATAGTTGTGATTAAAATTTCTCTCTTTTTTCATTCGTTGTTTAATCAACACCATAAAAATATGTCCTTGTAGTACTAGATGTGGGAACGTGTGTACTCTCGAATGAATTTTAAAAGAAACAACGAAAATACATTGTACTAGGACTAGACATGGGCAACATTGACCTATGAATGGGGCCAATGTGGAAATGTTTTCAAACTATTTATGTATGCACTGAAATTTGACATGGATAGATTATTCACATGCCTTGATGATACAGGAGGATTTCTGAACTCAAATTTCACTCACACACCCACTTGTTTCCATCATCAATTCATCATGTAAACCATAAACCCTATTTTTCTTTCAAAGTACACAAATTTGTTGACACAAGTTTTAAGTTTGCATCATCCTTTCTTCATTTTTCTTTCAAGTTCTACATTATATATACAATGTATGTGTGTCATAGTTTTGATGAAAAATCCATCTTTTTTCATTCATTGTTTAATCAAAACCATAAAAATATGTGCTTGCGGTACTAGATGCGGTAACGTGTGAAATTTTGAACGAATTTTAAAAGGAACAACGAAAAGACATTGTACTAGGACTAGACAAGGCAACACAGGAACGTGTGTACTGTTGAACGAATTTTAAAAGGAACAACAAAAAGACATTGTACAAGGACTAGACATGGGAAACAGTGACCTGTGAATGGGGCCAATGTTGAAATTTTTTCAAATTGTTTCTATATGCACTAAAATTTGACATGGATAGACTATTTGCATGCCTTAACGATATGGAAGGGTTTTTAGACTCAAATTTGAATCACACACCCACTTGTTTCCATCATCAATTCATCATGTAAACCATAAACCCTATTTTTCTTTCAAAGTACACAAATTTGTTGACACAAGTTTTAATTTTTCATTATCCTTTTTTCATTTTTCTTTCAGGTTCTACATTGTATATACAATGTATATGTGTCATAGTTGTGATGAAAAATCCCTCTTTTTTCATTCATTGTTTAATCAACACCATAAAAATATGTCCTTGCAGTTCTAGATGTAGGAACGTGTGTACTGTCGAATGAATTTTAAAAGGAACAATGAAAATACATTGTACTAGGACTAGACATGGGAAACAGTGACCAGTGAATGGGGCCAACGTTGAAATGTTTTCAAACTATTTATGTATGCATTGAAATTTATCATGGATAGACTATTCGCATGCCTTACCCATATGGGAGGGTTTCTGGGCTCAAATTTGAATCACACACCCACTTGTTTCCATCATCAATTCATCATGTAAATCATAAACCCTATTTTTCTTTCAAAGTACACAAATTGGTTAACACAAGTTTTAAGTTTTCATCAGCCTTTCTTCATTTTTCTTTCAGGTTCTACATTGTATATACAATGTATGTGTGTCATAGTTGTGATGAAAAATACCTCTTTTTTTTCATTGTTTAATCAACAAAATAAAAATATTCCCTTGCAGTACTAGATGCGGGAATGTGTGTGTCGAACAAATTTAAAAGGAACAATGAAAATACATTGTACTATGACTAGACATGGGCAACATTGACCTGTGAATGGGGCCAACGTTGAAAATTTTTCAATCTATTTCTGTATGCAATGAAATTTGACATGGATAGACTATTAGCATGCCTTAACAATATGGAAGGACTTATGGAATCAAATTTGGCTCGCACACCCACTTTTTTTAATCATAAATTCATCATGTAAACCATAAAACCTATTTTTTTTTCAAAGTACACAAATTAGTTGACACAAGTTTTAAGTTTGCATCAACCTTTCTTCATTTTTCTATAATGGGTGAACAAGCTACGTAGCATTGAATGTTGTGAGAGGAAGTATATACACCATCCAATATATCCTGACATATATATCAAGGATATCGAATTGTATATATACCACCTGCCACCACATTCAGTGTTGCTTAGCAGGCTTTATATTGCTCACCTTAACGTAACCTAAAAAAAATAAAAAATAATGAAATATTTTTACTAAAAACACTGAAATTTCAAATAGGGTTCAAACACGTTATGGTCATACATATTTAATTATTTGTACAAATATCCACACAAGTTTGATTATTATTATGTTTGTAACATTATAGCTAACTGTCATAGTTTTAGTATACTAAAAATGGGAATATAGTGTTTCCATCTTATTTGTTGAAGACAAACATCTTGTCAAACAAATTCAATTTTTTAAGCAATAGAAATCTTAAATTCTTAAATTTAAGTGGTATATGTTTTCTAAACAATATTTAAAATTTCATAAAGTAAGTAGTTTAGATCCTTCTTAAATTCCAAATTTTATAAAGGTGGAGAGGACTCCCTCACCCTGACATGTTTCAAAATGAAATCTTTAGCACTAAAAACTTCTTGTAAGGGAAGAGGATTCATTTTCCTTATTTGGGCATGGTAAAGGATTCTAAACACATCCATTTTTCACAAATCCACCTAATGGCACCTAGAAGACCACTCCAAGGTAAAATACCCCACAAAGAGGGCATGTGCCATGGTTGGAGGCCTTGTTCACAACACTTGATGCCTAGAAGGTTTATTTTCCATCATAAGGATATTGTTTCCCTATTATGATCATGGTCAAGGCCTTGATATTTGTTAGTGAGTAAAACATCTTAATGGAAATTACGCAGACCCCCCCCACCCTTTCTCTCCTAGGGACTACTCGACCTCCCGATCAAGGATCATTCAAGATACTGAGTCAGATCGACTCTTCAGGTCCCTACGGGTACCCAAAACCACTATACACAGGCATCCTTTTCTCCTAAATGACCACAGGCTATGACCGTGGATCTACCCCTACACAATTTTGGGCTTCGAGCATATCATGATCTCTAGATTCAGTTCTTCCCGAAGTGCTCTCCTTCAAATCTTCGGATCTATGATGCGTGTCTCCTTGGATTCTGACAATCCAACAATGTTTCGGGTTTCACGACTTTATGAAACTCTCGTTCTCCTTACACACAAACTTCCAGACTTCCCACTCCCGAATTTCCTAATCCATTGACACATGTCTTCTAAGCAACCAACAGTTGAGATTGCTTCACAAGATCACGAGTTCATGACTTTTATCTTACAACACCTCCAAACTTTCTGAACCATGAAGCGTTGAAACACCTTACGACCAACCTACACGTAGTTCCAACTTCCCCCAAATCTAAGAGTCTGGAACTATCTCGCTTCCCTCCGAGATGGATTTGGTTCGTTATTTTTGGGAAACATTACAAGATTCCTCTCTTTGAATATTTCTCGTCACTCTCTCTCCTGAGCTTGTCTTTCCTCGGGATTTCTTTGTTCCTCCGAACACTTCCTTCGACACTTAGTCGACTTTTCAACCTATGTGCCCCTTGCAACGGGTTCTCCTTTGAGCTCTAGCCACTCTTTAGGTGACTTCAACTATTCCTCATGAACTTCTGAGTTGAAAGACTCGATCACGCACTCCTTGCGAATAAACTCTCTCAAATTACTTTTCTAGATCTTTTTGAATCCAAATGGACTCATTCACACACACCTTGTGGATGCTTACTCCTTCCACATATAAGTTCATGTTATTCCTTCTGAGCTGTGAGTCGAGATAGACTCTGTCAATGCACACTTTGCAGACACTATGCGCACCTTGCACTTGCTCGTAGAAGAGAAACAATTGAAACTTATTTAAACCTCACAGATTCATACATCTAGCCATGTAAATGCATGTATAAATTCAAGAACAAGAAATAACAGAGAATTCCAAACAAACAAGAAATATACCATTCATTCACTCAAATAGATGCATCAACAACATACATTTGGGATAATGCTCCTCTGTTATATTCATTCAAATGAAAAGTCATATATTTATACATTGATTCTCGATAGATTTTATCTCTCGACTACAATGGAAACCTATAGAATAGATTCATCAACCCATCAACAACTAGAGAGCCAACAACAACAACTTCTACTGGGCAACAATACAAATAATTATACAAGAGGGCTCTTCGAGTTCTTTCCTCCAACAATTCTAAAGCTTTCCTATCAAATTAAAAGCTATCAGCTACTAAAATTTATTACAATAAATATTTGTGACTGACAGATCAGATCGAACACATTGAATATGTACTGCACTTAGCTAAATTAAAAGAAAATAAATTCTTCGGTGTCTTCATGAGCCATCCAACTCTACATCATTTAAATATGTTCTTTAATTATAACTCTTTTCAAAAATATTTGCGTGATATGAATTCTTAAAAATTCAAACATCTTCAAAATGTGTGCTAGTGCGCCTAGTTGTCCTTTGCTTGTGCTTTGTTGGCAATGCTCCCACATCATACTCCTTTGGCTGAAAAATTCATGGACTCCTATCCATGAGCTTCTGCACCGAATTTCCATGCTTCTGGATGTCTTCTTCACCAACCCAACTGGAATCTTCTACTGGTCGTCCTTTCCACTTCACCAAATATTCAAAACACATTTTCCTGTTGGTCTTCTTACCAATTCGTTGATCTATAATCTACTCCATCTATGGCTTCTCTACTACAGGCATTTGCTTTTTGATTTTTGAATCCTTCAGATCCATTTCCCCTGTAAGGATACAAGTATGCAATGTTGAATATGGGCGATATACCCACATCTTCTGGAATCTCTATCTCATAAGCATTCTCACCAAATATTCTTAGGATTTTGCACGATCCTATATTTTTCAACTTCAGCTTATTGTATGTTCCCCTTGGGAACCTCTCCTTTCTAAGGTGTTCTAGAACTTGATATCCAACTTCAAACTCAAGCTTCCTTCTATGTTTATTATCTCTTCATTTGTATTCACTGTTGCTCTTCTTCAACTGCTCCTTGATCTAATTACGAAGTTCTTTCATTTCTACAGTGAAGTCTTCGGCTCCAATGCTCCTAAATTCACTCTTCTCCAGATCTCTTAACTCTGATACTCCCCTCGGATTCATTCCATACACTATTTGAAATGGAATTTTTTCGGTACTCCTGTTCACTGAGTCATTGTATACAAATTATGTTTGTGCTAGAATTTGATCCCATTGGCTATGATGTTTAGTGACCAAAATTCTCAGCAAATCTCCTAAACTTCAATTCACCACCTCAGTCTATCCATAATTTTGAGGATGATATGAAAAACTAAAGGATATTTATGTTCCCAACTTCTTCCATAATGTTCTCCATAAATGACCAACAAATTTGGTATCTCTGTCTGAAACAATACTCCTGGGTAATCCATCGAGTCTCACAACTTCTATGAAAAACAAGTTAGCAACATGTGTTACATCACTAGTCTTATGGCATTGGATAAAGTGTGCCATCTTTGAAAATCTGTTGACTACCACAAATATGGAAACACTTCCTCTTTGTGTTCTTGGCAATCCCAACACAAAATCCATGCTTATTGCATCCCAAGGCCTCTCTAGAATAGGCAATGGTTGATACAATCCAGTATTATTATTCTTCCCCTTTGCATACTGGAAAATATTACACTTGTTTACAAACTTCTCCACCTCTTCCCTCATACCTGGCCAATAATATGAACCGTTCAACTAAGAAAACATTTTTTCATGGCCGAAATGTCCGGCTAGATCTCCACTATTCTTTTCCTTCAGAAAATTCTCCCTCATCGAACACTTTAGTATGCACAACTGGCATCCATTGAACAAAAACCCATCCTAAATCAGATATTCATCCCACTAGCTTCTATCTCCGAGTACAAGATTTGTACATGCTTCATATGCTTCCTGGAAATTTGGATCACTGTGGTACATTTCCTTAAGGTGGTCAAACCCCAAGGTCTTCACTTGAAATTCCTGCAGAGTTAGGCATCTCCTTCTCAACGCATCAATAACCTTGTTAGCATTACCAGAAATATTTTCAATGAAACAAGTGAAATTTTGCATAAAATCTATCCACTTGGCATGTATTTGGCTTAACTTCTCTTGTCTGGTTATGAATTGTAAAGCTTGATTATCGCTATACAAAACAAACTCCTTCGGAACAAGATAGTGTCTCCATTTCTTCAAAGCTTAGATTATGGCATAGAACTCTTTATCATATGTGGATTAATTCCTTTTAGCATTGATGCAGTTCCCCCGACCTCCCAGTCTAGGCTCGTTCACAATGCTAAGCTGAAACAGCTCTTCGAGTCCCCGCTGGAACTTCTACGAATCAAATCCACAACACTTTTGGACTTCACCCTCGCGAACTGATGTTGAGCGCAAGTTTCCTCTATGTGACCACTAGCTATGACCACACGCCTACTCAAAATTCACTTCACAACCTTGTACCTTGGGTGTTTTCTATGGACCAACCCGATACCCCCAATTCCCGATTTTCAAATCAGCGAATCCTCTAGGCACTATCTCCTCCCGCTAGGCCTCTTTGATTGTGATGTTGGGATATGACCTGGGGCCAAACTACCAAGCGCTTTGGGACTTCATGTCTCCGGAAGTCACCACCCCTGTTCTCCCGAACTCTGAACCCTCAAACTTTGCTTGCGTCATATCGACTATCCACGGCCTTTCGTGATCTGACGGCTACAATCAAACTACGAGTTTTCACTTCGCGACTTCGTCCCTCGGAGATTTTCTCCTGGCCTCCTTACAAATCTTCTAAAGTCTGAATCCTCAAAATTCACTCGTGTCAGATAGATGGTCCACAACCTCCCATGATACAATGGTCCAGATCTCCCCTTCATGACTTCGGAACTTGTGTAAGCTCCCTCTCCTGTGTGTTTAAAGAGATAAGGTTCGTGCACCTTGATTTGATTGGATGGTTATTGTTCCTCTGAATCGATAATCCCATCACCATTTTTTCTCTCCTTCTTGAGCTTCCAACTTCCTCCGACTTAGAATATTTTCTAAGTATCCAAAGATCTCAACCTTGTTTCTTCCTATGAGTCTGTCCCTTAGGTATCGTCTATACTTCTGCAAAGCATTATCTCTTCTGAGATTTCTCTCTTTCTGCTCCTTTGACTTCTTACAGAGCCACTTCGACACATATCCATATTTTGGATCTATGCACTCCTCGCAATAGATTCTCACGCAATTTTTGGGTTCTTGTGGACTACTGTGCATGCCTTGAAGAAGTCACTTTGCACTCCTTGCAAAGGGAAAGTTTCATGCTATCTCTTCTGAGCTTGGAAATCAAAACAGATTCTACCAATGCACTCCTCGTGTTCTATGTGCACACCTTGCACAGACTCAACCGAAGAGAAAAAAATGGAAAATTATACAAACATTTCACAATTTCATATACTCGTAACGAGATCCAGTCATTCATGAAAGAAACAATAACAGGTAATTGCAAAATAGTAACATCATCATGCATTTGGATCAATTTTCCTCTGTTATATTCATTCAAAATAAAATTTCTACAGTTATAATCAAACAACAACTAAAAACTCAGAAAATTCCTACTAACTCGCAGCAAACTCATTTGGGCATACCAAACCTCTATTTATCTCCACAGGTTCTTAGGATCCCCCCCCCCCTCGACTACTTGTCTACTCGAAAACAAAACCTAACTGCTACCTTAGTTCGGTTACATTCAATATTAGGAGTGAAAACTCCCAGATCACTCGTGATCATTCGACTTCCAAGCAATTGATCTACTTTCATTTTTCAATCAGCTCCAAAAGATCCGCAGTAACTGCCAACATTTCATATTCCGAAATTATCCTCAAGTGTTGAGTTGTCCTGCCATGCGTGCTCGCTGACGATGCTCTTGCATCATACTCTCCTGGAAAAAATAATTCATGGAATCCTGTCCATGAGCTCCTGCACCGACTTTCCATGCTTCTAGATATCATCTTCATTTTCCCAACTGGCATCTTCTATTGGGTACCCTTTCCACTTGACTATATATTCAAAATAGGTTTTCCTCCTGGTCTTCTTTCCAATCCTCTGATCAATGATCTTCTCCATATGTGGTTTTTTTTCTATAGGCATTGGTTTCTCCCACTGAATATTCTATTGATCTTTTGATCCCCCTGTTTCATCTTCCTTGTAAGGGTACAGGTTTGAAACGTTAACTATGGGTGATATGCCCACATCATCTGGCAACTCAATCTCATAGGCGTTGGCATCAAACTTCCTTAATATCTTACATGGCCCTATCTTCTTCATCTTTAACTTGTTATGTGTTCCCCTATGGAACCTTTCTTTCCTGAGATGTGCCAGAACCTAATCTCCTACTTCAAAATTGAAGTTCCCTGTGATGTTGATCAACTCTACGCTTGTAATCTTGGCTAGAGCTCTGTAACTGTCCTCTAATCTGGCTATGGAGCTTATTCATTTTTGTAGCAAAGTCTTCTGCTCCAACACTTTTGATCTCTCTCTCTTTTCCAAGTCTTTCAAATCAGATATCCCCTTGGTTGCATTCCATACAATATTTGGAATGGGCTCTTTCCAATGCTCCTGTTTGGTGAGTCGTTGTATGCAAATTATGCTTGTGTCAGAAAGTGATCCCACTGATTATGATGCTTAGTGAGTAGACTACTCAATAAGTTTCCCAAACTTATTTTTACCAATTTATTTTATCCATATGTATGAGGGTGATAAGCTGAGCTGAAGGAAAAATATATCCCCAATTTATTCCACAGTTTTCTCCAAAAATGACCAACAAATGTAGTGTCTCTATTTGAGACAATGCTCCTGGGTAGTCCGTGAAGTCTCACAACTTCCTTGAAAAATAGATTTGCAACATGTGTTGCATCACTAGTCTTCTGGAATGGGATGAAGTGTTCCATCTTCGAAAATCTATCCACCACTACAAATATGGAATCACATCCTCTTTGTTTTCTTGGCTATCCCAACACAAAATCCATGATTATTGCATCCCAAGGCCTCTTTGGTACTGGCAATGGTTGATATAATCTAGTGTTTTGTCTTTTTCCTTTTGTTGGCAGATTCTACATCTATTCACAAATTTTATCACTTTTGTCCTCATACCTGGTCAATAGTATGAACTATTAAACTATGAAAATGCTTTATCATGGCCGAAATCTCCAACCAATCCTCCACTATGCTTTTCCTTCAAAAGGTTATCCCTCATTGATCATTTTGGTATGTAAAACTGATTTCCCTTAAACAACAATCCCTCTTAGATCATATACTCTGTCCACTAGCTCATGTCTCTCAGCACAGGATTTGAACATGCTTCGTATGCTTCTTTGAAATCTGGATCATCACAATACATATTTTTGGCACAGGGGCAGACACAGGGTTCAACACTCAAGAGCACACCAAGAAAACCCTAACTATCGACCCTTTCGGTAACACCTGCGAAGTAGATGAAGTCTCACCCGAGGTAGAGGTAGGGGTGGTTGCAAGACTCTAGTGTCTGGAATCTTAGCTGGGACACATATCTGTGATTGTAACACCTTAACAAAGAACTTAGCAATATAGATCATCAATATTTAACTAGTACTTACTTCGCAGATAAAACCCTAATTATAGAGCATCACAGTATTCAGCTAGATCTACTATATTCAAGAACTAAGAACATCCACATAGGCCAGATCTAGTATTCATCCATACTATTAAGCACATAGAATTAACATGTCTATCTACCATTCATCTATATCAAAGCACCAAACAAGTAAACATATAAACACATCAATACATTGCATAAAGCAGAGAAACACAACATGTACATGGTTCACCCTCACCCTAGGGCTACGTCCACCAACTCTTCGTCTTCTTTATTAGCTTCTCCTAATATTCTTACATGAACAAAGCCTTAAGATCAAATTTGCAGAGGACAGGAGATCTGCGCACTATTCACTAGATTATCCTTCCCCAAGCTAGGTCACAGCACAAAGCCTACATACAGTCTCTTCAGTTACTTGCACTTAGCTCTGCAAGTCTCACACAACATGCACAAAGCCATTACAGTCACTACTTGCAGTTAGCAATTAACACTTATCAAATTGCCCTCTTTGTACATCACTTAGATACTTATTTATACATTACAAAAATCGGGCATAAACATGGGTAAACCCATGGGTCGACATTCCCATACCCGTTACATAATCCCAAAACCCCAAAATACCTAAAAATGGGACGATATCCCATGATCTCTGCTTCATCTTGCGCTCCGCCTTCGATAGCATGTCGAAGTCCCAAAAATAGGTCAAACATGACAAAGAATCCTCAAAACTTTGTCAAGGGCCAATAGGCCCCCAACACTCACCTGTGACTCGTCCCAAGTCACTCTGGTCTGGGTAGCTCTGCTTTGAAATCCTTGAGCTTGGCTCAAGCTGCTTCAACTTGTTGTTGTGCCATGGCCTCATGTTCAAGGAACTCTTGTATGACTGCTTCGTTGACAGGTCCCTCTAGATGTTGTTTAGCTGTAGTGAAGACTTGCTCCATTTCTTCTCCTCGGCCTTCGATCTCTATGAACAGTTGGTAAGATTCATCCTGTACAGGTTGGAGCCTCTGATTCACTTCCATGACTTTGGTCTAAATGGTGTGGACCTATTGCTGGGCAGTGCGCTGCTCTTGGGATCACTTCATTCTTTCCACAGCTAATAGGGGCTTCAACTGTGCCTATATTGTTTTTGCTTGCTTCTTTGCTTCCTGGAGCTGTGACTCCAGTGCCTTCATTTCTAGATTCTCAGTGAGTCACTCATATGTCTAGGCACTGTGATCACTCAGTTTCTTGCATTCCATTGCAAGGGCCTTTATTCTCTCAACTGGGCTCTAGGCAGTTGCTTCTCTTTGATCCCTTACATCCTACAGAGTGTCGGGAAATATGTGGATCTCTAAGTATGTTATTCTTTGTTGTATCTGCTAGATAGATTCCATAAGATTCTCTACTTGATTTGTGAGTTGTGTTGGACACACCTAACACACTTAG
>ML792028.1:753087-778046 GCA_009831015.1 Picea engelmannii
AATCAATTACTTGACATCAACCAATGACATCAATCAAACCAAACCATTTACATCAATGACATATGATCCAACAATCTCCCAAGTAATCAAACCATTGGCATAAATGACAAACCATTGGCATCAATGACAACATGATCCAACAAGTTGGTCTCTTGTATGTAGCTATAATCCTATCATAGAGCAGAGTGCTTTTTTTACTGCTTCTTTCAGTTCAAGTTGCTTGGCAAGCAACTGTTCTTTTTCTTGTTGCATCTGTGTTTTCTCTTCTTCAAACTTTACCTGGAGAGAAACCTTCTCCTGCTCTGCAACTCAGCATTATTCTAAAAGCACTCCTTTCACTTGCTTCAAGGCCTGAGTGGATTTTTTTATTTCTCCTTGTGTGCGACGAAGGTGAGCTTCGACCGCATCAACTAGTTGACGGATTTGGGTTGCTCATCTCCCAATTTTTGTTCTCCCGATGGTAGGGGCGTAGTGGATACTGTGTGTCTGGACTGAAGGGCCTGTTGTACCCCTCGGAGTTTGACCTCAATCCTATCATACATTTCCTCCTGCTTCGATTCTTGTTTCTCCAATATTTTCTGCGAGGCGTCGTTTACCGCTACGATGATGAAGTAATCATCGATAGTGAGCATAGTTTGTATCTTGGTCAAAGTGGCTCTAGATTTCTTCCAGGAAGAGGGTTTTGGGGGAGAAACCTTCCTCTTATTTAAGGGATCAGTCTCATCTCTAGGCGGTGTTACTTCACCTTGCTTTTGATCATCTTCCTTTCCATTTAATTCTTCCACTTCGTCATCATCCCCTCGGCTAGGTGATATTGAGGCAGTCTTTTCTGAGGAACTTCTTAAGGTTTGGACCTCTTCATTCTTGTTCCTTATGTTGGTTCCGGATGTGTCATGTTCCTTGTGAGCAGCCTCCATGCTGTTAAGTTCAAGGTCAGACATCTCTGCAGGGTCTGTGGGAATAAGGAGTTCCACTGACCATTTCTTAGTGATCTCCTCAAGGTCCTCTTCTGTGAGCTTGTAGTACGACTGAAGCTCCTCCTTATGCTCATCTCTTCGTGCTGTAATGTAAATGAAGTGTTGATCTGTGTGAAACTTCATCAGGGGTTAGAACCTCTATAGGGTTGTTGGAGTCATGTGAGGTTCATCTTCGATGGCTCTCTTCAGTTGGAGATAATATGTGTGGAAGACTGTGTTTGACTACCACTGTTTACTCATATCGCTCAAGTACTATAGCATGGTGAACTTCACAGCAAGCGGCTCGAATGGTTCGATATCTGGGAAGGTTGCACCTTTCAACATCTCCCAAGAAATAAACACAATAAGGATCAGGAGCCAACTAAAGTGAAACTCGTAGCCCTGATCCTATGCTTCGCGGCAGTCCAATTCAAGTTGATTAACTAGGTACTTCGCCCAATTCATCTGTAGACCTTCCACACACTTCCCTGCAAGGTCAATGACAAATCCTATGACCTACATGGGTATGTTCTTTCTTACTATATTTCCAACTATTAGTTGGCATGCTAGGTGAATTGTGCCATTCTGGATGGAATCTACCTTGTAGCCTCATGTCCCCTTCTCAACATCATCGTATGTATCCTTGATCTTCTGTGCTAGTGCATGATATGTGGCTTTTCCTGGATAGAACTCCTGCAGGTCATGTCCTTGCATACTCAGTCATGTGATCCTATGGATCAGTGTCGGATCGACTATGATACAGTAGTCTATCCATAAGTAGTCGCCATGGTAACATGAAAGTAGTAGCTTGACACAAGCGTTAACTTCCTGGTGCCTTCTAAAGTGTGGGATTTTCATTACATTCAGCAGGGTGGACTGCGTGAGGTTCATTGTCCATGGCTGGGGGATTATCTTTGAATTCTTCCCCTTCGTCTTGGTCAAGTATTTGTATGGGGTGAGCATGTTATAGTTCTTGAGGTCTCTGAGGTTGAAGTCGTTGAACTTCAATGCTACGATCTTGTCCTACTGTGCTCTCATTATGCATATCCCCTTTGAGAGGTACACAGTAACCATGGTGTACTCTAAATCTCTTGGAACATTATCTCGACTCACCGCATTGGCCATAGGCGAGATGCATTCGGGCAATATGGTCGGGATTATCTTTGAATTTGATAGGTCATCTATGTGCTTGGTTCTCTTCTCTGCTGATGGTCAGGATGGTCCGGCTCCGTGATCAGTCGACGGAGAGGCTTGCACTCCTCTCATCGATGACGCTTGTACACCCACAGACATCGACATTACTCTTTCATTCATGAGGTCAATGAATACCTCCTTCACAGTTTCTTCGACTGCACTAATTTCTTCAGACATACACGCTTGTGATTGAAACTCTTTGGTTTGAAGATTAACTGCTCAATGCAATGGGATGGATGGTGATAGCAGGACGATCACTATGTGGAATCAATTAATCTACGGGCTCAGATAATCATGGTTAGAAAAAGTGTTCTCGGTGCGTGGCTCGACAGAATAAATAGATAACTTGGCAACGTATCTCTCCAATGGGTGAGAAGCCTCCATTAACTCAGTTTTGTCCATTATGGCGCGGTCCTAATGGTCTGATGGAGAGTTGTCTGGCCATAAATTCCTTTCTACCCATTCGAGGCATCATTCTAACAGTTATATTGTTCCCAACGAATATATTTATTTGCCATGGAAAAGTTCCATGTGATGTTGTTCTGATATACCGACGAAATTCCAGTTTTGCAATTTTCCTTCCGCGAAGTTCCCTCTGGAACCTTCTGTAACTTTTCGATCTTAGCTCTCTTCTTACTAAGGTTTCTATCCTTTTTCCTAGCGAGATTTGTCTCATTATTCCTCTTTCCATTCTAATTTGTATCTTCTCTTGGCATAGTATCTTCGCGTTGTTGAGATTCTTTCCTAGGATTCAAGGGAAATACTTCTTTATCTGGGGTAGGTACTTCAGTCTCTTGTGATTCCTCTTGTGTTCTTGCAACTTCAACATCCAAGTTTCCAGTTTCAAATATCTTCAATCTATTCTCTTATTCTTAAATCAAGCGCATGATCCTCCTAGTCATGAAATATTTTAACTCTTTCTTCTTCTACTCTAAGACCTCTTGTTCCCTTTTGGCCTGATCTCTTTCAATCCAAAGTTTTCCTAGTAATATAGCAAATGGGGCGTTGTTCTCAATAAATTTAACAACTTCAAATTCTTCTTTTGTTGAAGCTCCATGAGCACTCATAGGTATCTGGGTAAGTCTTCCACATAGGGTTATCATCTTTCCTCTAAATAATCCTATTCCTCCCAATGAAGGAATCATAGGAGGTTTTCCCAAAATTTCCCAAGTTCTTTCTGTCATAATATTCACCTGTGTTTCTTCATCTAGAACACAGTCAATGTTGAAGTCTCTTATTATTGATTCTATGCACCCATTTTCTTTGAAGACCTATGATAAGTTGATATTTCTATGATCATTCAGGGTTTCTTTCATTTTCAATAGTATATTCTCTGATTATTTCTGGGGTTCTTCCATGGTCTTAATTTCTAGATCTTCCTTAGGGTTTTCTTGTCTCATATTCATTATTTCAATCTTAGCAATCATTCTAGGGAAACCCAATACTTCATGGTCCATAGATTTACAACAAAGACAACTAGATCTTCTACCAGGGCATTCCTTATCCAGATGTCTTGGTCTTATGCAACTGTAACAAAGGGTTAATCCTCATTTTCTTTTAAATGATCCCAAGCCTTTATTGTACTGCACACTAGGATCATAGTAGTTAGCCTGAAAAAAAATCTTTCTAGGATCCTTTTTAATCAGAAATTCTCACTTTTACCTTTATCAGAGCACAAAGCTTTCATATCTACAGAGCTTCAGTAGAATACCGTGCACTAGGGCAACAGATCTACACATAGAGATTTCACAATTTTAAATCAAAATTTTGCACAAAGCTTCTTCTTCCTTAGTTCCCAGAAATCACAATTTCAGTACCAGCAATGGAACCATTTTTTCACATAGGGGCGGGCCCAGCGTTCAATGCTCAAGAGCGCACCAAAAAAACCCTAACTACCAACCCTTTCGACAACACTTGCTAAGCAGATGAAGATTCACTCGAGGTAGAGGTAGGGGTGGTTATAGGACTCCAGTGTCTGCAACCTTAGCTGGGACACGGATCTATGATTGTAACACCTTAGCAAATCACTTAGCAATATAGATCATCAATATTTAACCAGTACTTACTTCGCAGATAAAACCCTAATTACAGATCATCGCAGTATTCAGCTAGATCTACTATATTCAAGCACTAAGAACATCCACATAGGCTAGATCTAGTATTCATCCATACTATTAAGCACATATCATTAACATATCTATCTACCATTCATCTATATCAAAGCACCAAGAAAGTAAACATATAAACACATCAATACATCACACAAAGCAGAGCAACATAGCATGTACGTGGTTCACCCCCACCCTGGGTCTACGTCCACCAACTCTTCGTATTCTTTATTAGCTTCTACTAATCTTCTTACATGCACAGAGCCTTAAGATCAACTTCACAGAGGACAAGAGATATGTGCACTATTCATTATATCCTCCTTCCCCAAGCTAGGTCACAGCACAAAGCCTACATACAGTCTCTTCAGTTACTTGCATTTAGCTCCGCAAGTCTCACACAACATGCACAAAGCCATTACAGTCACTACTTGCACTTAGCAATTAACACTTAGCACTTAGCACACTGACCTCTTCTTACATCGCCTAGCTACTTATTTATACATTACCAAATCAGGCCTAAAATCAGTAAACCCATGGGCCGACATTCCCATACCCATTACATAAGCCCAAAATGCAAAAATCCCTAAAAAGGGGTCAAGATCCCGCGATATCTGCTTTGTCTTGCGCTCTGCCTTCGACAGCCTGTCGAAGTCCCAAAAATAGGTCAAACATGACCAAGAATCCTCAAAAATTGGTCAAGGGCCAACACATATCCTTCAAGTGTTCTAACCTCAAGGTCTTCACCTGAAACTCCTGTATAATCAAACATCTCATGCTTAATGCATCAACAAATTTGTTAGAATTTCCAGCAATATGTTTTATGACAAAAGTAAAATTCTGCATAAACTCAATCCACTTTGCATGCCTCTGATTCATTTTTTCCTATTTGGTTATGAATTTTAAAGCTTGGTTGTTTCTATACAAGACAAATTCATGTGGAACAAGGTAGTGTCTCCATTTCTCCAGGGCTTGAATTATGGCATAAAACTCCTTATCATATGTGGAATATTTTCTCTTAGTCTCATTCATATTTTCACTGAAATAGGCAACAGGCCTATTATCTTGGCTCAAAACTGCTCCAATTGCAACTCCACTTGCATCACATCTCACTTGAAATGTCTTTCCAAAGTTTGGTAAGACCAGGATTGGTTGTTCTGTTATTTTCTCCTTTGGTATATTGAAGCTCCTCTTGGCCTCCTCTGTCCATTTAAAATACTTGTGCCTCTTCTTCACTGTATCCATCATTGGTGCACAAACCCCACTAAAATATTTGATGAACTTCCTATAGAAACTTTCTAATCCATGGAAGCTTCTTACCTCAAACATACTCCTTTGTGATGGTCATTCTTTGATTGCTTTCACCTTTTATGGATCCATCTTTAGTTCATTTGAAGAGATCACAAAACCCAAGTAAATGAGATTTGTATTCCTAAAAGAGGACTTCTTCAAGTTTATCAACAACTTCTCCTGTTGTAGTGTCCTCATCACTAGTGTCAGGTGTCTCAAATGCTCCTCTTTAGTCCTGTTAAATATCAATATATCATCTAGATATACAACCACAAAATTGACAATCAAATCTTTCAGTATTTCATTCATTAACCTCATAAAATTACTCGGGGCATTTGTTAAGCCAAATGGCATAACAAGCCACTCATACAAACCTTCATTTTTCTTAAAGGATGTATTCCACTCATCACCTTCTCTCATTCTTGTCTGGTGATATCCACTTTTCAAATCTATCTTAGAAAAGAAATTTTCTCCACTTAAAAATTCCATTAAATCATCCATTCATGGAAAAGGGAACCTATACATGATGGTGATCTTGTTAATGTCTCTTCAGTATGTACACATTCTCCATCCTCCATCCTTCTTTGGACTCAACACAGTTGGTACTTTGCATGGACTCAATCTCTCTCTGACCAAACCCTTATCTAACAATTCTTGGACTTGGCTCTTTACTTCCTCATTCTCTTGAGGTGTTAGTCTGTAAGATGCTTTGTTTGGCAGGCTTCCTCCTGATATCAAATCAATATGATGGTTGATACTTATGATGGGTGGCAATGAGTTAGGCAACTCATCCACCACCATGTCAGCAAAATTATCCAATAGTTCTTGAACTTATTCAGGCAAATAATCCATCGAAGTAATTGTAAGGATAACTATGGGTTTCCTCACTACAACAAACTACATCTCCTATCCTTTCTTGACTTCTTTCAAGAGTTCCTTCCCGCTTATGAGAAGTATGCTTGTGTTGTCTTCCTCTTTCACTTAATTCTCTTCTATTGGCAGCAACATGTGTGTCCTACCATTCTTCTCCAAGGTGTATGCATTCTTCCTCCCATCATAAATGACATTCATTTCAAACTTCCATGGTATTACCTACAAGATATGACATACATCCATGGGAATTACATCACATAGAATTTCATCTTTATATCCTCCTATCTTAAATTCAACCAAGCATTGTTTAGTAACCATTACCTGGTGTCCTTTCTGCAACCATGATACTTTTTATGGCTTCGGATGTGCATTTGTCTCCAGCTCCAATTTCTCCATCATCTCTATGGATACTAAGTTATCATTGCTCCCATTGTCAATTATCACCTTCCATACTCTGTCTTTAGTCTTGCAAGCTGTCCTTAATAGTCTGTTCCTCTACACTGGATTTTCAAATTTTGCCAATAGGGTTGTTCCATCCTCTGCTCCTTCTGCTTCAACATTCCTTCTCTGTGCTTCTGAAATGTGAGATTCACCTTATCCTTATTTATTTTTCTTGGGACATTCCCAAGACATGTGCCATGTCTTTCCATAGGTATAGCATCTTACTTCTTCCTCTTCCTCTAGAAGAACTTCTTCCACCACCCTGTCTTCCTCGGGAAATTCCTCTTCTTTCCAAGACACTGTGTGGTTTCTCAGCCTCGTCTTTGGATTTATGCGCCTTGTCATGGGAAATTCCCTTTCCTTTGTTCGATACTAGGCTTCCACCTCTACCTCGTTGGATTTGTTTTCTGGACAACTTATCCTCTTCCTTAAGTGAAAACTGATAAGAATCCTCCACTGTCCTTACTGAAATCATGTTGATCTCATCTTGGATTTCATACCTCGGGCCATTTATATACCTGGAAACTTTTTCTTCATCTTTATCTCTTTTTCTTCATCTTGGATTTCTATGTACTCTTTAACTGTCATACCCTTATGTATGAGGTTCTACAACTTCCTGAACAGATTGATTTGATAATCCTTGGGCATGAATTTAGCCTTCATCTTGTCTACAATTATGTCCCAATTCTTTATCTTTTGTTTTCCTTTGCTTCTCCTCTCAGCCTGCAGTTCATCCCACCATAGTGTTGCATGTCCTTTTATCCTGGTGACAACATGTCTCACCCTTTTCTCCTCATTGAAATATTCATAGTCGAAATATTTGTTCATGGATCTTATCCAATCCAGTAGTTCTTCAGTATCTAAATTACCTTCGTACATTGGGACTTCTATCCTAGCTCTATATCCCAATCTAACAACTTCCCTCAACAAGTGTTCTTCGAAAACATTGTCCCCTGTAGATTATTCGACTTCCACTTCTTCACTCTCGGCATTGTTGATGTCTCCAACATCAGGTGCCCTCCTCTGCGTTGCCTCCATCGCCTCTAATATTGCACAAAACTCTCACATTTCTCTTTCTACAACACAATTGGCTAAATGTGGCTCCACTCATCTCCTCGGTGGCATTTTTCTGACTTTCTCTCACACACAGAGTAAAACTTCGAAATATTTTGTCTCCTCTCTTTGCCTGTTGTCTGCAAGCAATATTTTGGCTCTGATACCACTTGATGGTATCAGACTATCTCCTCTATCTCCTTCGCCTAAAATCTACAAACGAAATCAGGCTCTAATACCACTTGATGCAGTTCCCCCTCCTTAGCAGGGTCTACCAACCTCCCGGTCTAGGATCTTTCATAATGCTGAGCTGGAATAGCTCTTCGGGTCCCCATTGGAACCTCTACGAAACAAATCCACAACCCTTTTGGACTTGACCCTCGCAAACTGATGTCGGGTGAAAGTTTCCTCCACGTGACCACCGACTATGACCACACGCCTATTCAAAAGGCGCTTCGTGACCTCAGACCTCAGGTGTTTTCTATGGACGAACCCAATACCCCTGATTCCCAATTTCCAAATCGACAAATCCTCTAAGCGCTAGCTCCTCCCACTAGGCCCCTTCGATTGTTATGTTGGGCTATGACCTGGGGCCCAACTACCAAGCGCTTAGGGACTTCGTGCTTTGAGTCTCTGGAAGTCACTATCCCCATTCTCTCGAACTCCGAACCCTCAAACTCTTCTTGCGTCAGATCAACAATACATGACCTTCCATGATCCAACGACTACGATCAAATTGTGAGTTCACACTTTGCAACTTTGTCCCTTGGAGGTTTTCGCCTGGCCTCCTTGCAAATATTTCGAAGTTCAAATCCTCGAAATTTTCTCGCGTCAGATTGACGATCCACAACCTCCTGCGATCCAATGGTCCAGATCTCCCCTTCATGACTTCGTAACTTATGTAAGGTCCCTCTCTTGCATGTGAAAAGTGCTAAGGTTCACACACCTTGATTTGATCAGATGGTTGTTGTTCCTCTGAATCGATGATCCCACGACCACTATCGCTCTCCTTCCCGGGCTTCTGATTTCCTCTGACTTAGAATATTTTCTAAGTATCCAAAGGTCTTGGCCTTAGTTCTTCCTATGATTCCATCCCTTAGGTCTCATATGTACTTCCGAAAAGCATTATCTCTTCTAAGATTTCTCTCCTTCTGCTCCTTTGAATTCTTACGAAGCCACGTTGACACTTAGTCAAATTTTGGATCTATGCACTCCTCGCAACAGATTCTCACGCAAGGTTTGGGTTCTTGTGGATGACTGTGCATGCCTTGTAGAAGTCACTTTGCACTCCTTGCAAAGGGAAAGTTTCACGCTATCTCTTATGAGCTTCGGAATCAAAATGGATTCCTCCAATGCACTCCTTGCATTTCGTGTGCACACCTTGCATAGACTCAACCAAAGAGAAAAAATGGAAACTTATACAAACATTTCACAATTTCATATACTTGTAACAACATCCATTCATCCATGAAAGAAAAAATAACAGGTAATTGAAAAACAGTAACAACATCATGCATTTGGATCAATTTTCCTCTGTTATATTCATTCAAAATATAATGGCTACAACTATAATCAAACAACAACTAAAAATTCAGAAAATTCCTACTAACTCGCAGCAACCGAATTTGGACATAACAAACCTCTATTTCTCTCTGAGGGTTCTTAGGATTCCCCCCCCCGACTACCTGTCTACTAAAAAAAAAAACCTAATTGCTACCTTAGTTCAATTATATTCAAGACTAGGAGTGAAAACTCCTAGATCACTCATGATCATTCAACTTCGAAGCGTTTGATCTACTTCTGTTTTTCAATTAGCTCCAAAAGATCCGCAGTAACTGCCATCGTTTCAGATTCTAAAATGATCCTCAGGTGATGAGTTGTCCGGCCACACGTGCTCATTGACGATGCTTCTGCATCAAACATCATTTAGCTTCTCACTGAAATATGCAACATGCCTATTATCTTGGCTTAAGACTGCTCCAATTGCAACTCCACTCGCATCACATCTCACCTTAAATGTCTTCCCAAAATCTGGGAATACTAGAATCGGTTGTTCCATTATCTTCTCCTTCAATATGTTGAAGCTCTTCTCAGCCTCTTTTGTCTATTTGAAAGACTTGTGTCTTTTCTTCACTGTATCCATCATTTTTGTGCCAATCTCTCTAAAATTTACGATGAACTTTCGGTAAAAACTTGCCAATCGGTGGAAGCTTCTTACCTAAAATATACTCCTTGGCGATGACCATTCTCTGATTTCTTTCACCTTTTTAGGATCCATCTTCAATTCATTCGAAGAGATTACAAAACCCAAATAAATGAGTTATGTCTTCATGAAAGAGGATTTATTTAAATTGATCAACAACTTATCTCGTTGCAACCTCTTCATCACCAATGTCAATTTCCTTAGATTCTCTTCTTTAGTCTTGCTAAAGACCAGTATATCATCTATATATACAATCACAAACTTACCAATGAAATATTTTAACACTTCATTCATCAAACTCATAAAAGTACTTAGGGAATTCGTTAAGCCAAACAGCATAACAAGCCATTCATACAATCCCTCATTTGTCTTGAATGTTGTTTTCCATTCATCACCTTCACTCATCCTTATCTGGTGATATCCACTTTTCAAATATATTTTTGAAAAATAGCTCACTTCACTTAAACAATCCATCAAATCATCCATCCTCGGCAATGGAAATCTATATCGAATGGTGATCTTATTTATATCCCTTGAGTCTATACACATTCTCCATCCTCCATCCTTCAGACTTAATACAGTTGGTACTGCACATGGACTCTAGATTTCTCTAACGAATCCTTTGTCTAACATATCTTGAACCTTTATTTTCACCTCCTCATTCTCTTTAGGCGTCAACCTATACGTTGCTTTTTTTGGCAATCTTTCTCTTGGTATCAAGTCAATGTGATAGTTGATACTTTTGATAGGTGGCAATGAGATTGGAAACTCATCCACTACTATGTCAACAAAATTTTCTAACAGTTCCTGAATTTCTTCAGGTAGATCTTCCACAGAATCAATTTTAAGGATAACTCTCGGCTTCCTCACTACAACAAACTACATCTCTTGTTCCTTATTAACTTCATTCAAGAGTTCCTTCCCACTCATGATAAGTATACTTGTGTTGGCTTCATCCTTCACTTCCTTTTCTTCAATTGGCAGCAACATGTGTGTCCTACCATTTTTCTCCGAGGTATAAGTATTTCTTCTCCCATCATGGATGACATTCCTGTCATATTTCCATGGTCTTCCCAATAAAACATGGCATACATCCATGGGAATCACATCACATAGAATTTTATCTCTATATCCTCCTATATTAAATTCAACCAGGCATTGTTTAGTGATTGTTACCTGATGACCCTTCTATAACCATGAGATTTTATATGGTGTTGGATGTACATTCATCTCCAGCTCTAACTTCTCCACCATCTCTGTGGATATTAAGTTATCAGTGCTCCCACTCTCAAGTTTTACCTTGCAAACTTTGTCCTTAGTCTTGCAAGTTGTCCTGAACAAATTGTTCCTCTGTACTGACTTTTCAACTTATGCTTATGGCTTCAAGAGAACTTTCTTCATCATCAAAGATCTCCCATCTTCTATGGATTTTGCCTCTACATCTCGCTTATGTGCTTCCAAAATGTGACCATCACCTCCTTCTTTCTTTCTCTCGAGACATTCCCAAGACATGTGTCCTACCTTTCCATAGGCACAACACTTTATCTCACCTCCTCTACCTCTTCCTCTTCCTCTAGGGAAAGAGTTTCTACCACCACTCTGCCTTCCTTGGGAACTTCCTCCTCTCTCAAAGTGACTATGTAGCTTCTTTGTATCACTTTTTTGCTTTGGTGCCTTATCATGGGAAAATCCTTTGCCTCTATTTAATATTCTACATTTGTTTTGTTGACTCTGCTTCTTGGCCAACTTCTCTTTTCCTTTCAATGCAATCTAGTATGCATCCTCCACTGTCTTTACTTTCATCATGGTCATCTCGTCCTGGATTTCATATCTCAGGTCATTGATGTACCTGAAATTTTTTTCCTCGTCTCTCTCCTTCTCTCTAGCCCTGATGTTCAGTCTGTAGAACTCCTCTGCGTACTCCTTCACAGTCATTCCTTTTTGTATGAGGTTATGCAATCTCCTGAACCAATTTATCTGGTAGTCCTTGGGTATGAATTTCTCCTTTAGTTTGTCTACCATTCGATCTCAAATCTTGATATTTTGTTTTCCTTTTCTTCTCCTGTCAGCCTACTGTTCATCCCACCAGAGTGCTTCATGTCCTTTCAACCTGGTGACAACATGTTTTACCTTTTTCTCCTTATCAACATCCTCATATTCAAAATACTTTTCCATTTCTCGTATCCGATCAAGTAATTATTTGACATCCAAATTACCCTCATACATTGGGACATATATCTTGGCTTTATATCCCAACTTAAAAACCACTTTCAGTAAGCGCTCTTCCGTAGCATCCTCTGCTACATCTTCTTCAAATTCCACTTCTTCATTTTCTGCATCGTTGACATCCCTAGAATCAGGTGCTCTTCTTTGTGTTGTTTCCATGGCATCCATCCTTGCATGCAGTTCTCTCATCTCCCTTTCCATAGCTCTATTTGCTATGGGAGGCTCTACATGTCTTATAGGTGGCATTGTGATGATGTATCTAATACCACTCATCGATATCAGCTTGCTTCTTTGTCTCCTTTATCTTACATAAGTCATTTTTGTATCTACTCTGATACCACACTAATGCAGATCCCCCCCCATTTCTCTCCTAGGGACCGCTAAACCTCCTGGTCAAGGTTCATTCAAGGTATTGAGTTGGATCAACTCTTTGGATCCCTACGGATACCCAAAACCACTATACACAGGCCTCCTTTTCTCCTAAATGACCACAGGCTATGACTGAGGATCTACCCTTACGCGATTTTGGGCTTCGGGGATATCACAATATCTGGCTTCAGTTCTTCCTGAAGCGCTCTCCTTTGAATATTCGGATCTATGTCGCATGTCTCCTTGGATTTTGACGATCCAACAATGTTTTATGTTTTGCGACTTCACAAAACTCCCGTTATGCTTACACATAAACTTATGAAATTCCCACTCCCAGATTTCCTAATCCGATGTCACGTGTCTTATACGCAACCAACGGTTGAGATTGCTTCATGAGATCATGAGTTTGCAATGTTTCTCTTACAACACCTCCAAAATTTCTAAACCATGTAGCACCGAAACACCTTACAACCAACCTCCACATAGTTCCCCCATATCTGACGGTCTGGAACTATCTCGCTTCCCTCCGAGACAAATCTAGTTCGTTAGTTTTGGAAAACCTTAAAGGATTCCTCTCTTTGAAGATTTATCACCACTCTCCCTCCTGAGCTTGTCTTTCCTCGGGCTTCCTTTGTTCTTCCGAACACTTCCTTTGACACTTAGTTGAATTTTCAACATGTGTGTCCCTTGCAACAGGTTCTCCTCTGAGCTTCAGCCACTCTGTAGGATACTTCATCTATTCCTCTTGAACTTATGAGTCGAAAGACTCAGTCATGCACTCCTTGCAGATAAACTCTCTCAGATTAATTTTCCAAAGCTTTTTGAATCCAAATGGACTCAATCATGCACACCTTGCAGACGCTTTGCACTCCTTGCACATATAAGTTCACGTTATACCTTCTGACTTGTGAGTCAATATAGACTCTGTCAACACACACTTTGTGGACACTATGCACACCCTTGCACTCGCTCATAGAAAAGAAACAATTGAAACTTATTTAAACCTCATAGATTCATACATCTAGCCATGTAAATGCATATATAAATTCAAGAACAAGAAATAACAGAGAATTCCAAACAAATAGGAAATCTATCATTCATTCACTCAGATAGACGCATCAACAATATATATTTGGGACAATGCTCCTCTTTTATATTCATTCAGCTAAAAATTCATATATTTATACACTACTTATCGGTAGGGTTTATCTCTCGACTACAATGGAAACCTATACAATAGATTCAGCATCCCATCAACAACTAGAGAGTCAACAACAACAACTTCTACTAGGAAACAATACAAATCATTATACAAGAGGGCTCTTAATAAATTAAAAGCTATCAGCTACTAACATTTATTACAATAAATATTTGTGACAGATGGATCAGATCAAACACATCAAATCTTTACTGCACTTAGATACATTAAAAGAAAATTCATTCTTCGATGTCTTCATGAGCCATCCAACTCTACATCATTTAAAGATGTTCTTTAATTACAACTCTTTTCAAAAATATTTGTGTGTTTTTCATTCTTCAAAATTCAAACTTCTTCAAAATGTGCACTAGTGTGCCTAACTGTCCTCTACTTGTGCTTTGTTGGCGATGCTCCTGCATCAAGAAACCATATCCACCTCCCAGGAAAAGGACCCCCTAGTGAGGGTTCATGTCATAGTTCTAGGTGTTGTTCATAACACTTGAGCTCGTGAAGCTTCAATTAAGGCTTAATGTCATTGCTTCCCACATTGACCATGTTTATCAATTAAGACCTATTTCCAATGCATAAAACCTACTAATGGTTCCCACATCCCACTCATAGGCTTGAAAACAACACATACAAAGGACTCATGTGTTGGCTCGAGCACACATTCAAGGCTCTTGAGCTCAAGAATATTCAAAAATATATTGAGGCACTTGTTTTCCTTCCTCGACCATGGTCAAGATACTATGATATATACTCAGTGCATAAAACCTCCTAATGAAGTCCATATCCAACTCTGATGCTAAAAATCCCTTAGATAGGGCTTGTGTTATGGTTTGCAAGTGTTATTCATGGTGATCAATCCTAATAAGTGATGTTTATGAAATAAGGTCCAAGTTTTTTCCTCCCCTAACCATGGCATTTGAGCTCAAAAAGGTTCAATTAGTTCTTAAGACCCTTCATTCCCCCTTAACCATGTTAATCCCTCAAGACCCATTTTTATTGTACAAAACCTACCCATGGCACCATATCCTTCTTTGGATTCTAAAGAACACCAACTAAAACCCTAAGAACCATTCCTAATGGTCTGTCTGACACATATTTATTTAGGGCATATGTTTTGGTTTAATCATGGTACTTGTATCCCTCAAATAGTCCAAAAATAACCTATAAGGGTCCTATGTGATGGCTCAAGGACTCGTCCAACACTATATCCTGAGAAGTTGTGTGGGTTGTAGTTGTTGTTCATAGAAGTTAAGCCTAAGAATGTTCACTTAGGGAACAAGTCCCTTGTTTTCCTCCATTGAGCTTGGTTAGACCCTTAGACCCATTCTTGGTTCAAAACTAACTTATTCATGGTGCCCAAATTCCACTTGGAGGTGAATGATATGTTGCATAGGTCTTATGTGGTGGTTTGACTACTTGTATATGGTTCTTGAGCTTGAGAAGCAAGGTATAGGGTCGAAGACTCTTGTTTCCTTTCATCAACTATAGTCATGAACCTAAGACCCATCCATGATGAAGAAGACCTCATAATGTCACCCATATTCAACCTGGATGCCAAAGACTCCCTAGAGAGGACTCGTGTCATAGCTTTTAGGTGTTTTCTATGGTGGTTGAGATCAAGAGGGTTTAGTTAGGGATTTAGGCCATTGTTTCCAACTTTCCATGCTTATGCCTCTACACCCATTTTCAATTTACAAAACCTAATCATGATGCCTATATCCATCTTAAAGGCCAGAGTTATGCTATGTTGGTTTGAGGACTTTTTCAAGGCTCTTGAGATTCATAATCTTCAATAATATTATAAGGCACTTGTTTTCATTCTTTGATGATAGATAAGGTCTTGTGACCCATCCATGGTCTTGTGTGGTGAATTGAGGACTTGTTCATGGTGCTTGAGATAGATATGATATGTTTGGGGCTTGATTTGTTGTTTCCCTCCCTTGACCATGGTTAAGGGCTTGAGGCTTGTTTCCCTACCACAACCATGGTCAAGGACCCAAGACCCATATGTAGTCTGAAAAAAATATAAATGGCACTCATGTACAAATCTTAGGCCAAAGACATTGAAGTGAGAACTCAAGTCATGGTTTCTAGGTGTTGTTCATGGCACATGAGCTTGAGAAGGTTCAATTATGGCCTAAGTCCTTTACTCCCCCCTTAACCAGTTTTAGGTGGTAAGATCCATTTCTAGTGAACAAAACCTACTCATGGAACATGTATCCTACTTGGAGGCCTTCAAGGAAGCCTTACAAATGAGTGATGTGTTGGTTAAGGCCTCTCTACCCTTCCTTACTGCAAAAAACCTCCTAATGGTGTCCTTATCCAACTCTGATGCTAAGGACCCCCTAGAGAGGGAGTGTGTTGTGGTTTCTAGGTGTTGTTCATGATGATTGAGCCTAATAAGTGACATTTAGGGCCCTCATATCCCACTCAAGTGCTACAAAACCCTACCCAATAACTATGCCATGTGTGGAACCGAGCCATGTTCCTTTTTAGGGCCTTTGTTGTGGTCTAATAATGGCACCCATATCCCTCTAATAAGCCAAAGATACCCTATGAAGGTCATGTGTCATGGTTCAAGGATGATTTCAATGACATAACTTGAGAATCTTCATGGTTTTTCTTTTTGGTGTTTGACTCGAGACTCTTCATTTAGGACATAAGGCCATTATTTCTCTCCCTTGACATTGGTTAGAACTCAATACTAATTATTGGTTCATAAATAACCTACTCATGGATCCCATATCCCATTTGGACATTAATGATACCCCTTCATTGATATGTGACCCAATCCTTCTCTCGGATCCTCCTTCTTATCTCTTCTTGGGATGGTTTGGGTGCTAAATCTCTAGAAATGGTAGCTAAATCTAAACACTTTCCCTTCACTCCTTTCTCTTTTTCATTAGGAGAGTTGGAAACATTATTGATCATGTTAGACCACTCACCCACATAGTTGTTTAATTCACTAGGTCCATCCTTGTTAATCTCACCGACTTGTTGAAAAACTTCTTTGGATATCATGCAAGTATTTTGATCGTGTGGTAGGCCATAGGGATTGCACCATGGTAAAATTTCATGGTCAACCACATTATTAGCACCTAATGGAGTTGGAACTCTTTTATTGTATTAAGGTTTTTTTTTTGTGAGTAAAAAGGTGGATCCTTAAATTAATTCCAGTTGGAGCTTACAGATAGACTTGCATCCTATCTACTTATAAAGATGTCTGCAACCTATCTGATTACAAATATGCCTGCAACCTATCTTCTTACAACAATGCCTACAATTTATCTTCTTACAAAGATGCTCACATAATATCTTCTTAAAAAAATGCCTAAACCTTATCAGCTTACAAAATTGCCTAAGATCCATGGGGTCGGATCGATAGTTCTGATCTCCTTCGCGATTTCACGACTTCATATCTTGGCAGGATTGTTGATTCAGATCTTCTCGAGCACCAACAGTCCAGATCCACTTTCATATTTTGTAATTTCACGTATCGCGATTTCGTGACTTGGGTTGACAGCTTCCTCCATGCTTCTAACTCTCGATAGAAGAGTTCCCGAAATCTCCTCGTGTCTGATCTAAGGGACCAGAGCGACGGTTCAAATATCCTCTAGCACAAATGTTCCAGATCCTCTTTTGAGCTTCGCAATTTCACATTTCGTGACTTCGCGACTTGGGGGTGCAGATCCCTTCATGCTCTGAACTCCTGAAACCTAAGTTCCCAAAATTTTCTCGCGTCAGATGAATGGGATCATATCGACGGTTGAAATCTTCTCAAGCACCGACGACCCAAATCTGCTCTCACCTATCGTGATTTCGCGACTTGGGAAAATAGACCCCTCTATGCTCCAAACTCCCAAGACCCGATTTCTTGATATATATGCTTGCGTCAGATCTATGGGACCATATAGACGGTTGAGATTTCCTTTAGCACTAGCGGTCCAAATCTGCCCTTTCATTGCGCAATTTTGTGACTTGGGTAGACAACCCCCTCTATGCTCCAAACTCCTGAAACCCTATTTCCCAATATATCCTCGCATCATATCTATGGGACCAGATCGAAGGTTGAGATCTCCTTTAGCACTGACAGTCTAGGTCCTCCCTCGCATTTCACGATTTCGTGACTTGGGAAGATAGCCCCTCCATGCTCCAAACTCTCGAAACCCGAGTACCCAAGATTTTCTCGCATCAGATCAATGGGTCCAGAACAACAGTCTAGGTCACCTCGATCCTCAATGGTCCAGATCCTCTCACGCTTGTCAAGACTTCATGAATTTGGGAAACAACAACCTCCATGCTCCTAACTCTCGATTGTCAAGGTTCCTGAGTCAACTGCCAACTGGTGTTCCTCTGTGTTTTCTTCTGAGCTTCTAATCATTTCTGAATTTGAGGAGATGCTAAGTTGACGAAGGTGGAACCCCGTCCAGATTAGGGCCATCTATCTGAGTAAGCTCCTCACATTGGAGCCAAAGGGAAGAGCTTTGGGACTACCTGGAATCATGCAGAATTATCTGCTGCATAGAGTCAACCCCTGCATTAGCCAATCTATCCGCAACTGTGTTTGCACTTCACCAAATGTGTGAAGGGGTTAGAGTTAGAGAGGGTCTAAGAAGAGCCTGGAAGTTGTACAGAGGACCAAGGAGGCACCATCTGGGTGTGATTTTCCCTGGATCTGGGCCATTCAGGATTTTTGTTGCCAAGTCTATTATGATTTTGGAGTCTCCTTCAATGATCAAGCAGGTGAAGTTTTGATCTAGTGTTAATTGCACACCTCTGATAAGACCCCAAAGCTCTACTAAATTTTTGGTGTCGCATCCAATATTTTTGACTATGAGGCTTTGAATTTGGTTGATGTTATTTCTTATGACTACACCATAGCCTGAGTGTTCTGGATTTCCTTTTGATGCACCATCAAAGTTGACCTTGTGGAATCCTTATCGGGGGGGGAGCCACTCAGAGGGACTGAGGGAAAAAGGGGGGGCAGTTAAGGAGGGGTAGAGTGTGAAAACGAGAAGCCCCAGAAGTTGAGGAGAAATAGCTCACCTGGGTTAGTTGGGAAGTCTTCCTTGGTCCATGAATGCAGTTGAAGAGTTTTCTCGAGATGCAGGAGGATTGTGTTCTAGAGAAGGGTGGGAGGAGAAGGCAGGAAGTTAAAGATTCTTATGTTTCTCTCTTTCCATAGTTGCCAAACTATGAAGCCTGGTAAAAGTTTCCATGTTCTATTCAGGATATGACTTTTGAAGGGACTGGAGCCCCAACCCTTGATGGTGCTTATGATGTTGTTTTTAACACCTCTAGTTTTTCTAAAGAATTGAGTGGCTTGGTTCCAGATGTTCTAACTGAGTGGACAATTATTTAGGATGTGCTCCATGGTTGCTGCCTGGAGATGGCAGAGATGGAAGATCGAGGGGTCGATGAAGCCTTGTTTTTGAAGATTGTCTGAGGTTAAGATCTTGTTCTGAAGTAGAAGCCAGAGGAAAGTAGATATTTTGGGCCAGATTTTTTATTTCCATAATGTTTCCTAGATGCTATCTTTCTAAAGGTTGTGGAATTTCTCCTGAAGAGTGTATCCCTCCTTAAGAGTGAAGCTTCCATGAGGTGTGTATCCCCATCTAAGAATGTCTTAGTCTGTGATTTTCTGGATTCTCCTTTGGGTTGTAGCTTGTTTCCAGTGCTACAGGTCACAATCCATTGCCACTTGGAGTTCCTGATGAGTAGATTTCCAGCTTCACCAGGGAGGGTTGCTGGGGGTATCTGTCCACAAATCTGTCACTTTGAGAGTGGCTAGATCTTGAATGTGATTTTTGTAGGATTGTAAATTTTATTCCAATTGTAGGGGTGGAATTTGTTGCCAGGAATCCATCTAGAATAGGGCATTCTGTCCATTTTGAACTTCAAAGAAGGCATGTTCCTATATGAGTGGTCGATTTTTCCAGGCCGCATTCCAGATGTTGGAGCCTTGGATTTGCCCCTAAATTCTTATGAGTTGATTTTGATGCGTTTTTGGGCATATTTTCATTTCCAGAGTTTTATCGAGATATCTATTGGTGTTTTGAGCCATCTCCACCAAATTCTTGCTCCCATGGTGTTGTTTAAATTCCCAAGGTACCGAAGGCCCAGTCCACCTAAGGATTTGGGCTTCCAGACCTTGTCCTAGCTGACAAAGGCCCATTTTTTGTTCGGGTTGTGGCCATGCCCTAGAAAGTTTCTTTGCATATTCCTTAATTTCTTTATGACAGATTGGGGGGAAGCTAGAGATGAGAGGAGGTAAGTTGGGATGGCTTGGAGGACTGACTTTAAGAGAACCAATCTAGTTGGAAGGTTGAGGGAGTGAAAGGTGCAGTTGCTGAGATGGTTGATGATGGGGTGTAGGAGGGAGTCCCAGAGATGTTTCTGGATGTTGATTAAGAGAGATGGATTCCTAGGTAGTGAGAGGGTAGAGTGCAAACAGGGGTATTCAAGAGTTGAGAAAGGTGTTGTTGGATTGTTGTCGGAGTATTAAAAAAGAATAGCTGCGATTTGGCCAAATTAAAGGTGGTGTCGGAGGATTCATTGAAGTCGAAGAGGATGGAACTTAGTTTGATTGCTTCTTTCATGGTGGGGGTGTTCATTAGTAGTGTATCATCGACAAATTGGTTGTGGTAGGCTGTCGATTGTAATCCATGAAGAGGGAGGCCATGGAGGGATCCATTTTGAGTTGAGGCTTTGATAAAATGACCTAGACCTTTAGTCCTTATGACAAAAAGGAAAGGGGAGAGAGGGTCACCTTGCCTTATTCCTCTTGAGGGGGAGAAGGGTTGGTATGGGACACCATTTACAAGGATCGAGAAAAAAGTTGAGGAAATGAGGTTCATTATCCAGGAGATCCAATCCTTGTTGAAACCAAAAGCCGATAGGAGAGCTTTCATGTATTGCCAGCTTAATTTGTCAAAATATTTTGAAAGGTCAAGTTTTAGAACCATACCTGGAGTGTGGGTGCTCTTGAGTGAGTGAATGATTTCATGGACTAGAATGACATTTTCCATGATTTTCCTTCCTTCGACATATCCTGATTGCTTTTTGGAGATGATGAAGGGGAGGATTGGTTTAAGTCTCAGAGCTATGACCTTGGAGATTATTTTGTAGATCACGTTTCAAAGAGCTATGGGTCTGAAGTTCTTCAGATTTGTGACCCTTTCTTCTTTGGGAATTAGAGTGAGGAAGGTGGCATTTAGTGCTAGAAGAAATTTTCCTGAGCTGCGAGATTCCTCCACCAGCTACCACACTTCCTCCCTTAACATAGGCTAGTAGGAGTGGAAGAAGTTTGTTGTGAAACCATCTAGACCTAGAACTTTGCCTATGGGTAGCTCATGAATGGCCTGATCCACTTCAGCTTGTGTTATCAGAGTCATGAGAGCCTCATTCTATTCTTGGGTGATTATAGTTGGGATATTTTGGGTCACCCACTCTATTGCTGTGGTGCAGTCCACATTGGGTTCTGAGGAGATCCTTGTAGAAATCTGTCAGCTTGTGCATTATTTCCTGATGAGTTAATAGTTGGGTGTTGCCTTGTGATTCATCTAGCTTTGTGATACGATTGATGAGGCATCCATGGATCATGGAACGATGGAATAATTTGGTGTTTTTCTCTCCCTCATTGAACCATTGAACCCGAGATTTATGTCTCCATAGGATCTCTTCCTGCTTGTATATTTCTTCTAGTTACTTTTTGAGTTCATTATCCTCCTGTTGTTGAGTGATTGTATATCCTGCCTGAATGATTTGTCCCTAAAGGTTCTCTAGTTTTTGTTCCAGCATTTTCCTTTCCTAGAAAATGTTCCCAAAAACCTCTTTGTTCCATTTGCGTACCTGTTGTTTAAAATATTTGAGTTTTTGCTAGAAGAAATACATTTTGTACCTTTCTGAGTTTCTGCAGTGCTCCATTAGTGATGGGCTAGCTACTGGAAATATGGATGGGATAGCCAAAATTTCTCAAATATGAAGGGTTTAAGATTTGGAGTAGCAATAGTGTCAACCCAAATTTGAATCGACCAGTGGTCCAAGCCTGCCTTCGGGAGGATGTTGGACTCTGCTATGAGTCCTTCTAGTAGGAGAGTTTCTAAGATGAGGAAGTGATCAAGCCTACATGCTATTTGTTGGTGACCTGATCTTTTGTTGGTCTAGGTGTAAGTGCCATTACCATTCTCAATATCTACAAATATAAGGTTTTCTATGAGTTCCTGGAATTTTGCGTTGTCCTGCTCCAGACGCTTTTCCCCCCCTCATTTCTCCTCCAGCATGAGAATCATGTTGAAGTCACCCCCTATTGTCAGTCACTTTCCTTCTTCTAAAGAACCTAGGTAAGATAGGCTTTGAATAAAGAGTTCTTTGTCTTGGTTGTTTTGCAGTCCATAGGCATTTGTGATCATTCCCTCCTTGTCTGAACCAATGGCTTTGTATTACACTATGATGGTGCATGGGGTGGAGAGGCCTTGATCGAGGATGACTGTGGAAGGATTCCATAGGATGGCCAAGCCTCCTGAAGCCCCTTTGGATTCCATTTGATAGGATTCATAGTTGCGCCAACATCTTTTGATGATATCTTCTAAAGTTTTCCCTGCGCATTTTGTCTCTTGTATTAGGAATATATCAGAGTCTTCCATTTTGATGCAGTTTCGAAGAATCCTTTGTTTGGATCTTCCATTTAGGCCTTTGATATTCCAGGTGAATATGTTCATAGTTAACAATTTGGTGGGTGGAAAAGGAGCTCTCTAAGAGCCTGTGGATCTATCTTGAGTTAATCATGTAATTGCCTACCTCCTTGTTTAGTTGATGAGCTGGTTTTTTGCCCCTTCGTTTGTTGTCTTTTGGGTGTTTTCTTGGATCTTGGTTTGGGTCTTTGTTGATCCCCAACCTATATGTAGCCTCTTATGATGAGTCCAGAAATACTTTGTGAACTTTCCTGAGTTGGTCTTCTAGTAAGGCTTGGAGATCCTTCTTGTTGAGTGCTTCCTCTAACTTGTCTAGGTTGTTTCCTTCTAGGTGTTTCTCATCCATTACCATGGCTGTGTCTTCCTCTATTTCTAGTTCTTTCCCTGAAGTTGGGTGAGTTTGTGGATCAACTTGGTTTCTTGGGTTTGATGTTCTTGTGCCGGTTGGTCTTCCTTGTGCTTGTTGGTTTATTTTCCTGCAGTCTTGTGGGGGTTTTCCACCTCTTCTACCTCTGGGAGGCAGTTAAGGGATTCAAATGAGTTATTATTGGGTTCTTTCTTCCGTTGTTTGTTGTGGGATTATTTTTTGCTTATCTCCTTCGGTTTTGAACCTAAGTAAATCCTTCCTTTGGTTTCTCTTCAACTTCCCTCTTCAGGGGGAATTGAGAGGGAAATCTCTGAAAAGGTGTCCATGTTCATGGAATTTTCGACATCTGAAAGGGATGTGTTCATATTCTATGGTTTGGGACCATTCCTCATCTTGGTATTCTAAAGTAACTGTGCCTGGAAGATCTTTGGAGATGTTCATGTAGACACATATCCTAGCATAAGAGGTGTATTTTATTTGCTTAGTAGCTTTAGAAGATTTGACATATTTACCCATGGTGTTGCCTATGCCCAGTAAAATTTCCTCTAAACATAACACTTGGGGCAGGGAGTAGAGGTGAATCCATACCGATGCATATGTGAAGTTTTCATTTTTTGGGTAGAAGCGGTCTATCCAGAAACATAGGTAGAGAACAACCGAGTTATAGAAATATGGTCCCCCTTCAAAGATCATGTCCTTATCCTCCAGGTTGTAGAATATTACTGTAAATAAAACTTTAGATCTCAACTGAAGCTCATAGTCTCCCTTGGGGTTCCACCATGCCTTTATCCAGCAAGCTAGGTCCTTTTTTGAGGGCCAGAGACCTCGAAATTTTCCTATGAGGGCATGGTCTCGCATGAACTGTGTATGCTCCCCTATCTTGGTGGTTTTGATGATGTACCTGGGTGCAATCAGGGCTTGGGGGACACATTTTCCAGGTATCCAGACCCGAGATGCTTTTGGATGTGAGGAATCAGCATCTATGCTCGATTCCTTTCTTATATCCATCTCTTCCTACATATATTCATCTCGTAAGTGCAATGGTGGCTCAAAGGAAGGTCGGCGCGCTCGCGAGTTCTTTGGATCGTTAGCGGTGATGTTTCGGTAGGAGGGGGACTTCGCCCCCCCTTTTGTGCCCATTCTTCTAGGTCGGTCAATGTTGCAGGGCTGAGGCAGTCAGCATGTACCTAGGGAGTCAGAGAAGGTCTGGGCAGGCGAGAGTCAAGAGCATGAATAAATCCTAAAGTTCAAGAGCTTGATCCTGATTCACCAAAAATCCTTGTATGGAACTTTGATCATTGTATTAAGGTTTCCTAGACTTATCCCAACCATTATTTCCTCTTGGTTGAATTTGTCTTGTTGATTTTTCCTTTCTAATTACACAATCTTGTTTTGCATGGCTTGATTTTTTTGTTGAAGTGTTTTTGTTTGTTTAGAAAAATTAGCCTCCACCTTATTCATAGAATCTGAAATAAAGGTCATCATTTCATATTTCAAACTATTTGTATCGATTGCAATTTCTTGGGCTCACTCATTGTCCTAGAGGAGCTTTCTTGATTGGATCTTCTAGCATAAGACATATTCTTTTCAACTTTGATGGCGTCCTATTGAGAAGATGTGAGGTTTTGAGGATATTGTTTCCTTAATTGAAATCCCAATTCTCCATCAAAGACATATAAGTAATATATAAGAATTTATTTCTCATGGCATTAATCTTTTGGACAATTTGAGTGAACATTTTATTGAACTCCTCAATGGTCTTATTCTCATTTCTCTTGGTTGAACTAAGGGAATCCAAGAAGTACCTATTATCCTTCTTCTCACTCCATTTTTCCATAAAAACATCTCATAATTGAGAAAATGTGCTAATGTTATTTGCAAGTATATTTATAAACCAATCCATGGCATCATTCTCCAGGGAAAGTGAAAACAGTCTCATCCTTACATATCCATGAGTATTATCCTAATATAATGTTCTTATT
>ML792028.1:788105-803431 GCA_009831015.1 Picea engelmannii
TTTTGCTTATTTTAAACTCTTTACAAAGTACTCAATGACAATCACAATAATGCAGGGAAATAAGTAATAACACATTCAACATTAGTCACACATATGAGATACACAGAGACAGATATTTCCTGAGGAAACCCATAGAGGGTAAAAACCTCTTCTTATTTATATGATAAGTAATCATTAAATTCTTTACATTACCATACATATGAGCACCAACTCATACTGAGGCTGCAACCTTTTTTTGCAACCTGCTACTTACTGAGAGAACCAACTCTCTGGTTTCTCTAGCACCAACTAGAAGGAAGCACCAACTCCCCAAGTGTTCCAACACCAACTAGATTGAAGCACCAACTTCCAGTCACACAGGCACCAACCTGTATAACAGAGAACAACAGTTCTCCCTTGCACCACCCTACCACCCTTATTTCTCTAGCTGCAACCAAATGGAAGCTACAACTCCCTTTGTTCAAGCACCCACTTGAACCTCTGAGGAAAACAGTCCTCCCTAGCACCTCCCTTCCACCCTAGCATATAAATCTTTTCTAATGAAACTTATCACAGTGATACAATATTTATCATTGGCTTACTAGGCTTATCACTGTTCTGCTATGATGCTCTTCTCTCCTCTGGCAGTGTCTCTCTGTCTGCATCTTCTTGGGATTTTTGATCTTTTGTTTTTCTCTATAGAAGCACCTTAGCCTTCCTTTAGTGTCTCACTATCTTGCTACTCACATCCCTTGCACTTTCTTTGCTTCTTCCTTTCATTCTATGTTCGCCAACTCCATGCCATGCACCATTCTTCTTCACACTATTTCTGCTACTGCACACTCCTCCTTCTACACTCCTGAATCCCTCACCACAACAACAACCCATCTCTTCTTTTCTCTACATACTTATAGTCTCTGTGCACCTTCTTCATGCTCTCTCGCCATGCTTCTGCAGGCTCTCTCCATGTCAAGTGCTCTGCTTGATCATCATCACAAATCTTTAGCTTCTATGGCAGTTAGATCCATCTGTCAATTGACTCTACAAACAGTCTTCATTCCACTGGCAAATCCCTTGAGACTCTTCAGCTTCTCTGGCAATCACTCAGAAGTCTCTTAGAGTCCTCTGGCAGAAACTATCAGTCGTTTCTAGCAGTTACACTCTGAAGTGCAACAGTATCCCTCTGATCTTATTCAAATTCATCTGCACCGATGAATTGACTTCATTGAATCTTACGTTCATTTCGTCGTTTCAGCATTTTAACATTCGGCAATTCAGCATTCGTGTGATCAAGTGTCTCAACACTCCAAGTCATGAACCCCGAAATGGATCTTTGGTACACTAGCTCCTTCCTCCATCTTCCGTCGATGTGACCACAGCCTACACCAAAAGGTGTTTTCGCATTTCGACGATTCCTATTGCGAGGCATCTTGACTCTCCAAGTCGCAGTCCCCTAAACTTAGAAATGGAGCTTGTCACTTCAATATTTTCCCTACATCTCTTCGACGATGTGACCACCATCGGTGACCGAGTGCTTATCCTTAAAGTGATTTCATGATTTCACAATTCGGCATTTCGGCATCCTTGATGTGAAGATTTCTTTACGCTCCATGTCCCAAACCCCAAAACTCTGAAAAAGGATCTTATCTCTTTGAGCTCTTCTCTACAGCTCTTCGACAATGTGATCACCGGCGGTGACCAAGCCTTATTCAACACTGCATTTCGCAATTTCACGTTTCGGCACTTCGGGACTTCTGTTGTGTGGAATCTCGACTCTCCAAGTTGTGATCCCTGAAATTATGAAATGGAGCTTGCCGATTCGAGCTCTTCTCTACAGCTCTTCGATCTCCAGATCAACGGTCCACAATCGGTGGTGATCGAGTGTCTATCCTCTACCCCAGGACTTCATCCTTCGGGACTTTGGGGGAGTGATGGAGTTAAAACTCCCGAAGCAAAAACTCTCGGAGTGAGGTCAATATTGCATCACTCGATGATGTGTTGTGACCCGAGTGGCTGCCACGTGTCACTCAGAATTGTGAATTCCAGTGGCCTGAAATGCCAAATCAACTTGACACTTGTCATTTTCTAATCATGCCACGTGTCATAGTCTTCCACCTATCCTTTCTAACGTGGTCTGCCACATTCACTTCCTTCTTCTAGGATTTTGGCGTTTCGCATTTCATTATTATGGGACTCCTGATGATGAAGAGTCTTGACTCTTCCAACTCCTGGTATCTGAAACTCAGAAATGGAGTCAGATCAATTGTATTTCGGCATTTTGCATTTCACCTTTTCGGGACTCCTGTGGTGAAGAGTCTCAGCACTTAACTCCTCCAACTCCCGATATCCGAAGTTCTAATATGGAATCTTTGACAATTCGCGATTTCGCATTTCGTGACTTCAGGTTTCACGACTTCAGGACTCCTGTAGTAAGAGTTCTTGACATTCCCAACTTTCGGTATCCGAAATCCCAGTATTCGAAACTATCTCCTTCTTTCTGGATTTCAGCGTTTCGCATTTCGGAGATTCGGCATTTCAGCACTCCTGTGGTGAAGTGTTTCGACACTTAAACTCCCGGTATCTGGGACTCCGAAATGGAGTTATTTCCCAGTCTATGAAACTCTTGTCGATGTGCCTCTTTCAGGATTTCGAGATTCCGGATTTCGCAACTCTGGGACTCCTGTGTTGAAGAGTCTCAACTCTTGACTTCTCAATCTCCCGGTATCTGAAATCCCGTTATCCAATACTCCAAAATGGAGTCGGATCAACACTTCAATCTTGCCTTTCGATCACTGTTGTTCTTCCTTTCCTGTTGGTTTTCCATAAATAAACAAGCACACTCTTGCACTCTTCGTGCACCTCTGTACTATTTCTTCTGAGATTACGTTGTCCCTGTTTTTCCATTGTTGCATACTCTGATATTGTCATCAATGACAAGCACACTTTCTTGATAAACATGCCAACACTATCCCCACTAAATAAGGTGGAATTCATTTTCACATGACCTCAAGAGGGTTGATCCTCATTTCCCTAGTAACTTGCAAGCCTCCATGTTTAGGGACCAATTGTGCAATAATTCATTGAGGAGGGTCAATATAAATTAGATATATCTTAGATTCAACCCCCTCTCCCTTTTTAACCTACAATAATAGTATTCTTGGATTAATATAAGGAAAGGGAAGACTGGAACAAGGTGTAGAAAGATCCTAGGTACCATGGCAAGGGTGACACTAGCCAATTTGCGGCATATGATTTGAAGAAGGATTGTAGAGATTAGTAGTAGTATCCTATTTGTATGAAATGATTTGGATGATTGAGTGGATGTTGTATCCTACTTTATATATTATTTTGATGATTTCATGCATGCCTAAGGCTCCACTAACATATGGTTCAAGAAGGTTGAATTTCAAGGATGCCCTTCACCAACATTGCATGAGAGAAAATGGGGATTGTGTCCCCCTCATCAACCTCCAAGTATTTACAATCCTATAATCACCCAAGGCACCTAATCCATCGCCCTATCCATTTAAATCACTAAATGGGAGAATAACCTAGAAATAAATAGGTCCCTAGAACATGCAACTATGCAACTTGAGAAACTATTCAACTATGCAACTTGAGCAACTTGATATTGAGCTTACTAATGCAATTTATGCAACTATGCAACTTATGCAACTTATGCAACTATGCAATTTTATGCAACTATGAAACATATGCAACTATGTAGCTTATGCAACAAGACTTTGATGATATTCTAACTTGATATTGATCTTACTAAGGAACACAACGCCATTTCATCTAATATCTCATCAATGAATGGAATATGTAACTTATCCTTGATGGTGATTTTATGAAGTTCTCTATGCAACTATGCAACAAACAAATTGATATTGAGCTTACTTGTACAACTTATGCAACTATGAAACTAAGCAAATTTATGCAACTATGCAACTATGCAACATATGCAACAAGACTTTGATGATATTCTAACTTTATATTGATCTTACTAAGGAACACAACGCCATTTCATCTAATATCTCATCAATGAATGGAATAGGGAACTTCACCTTGATGGTGATTTTATGAAGTTCTCTATGCAAGTATGCAACAAACAAATTCATATTGAGCTTACATATATGCAACTTATGAAACTTTATGCAACTATGAAACTTATGCAACTATGCAACTTATGCAACGAGACTTTGATGATATTCTAAATTTATATTGAGCTTACTAAGGAACACAACGCCATTTCATCTAATATATCATCAATGACTAGAATAGGGAACTTCTCCTTGATGGTGATTTTATGAAGTTCTCTACAAAGAAAGAACCTATGGAAGATCAATTGGAGCATGATAAAGGGAACACACCCCAAGAGGGTGACTAGGCCTACCTAGTTGTCATAATAAACTTAGTGTGCATTATGGAAGACTAAGTCATTGGCATTTATGAAGATCGAGGTCTAAACAAGTCCACACATACCCACTGCATTTCCTAAATAAGAATTCACACATTTATTAGTTGTGAGATAAATAATATCACAAAAATTCATTTTTGGGGGATTGGTTAATTTCTAGTATAGATTCCATGCGTCATAATCTCAATAACTAAAATGCGTCTTTGATCAATTTTGTTGCAACAAAATATCGTGCCTTTGAACTAGAAGAGGAAATGATGGTTTTCATCTTACTCATCAACCTCACTACTCATTGTAACAAATAAGGAAATTTTCTTGTCCACATTTCCAACCTAATCTTCATCGACAAACCCATGTAAGTCAAAACTATCATTACCTTGATCTTGATGACTAAGACATAGACGTTGGTTCCTTATACATATGATAATATTATTTTAACAACCATCCAATGTTCTTTTCTTGGAGTAAAAATAAATATGCTCCCTATTCCCACTAAAGAAGGTGGAATTCATTCTCACATGACCTCAAGAGGGTTGATCCTCATTTCCCTAGTAACTTGCAAGCCTCCATGTTTAGGGACCAATTGTGCAAGAATTCATTGAGGAGGGTCAATATCAATTAGATATAGCTTAGGTTCAACCCCCCTCTCCTTTAATACCCTACAACAATAATATTATTGGATGAAGATAAGGAAACGGAAGACTAGAAAAAGGTGTAGAAAGATCCTAGGTACCATGGCAAGGGTGACACTCGCCAATTTGTGGCATATGCTTTGAAGAAGGATTGTAGAGATTAGCAATAGCATCCTATTTGGATGAAATTATTTGGATGATTGAGTGGGTGTTGTATCCTATTTTAGATATGATTTTGATGATTTCATGCACACCTAAGGCTCCATTAACATATGGTTCAATAAGGTTGACATTCAAGGATGCCCTTCACCAACATTGCATGAGATAAAATGGGGATTGTGTCCCCCTCATCAACCTCCAAGGATTTACAATCCTACAATCATCCAAGACACCTAATCCATCGTCATATCCATTTAAATCACTAAATGGGAGAGGATAACCTAGAAAAAAATAGGTCCCTAGAACATGCAACTATGCAATTTTATGCAACTTTATGCAACTATGCAACTTATGCAACAAGACTTTGATGATATTCTAACTTGATAGTGAGCTTACTAAGGAACACAATTCCATTTCATCTAATATCTCATCAATGAATGGAATAGGAAACTTCTCCTTGATGGTGATTTTACGAAGTTCTGTATGCAACTATGCAACGAACAACTTGATATTGAGCTTACTTATGCAACTTATACAACTTATGTGATTATGCAACTTTATGCAACTATGAAACTTATGCAACAAGACTTTGATGATATTCTAAATTTACATTGAGATTAATAAGGAACACAATGCCATTTCATCTAATATCTCATCAATTAATGGAATAGGGAACTTCTCCTTGATGGTGATTTTATGAAGTTCTCTATGCAACTATGCAACAAACAACTTGATATTGAGCTTACTTATGCAACTTATGCAACTATGCAACTCTGAAACTTATGCAACAAGCATTTGATGATATTATAACTTTATATTGATCTTACTAAGGAACACAATGCCATTTCATCTAATATCTCATCAATGACAGGAATATGGAACTTCTCCATGATGGTGATTTTATGAAGTTCTCTACAAAGAAAGAACCTATGGAAGATAAATTGGAGCATGATAAAGGGCACACACCGCAAGAGGGTGACTAGGCCTACCTAGCTATCATAATAAACTCAGTGTGCATTATGGAAGACTAAGTCATTGGCATTTATGAAGACTGGGGTCTAAACAAGTACACACATACCCACTACATTTCCTAAATAAGAATTCACACATTTATGAGTTGTGAGCTATATAATATCACAAAAATTCATTTTTGGGGGGATTTTCCATGTGGTTGATTTACTTATCTAAAAATGGGAGTGAAAAATGACATTCATTAGAGTAAATTATAATCACTTCAAAAAACATAGAATCTGATTTAGTTTTACCTTTTAACATATTCCATGGCATGGGATATAGATGGTGCTGGTAGGTGCTCCAAAATGTGTCTATGCCAAATGGTTCTATCAATATCATTATTGCTTTCTCTTTTGTCCATTATTCCATTTATTATTAGTTCAAGGATTTGAAAGAGAAAATATATGATTTACAAGAGAAGCACTTGGAGAATCTTGAATCTTTCACCCTTTTGTAATTCAAGTTAACCAAGCAACAACAACATCATGCATACAAAAATGATTAAGAAAAAAATATGAATGAACTAGACTTCCACCAAAGAAATCATCCTAACAATTTTTTGGTATCTTTCTTAGCGTCTCAACATTTCCCCTTGCATATTTTCTCAAAAATACATATATAAAGATATATTTGAAACACCAAAAATAGAACTACCACTATAACCAACTCCTTTGTCACAAGGTAAATCTGTTGCATTTCCCCCAACATCAATTTTGTGACTAAAATTTCCATATAAACATGGAAAAGTTATTTTCTATTCATAATGTTTTTATCTACAGGAAGAGAGCTTTGAATATTCATGAAACCATGCATTCCCACTCACAAAGAAAGAAAATAGAATAAACTATTGAAGCCTATAGTGCATCCATAAATCTCAAGATTAATCTTGTGCAAGGACTAATGTCTGATAGTGATGCAAGACCTCCCATCCTAAAACCCTTTTATTGCAGTATTTTGTTGTCAAATGCATTGTAAACCCCAAAATAGGGGTGCCAAGGATCATCTGAGCTTATCTGATTTGATCACTAACAGGACCAAATTATGTCTTCTTTGTATTACTTGTACATTTACTTATGTCATAGCTCCATTAGCTTCAGCCCCGATTTATCCCATTTAACAATCCCTTTGGCCATAGGACTGCTTATGCGACCAAGGGCTTATTCCTGAGGTGCCAATACCTTTATTTGGCTCTAACTCTAAGGATATTTAACTCTAACCCATGTGATCGAGGGTTATGACCTCATTCCACTCTTTTGGGCACTAACCTCCCATCAAGGATCGACGATCGTGCTTAAACTGGCATGGATATCTACAATCAGGGACGATTGCAAAGTCCCAACTAGTATGATGTGTATCTCCATTCCCAAGTTCCACAATAGAAACTGCCCATTAGTAGTGGAATCGATGACAATCATTGCTCTTGTCGAATCTATAGATTGTCAGTCTAAGAGGATTGTGAAGGTTAAACCTACATGGATGTTAGTTATGCCCTGATCTCTGCAATTTATCTCCACTGAAGATCTTCCTTTCGTTGATTGAACTGTCAGGATTTAATCGGATGTTGATCCAATGGTCCTTCTCTGCAGCTCCCAGTTCTGATAGTTGTTGTAGATTTCCTCTTCAAAGGTTGACTTCATCCTTTAACAGTCATGATCTATTCTTTCCTTATATCGATGGCTCCTGTAGCTTCTTCCACCATGGTTGCATCAGCTACCTTAACCTCAATAGCTACCCAATTATGAATAGACTAAGATCGTCAATCCTTTACAATGATTGATGATCGCTAGAACACTTCTATGATCTAGTTTAGTTTACAGGATTGCGTCGAGACCTTGTCCTGAGAGTTTTTCTCCTTAAACCTGCAATCAATTATTTATCCTACAATTACACACAACCTAACATACACAGGTTCATCTATTATGAGACATATATTCACTTAGTTTCCATAAATACATACAATGCACAAATCTTCTCAAACATAGAATTTTGCATTCATCAAATGTACACTTAATGTACATACAATTACATAGGCTCGCAAGCCTTCCTTTGCCTAGATTAAATAAATAGACTATGATCCTCATTCTCCCTTTGATTGGCCCCCCAACCTATGGCCTAATTCCATCCTATTGGTCACACTCAATTGTCTGAAGGCTTACAATATTTATACAAAATGATTTTGCAACCATTTCTGGTTCAGATCCACAATCCACTCAACAATATCCTAAGGATCCTCTAGATCCACAAAATCCTCAACCAAATCCTAATTCTAGGACTCACAATCCCTATGAGATCTAATATCTCCTAAGATCTCTAAAACCTCGTGTTCTCATGCATTCAAGAACATTCACAATTCAATCCTCACACACGCATTTCTCACTCAAACCACTCAAAACATAGGAAAATGCATAATTTCTCATTAAGAAACCAAAACCCTTAGTAAACATAATACCCCTTAGATATCTACCAAATGTACAAAATATGGAAGGAAGGATGCTCCTCCATCACACTCCCAAGGTTAAAAACATTCATGATCTCCTGATCATGTGATTTCATATGCTGATGAAAAACCTCCAGGGTCCCAAACCCTAGTTTGTAATTGTCCAATTGCTCTGCACATTTGTTGTTGTTTCATATCAGTTGCCTTCTGGTTCATTTTCCTTCCTTCAATCAGCTTCAAATTCTAATTGATCATCCCTTTTGTTGTCATCTTCCTCCATGTTGACTGCCCCATCATCAAATTCCACAATTCCTCAATCAAAAAATCAACTTATGTTATCACCTGCAATCCTTGATTGCTTCCAATAACATCTTCTTGGGATATGCATCCTCTCTTTTGTCTGTTGTTGCTACTATCATTTGGCTACATTACACCTTCACTTGCATATCCTTGACTACTCTCAAGATTTTGAGAATACTCACATACATAATATTTCACATCCTCCAATTCCACATTTAACTTATGGAATCTTTCCTACAAATTCTTCTCTTGAATTTGACTAAAGCAACCAATTAAATCCAAATGCTTCATACATTCACTTACCATATCAACAACATTCTTATTAATCAATTTCATCATTACTTCCTTGTACTCTTATGTATCCCAATGCAACATTTCCTCAACAGAAACATCGTTAAGCCAATCCACTACCTCACTTATGTCTTCAGCAATGACCATACCTTCAACATCCTTCTCATTGTTTTCATGAAATAATTTTCCTGCATAACAAAATTTTGAATATGCCCTTGACAAGGAAATTCTTCCTTCACCATATCCTTGGAAGATTTCCAATATTCACAACCTGCATTCACACACCAATTATTAGGCTTAACATTATAAAATTATTTTGTTTCCATCTTCCTCATGACCTTCCCTTCTTCTTCTGGGGTTTCTTCTGAAGTTTTATTGTCTCTATTGCTTGATACAATTCTTCCCTCACATCATCCTTTAGTGCTTGACCACCTGCAAACACACTTTTCTTCAATTCCTTGCATTTATCCATCCAATCAATGGAGTTACCAATACCATCATTGAGCATCAATATCTTCTCAAGCTCACACCAGTGAAATTCCTCATCTTCCTTCATTTCCTCAACAAAATCCACATCCTGTGTTGTTTTCATGCTTTCAAAAAGCATATTTCCACCTTCTCCAAACTGCATGGCAATCTCATCTAGTTGTCCAATTTTTCCTCCTGCGGTCAAAAACAATGGATTATCATAAAAATAAAATTCATGAGGTCTCATATCCTCATATGAACCCTCTGTCAGCACATCATCATTATGTTGATCTGAACTCCTCAAAGATTCCATTAGTCTTTCTGCAATCCTCCCCTACTCTTCACATCCTTCTCCTAGGATATCTCCTTCCTCAGGTTCACAATAAACAACTTGGATCTTAAACTCATCTGCTTTGAATTATTCCTTCAACCTAGAAAACAACCTTTGTCTTAGGTTCACCTATAGTGAATGTCATCTCACCTCCTTCCTTCTTATAGTCCAACCTTTCCATTAGTTCTCTTCTTCTAGCAACATAAACATAACATTTAAATTTGCCTTTATATCATAAAATTCCTTGTCAAACGCCTTTTGACTCATCCCTTGAATACCATTTACCTCAGTATCCTTACTATGGCTTCCTTCATGACTATTAATAGTCATTATCCTCTCCTTCTTCTATGGACTCTCTTTTCTCACTTGTGAGCTGCAAGAAGCCTCCTTCATCTCTCTATAACAAGTATCCTCTTATTACCAATTCCAAGTCATCATGTTGGCACTCTCTGGGTTCTCTGCACTAGAACCCCTCTTTTGAGCACTCCTTCTCTTCATCTTCCTAATTTGTCTATTGCTTCCTCTTCCATTACTCACTTTCCTTTCCTCTGAGAACTTATGTTGTTTTCTCTCTCAGCAACCTACTTTGTTGACTTCTGCCACATGTTTTACTCTGCTTCATTCTTCATCCTCCTACAGATTCCATATCGTACCATGTCGCTATGACATGCACTAAGAATAAAATTTAGACCAAATCAACTTACCAATTTTACTTGAGAGATATTTTTCATGATCTCCTTCCTCCTTTTGGCTGGAACTTTATCATATTTCCATACTCTGAACTCCACCTTCACATTCTTCCTCTGCAACTCCATAATTTCTTTGTAAATAACTTTCAATGTTCTTCCTTTCCAAGCTCAACCTCTGCAATATCACCTAAATATCCAATATTTTTCCTCCTCTGATCTCGATATTCCTGCTACCTTAAATTAGATTCCTATCTGACTCTTTCTTCACAACCTTCTGTAATAACCCCCAATCTCTACAAGAAAATTCATGTTCTTTCTTCCTTCGAATCTCTACAATTTCCTGTCAAAGAGAATTCCTTCGCTCTGATACCACTTGATGCAGGACCTCCCATCCTAAAACCCTTTTATTACAGTCTTTTGTTGTTAACTACATTGTAAACCCCAAAATAGGGGTGCTAAGGATTGTTTGAGCTTCTCTAATTCAATCACTAACAAGATCAAATTTTTTCTTCTTTGTATTACCTATACATTTACTTATGTCATAGCTCCATTCACTTGAGCCCTGATTTCTCCCATTTAACAATCCCTTTGGCCATAGGACCGCTTAAGAGACTAAGGGCTTATTCCTGAGGCACCAATAAATTTCTTTGGCTCTAGCCCGAAGGATATTTAACTACAACCCATGTGACCAAGGGCTATGACCTTGTTCCACTCTTTTTGGCACTAACCTCCCATCAAGGATTGGAGATCGTGTTTAAACCGGTGTGGATATCTACGATCAGGGATGACTATGGAGTCCCAACTAGTACGACATTTATCTACGTTCCCGATTTCCACAATAGAAACTTCTCATTAGTAGTGGAATTGATGCTAGCCGTTTATCTTGCCAAATCTATAGATCGATGGTCTAGGAGGATTGTGGAGCTTAAACCTACATGGATTTTATTTCTTCCCTGATATCCGCAATTTCTCTCCACCATAGATCTTCCTTGCATTGATGGAACGGTCATGAATTAATCAGATGTTGACCCAATGGTCCTTCCCTGCATCTCCCAGTTCTGACGGTTGTTGTAGCTTTCCTCTTCAAAGGCTGACTTCATCCTTTAACAATCACGATCTATTCTTTCCTTAGATCAATGGATCATGTAGCTTCTTCCACCATGGTTGCATGAGCTACCTTAACCTCAATAGCTACCCAATTATGAATATAATGAGATCAACGATCCTTTACAGTGATTGATGATCTATGGAACACTTCTATGATCTAGTTTAGTTTACAGGATTGCGTTGATACCTTTTCCTAAGAGTTTTTCTCCTTAAACCTGCAATCAATTATTTATCCTGCAATTACACACAACCTAACATACACATGTTCGTCAATTATGAGACAGATATTCATTTAGTTTCCATAGATACTTACAATGCACAAATCTTCTTGAACAGATAATTTTTCATTCATCAAATGTACACTTAATGTACATACAATTACATAGGCTCCCAGGCCTTCCTTTTCCTAGATTAAATCAACAAACTACAATCCTCATTCTCCCTTTTATTGCCCCCCCAAAATTTGGCCTAATTCCTCATTCTATTGGCCACACTCAATTGCTTTAAGGCTTACAATATTTGTACAAAAGGATTATGCAACCATTTATGGTTCAAATCCACAATCCACTCAACAATATCCTAAGGATCCTCTAGATCCACAAAATCCTCAACCAAATCCTAAGTCTAGGACTCACAATCCCTATGAGATATAATATCTCCTAAGATCTCTCAACCCTCATGTTCTCATGCATTCGAGAACATTTACAATTCAATCCTCACACACACATTTCTCACTCAAACCACTCAAAACATAGGAAAATACATCATTTCTCATTAAGAAACCAAATCCTTAGTAAATATAAGACCCCTTAGATCTCTACCAAATGTATAAAATATGGAAGGCAATATGATCCTGCATCAGATAGCCAATTATATGGAATAGTATCCCCATTGAAAGACTTCAAAAACACAATGACAATCATTTTTCACATTTGACATCAAAGCTTTATCTAAGGCCTATTACCACACAAACTGACACCTTTACTCAAAGTCCAAAAGATGGGGGTTAGCCTTGTGGAACTAGGAGGTTCGCCATTGTCACCTCACCAACTCTGCTCTACACTTTAGGTTAGGGAAAAAGGAATCCTAGCCAAGGGGAGCTTCCCTATGGGTTACTAAGCTTAATGTGTGTAGTATATAGTGGGAATATGAGGAATCTTAGCAACATAAAATAGTTAGCAATATAGGGGATTCTTACACATTTACTAATTAACATATTGATATGTTAGTTGGATAGTTAGTTAGAGCATGTCTTTCAATATTTGAGCTACTTTCATATGCATATAATATTGAATTCCTAGTTTTGAGTGATGTGAATACATATAATACGGTTTTGACTTGGAGAAGTATGTAAACCTATAAGAAGGGAATTTTCCTCATCAATAAGACTAATATATTTGACTTTCCTCATCAATAAGACTCATCAATATTTTGAAAGTTTAAGTTCTTGTGAATTATGTTACACTTTATAAAGTTTAAGTTCTTGTGAATTATTTTCATTGGCATCTCACAATATTGTCAATTGATCCACATAGTAATCAATCAAGAAAATATTTCTTTGCTTGAAACTTCTTGCTCCTTCCCATAACTATTTTTCATCAAAGTTGAAATTCCTGCATTTCATTTTCCTCTTGCATGGTTTAAAGAGTCGATTCGAAAATGCCATCAGTTTCACGACCACCCCTTTGAGTAACAATAGCCTAAAATCAAACACTAATTAAAATTTATCTAGCAACTTTTCTAGGTCTCTTCAAACCCATCTTAGCTTAGGTGTAGAGATTTGGAATAGGATTGTGAGAATAACTTTCCAAAGATTCTAAACAAACATAAATCTTTGAGTTAGGAAGTGAATCCAATTGCCATATCATTGACTTTGGGAAGCCCTTCTAACACAAGGGTCAAGCATGAGGTTGCATTGGGGATGACAGAGTAATCAACCATGCTTTTTTATTCTTGGTGTCGACTGTCGAATGTCCCCCCTCTACTTTGGTATAGTAGGTGGTACCATAAAGGCCATAATATTTTAGAATTCCTACCCAAGATGACAGCACAAGGAAGGTGGTGTTGTACCTAGGATCGACGTTGGCTAGACTCACTAGGACTCCTTGAAAGGTTGCCCACTGCTCAGTGAGGTAACTTGCACCAAGGAGTTAGTTCGTTAAGAAGGTTGTCAACGTAAATTTCCCACCTACCGAAACTCATCCCCTTCATGCATCGATCCTGCAATGTTGGATTCCATCACAAACTAGAGCTTCTTTGTGAGAAGGTTTGTTTTCATGCTTGACCCCTAGATTAATTAGTGTGTGATATTTTTTCTCCTTAGTTGGCCTTAGGATTGAGTCTGTGTCTAATGACATCAATTCTGGGGTCAGTTGAAGGTCTATGAAATAATTAACATACCATGACATCTATTTGTATTTTTTGAGAGATGCAAAAAATAAAAAAACTAGGCCTGAAAATAACACTAAATTTTCTACCATGGTGTCTAATAAGAGCCAATCTATCACCAACAATCAAATATAAATTTTATCCTATCAGAAACCAACTAAGCCAACCCAAAAAGTAGAAATTTTATGAATTTCCCCAGTGGAGTCACTAGTACTATTGTAGGGATTTTTCAATATTACTAACTAATGGATTCCCTGATGAGTGGGTTGATTGAGCACATCACCATGTGTGAGCATGATCATGCTAGTGTCAAATAAATATGGTTCTTAGTGTGCATCCATTCACAATTTCTCCTTCAACAAGATCACAATGAGGGAACAATACCCCATTCCTTGAATTGATGATCTTGTACACATAATGAAGGGAGAAAAGTACACCATAATCAAATTGAAATCTAACTATCACCAAGGTCATTCCAACCCTAGGGATGTTTGGAATACTGCATTTGAAGCTAAGGATGACTTGTATGAGTGGTCAGTTATCATTCCCTTTGACTAAATGAATGCTCATGCATCATTCTGCAACCTTTCATAGTTAAATTTGTGATTCATATTAATCATGTGTTGGTTTTTAGTAGTACATGAGAATAACATGATGACCAATTTGAACACTTTGCACAACCAAAATCTCTTTGCTAACATATATAAATGTGACTTCACTGGGAATCACATATGGTATTTCATCATAATTGTTGATGAAATCAAATTGCATGTATATCCTGAGAAGTTATAGATCACCATAGAATGGTCCACCATGACCAACCTAACCAAGTTACATAATTTATTAGGCTTAGTGAACTTCTAAAAAAGGTTTTTGTTGGGATTATCCCATGTTGTACACCCTCTCCACTCTTTACTATGTGGGATTTCCACAAAGATCATGTTCAAAAGGGACACAAATATACAACATCAAGGCTTTGAAGAATTCAAATGCAAACTAAACTCTTTGTTGGTCCTATAACTCCTTGATTTACATCATCCCTTTAAGAATCATACCTGAAATTATGCTCTTGATGTTATTTTTCTACAAAATGGGCATCTCCTTGCACACC
>ML792028.1:804953-829532 GCA_009831015.1 Picea engelmannii
TAGTGGCCAAACATATTACACTTGAAACACTTGACATGGTTAAGGACCTTCTTTCCCTAATTAGAGGAATATGAATCCCCTTTCTCCCCTTTTCAAACTTTCTTGGGTCCTCCCTTATTGTTTCCTTTCTTCATATTGTTGATTATGGTAAGATTTTTCTCCTCCTCTATGATTTTTAAAGGTGGGAAATTTTTCTAGGTCATAGACCCCTCTAATAGAAGGATACATAGAATCAAACCCATGAAGTTACAAGATGATCATGGAGTTCAGTAATATTCATCAAGTAGATGGCTACAATATCTATCTTTCTCTTTTGTGTGGTTTTAATAATATTCCAAAATAGAGTATTTAAATTCATCCTCTCACTCTAATATAGAGTGAAAATAGCATCAAATATCTCCTTTCTCGTGGTCTTTCTAATTATGTGAGGGATAGTGATTCACTTTATCTTGGCCATCTTATTTTTATGTTATACTAACAACACATGATTGGTAGTCTCTACCATCTCCATAGAATGCCAAAGATCATGGTCTTCCACCATCATATATGCTTAACACTTCCATGGGATGAAGTTAGAGGGAAATTTAAAATTTGTATTCATATCTAAGACTAAATGTAGTCATACCATTTCTCCTAGAACAACCTTCTAAACAAAATATGTTAGCAACCCAAAATCAACCTATCACAAGACCACAATGATATTATCAAGAACACATATTTAACATATCATCCCTAAAACCTCTCAATATCTCCTTATCATGGGTAGAATCCCTACTATACATACACAAATTCCTAGAATGTTTCATTAAATGCACTCTAATACCATAAAACATTTGACCATGTTGAGAAGATTTTGCACTCTAGAAACTAACCTAAAACTATAGATCACTAAAGTTGAAACACTTATCAAAATTTATGTTATAGATTACTTTAACCTACAAACACATGCCATTGATAATTAAAACAACAAACATTCTAATATAAAGACTCAAAACATCATCATTGATTTTATATTAAATCTGAAATAGAAATATAAAGCTATAGCTCAAAACTCAACTCTTGGAACATAAAGTGGTTTTCCTTAACTCCCCTTTATAAACTAGTAATAAGAGAGGTACAATGAATATAAATGCATGGACAAAAATTATTTAGTGTGAAATCTAACCATAGTGCATATTGCTTGCATGGATAAGCGAGTCGAATGAAGGTACACCCACCTAGAGATTCATACCCTTCACTAAGTTGGGAATCCACGTGCATGAATGCCCCTGATAATTTAGGTAATTGTACCCTCTAATTGTGCATCCAAAACTAAAGATATAAAAAATTTATATTGAACTTTGAATATAGAAAAAAAAAAAAAAAAAAAATTAGAACTAGGATGAGGATGGAACATGCATGCTTTTGGTGTGCATATTGCACCCCCTATCTCTCTCCATAAATGCTAGTATGCCTCATAACTACTCTAGAAATCATTTTGAAACAAGAGTTGTTGCACTATTGTATTGAACTCTATTATATGCTACTCTATTTGAAAGAGGAGTAATGTTATAGCTATAACATTTTCCAAGTTATACACAAGATATACACAGGTAAAGTTAATAGTCCCTATGTAGTCCATCAAGAAATCACTACTATTTTGTAATTAAATATAGGAGAAGGCCCACTACTAATTTCCTTCTAGAAAATATTATGGATCAATTTTTTGGATCATAAGATCTCAATGATCAGCAAGGGCATGTATGTAATGGTTTTCAATTTTCCCAACCTCTATACTCATAGAAATTTCCTATTCTTAGGTTCTCAATGTTGGTTTAGGTAATAATGAATTTTGGGTGCTAATAGCATATGATAATGTAGTTTGAATTTCATCATGTAGGTAATGGTTTTCTATTTTACCAACCTCTATACTCACACAAATTTCCTATTCTTAGGTTCTCAATGCTAGTTTAGGTAGTAATGAATTTTTGGTGCTAATAACATATGATAATGTAGCTTGAAATTCATAATGGAATGTGAATATGCTAAAGAACCAGTATCATACCATGAGGAAAGTGAATAGAATGAGATAATTTTACATTTCCCCAAAATTATTGTAATCTATTTATAAGGTACCTTTCCCATACTTCCTCTTTATATAAGGTATATTGCATTTCCTCACCAACCACATAATGCATTTATGATAGTGAGATTAATTCAAGGAACATGATGGAAAGGATGTGTACAATAAGCAAACCATACTTTATCTTGCTACAAATCCTCCATCACTCGGATCCAGGTATACTCACTAAAAACATGTGCACATGCGATTGAAGGTACAACCAAATAGGTACCTGTCATATATTTCTTCCTCGAGTGAGGGAAGCTTAGGACAAATAGTGGGAAATGTGACTGCATCTAGTAGATATGATACAAAAACAAGGACCAGAGGTGAAAACGTAGGAATAAAATTCCGTAGACGCATGGCATTTTTTCTTGCCAAAGGAGGATCATGATCTTATGATGATGATAGCATAGGAGACATAGAGGTGCCACTTAGATATAAGCATCTGGTGAAACAATGGGTACCTAAGGAACTGCCTCCATTAAACACTGACTTCATTGTCAACAATAAGACATATCACATTGCACCATCCTCCCTGCATGGCCTGAGGCTATTTTCCGTGGATGGAATAACTATAAAATACAATACAATAAATTGATGGACTATGTCGGACCGCGTTACAATTATAACGATTGGACACGGTTGGTTTGGTACATGAGAAGTATGCGGAAACATGCCCTCATCGCAAATTATATACAGCTAATAAAAAAGGATAAAAATAAGGGAGCGACTATCTATATTGATGGAAGGCCTAAAGCTTTCGACAATATCACAGGGTTTATAAACAACACATGACCCAGGACAATAAACAAGAAATTGAATTGCATATATGAGGGATGCGAAGAGAATCGAGTATTCTTGTGTGCAATAAAAAAGATAGCTCTGAGGGAAGTGTTATTAGTGGATTACCATTTGAATCGAATAGAAACATCAACTAATAGTGTGCAGGTACTTATGCAACACCTCTTTAAGCAACCTCTACTTATTGCATTATATTTTTTTATATTTAATAATGTTTTAAATATTTCACGGTCCCAATTTTATAATGATGTGGGAGGTTGATCATTGAGGTTGATTTTATTTGGGTGGAAATCAGTTTTTTTGTTATCGTTGACAATTTTTTAAATATTTGGGGGTTCTAATTATATTATAATGTGGAAGCATGATCATGGAAAAGGGCCAGTCGTAGAACATGTAAATGATTATAAAATTCGACTTTCATTTTACGTGAATTTTATTATGTGTTTATATAATTTTATTTGAGTGGCAATTAGTTATTTCATTTTTATATAATTGAAATAAAATTGATTTTGTTGAAATTATATGTAGTCAGAAGGCCATGTTGATCATGATTCCGCCAATGAAGAAGGGTTGTATTCATCCCCTGATCTGATGGTATTAATAAAAAAAAAGATCATTAAAGAGAACAAGGAACTTGCTAGCTTTTTAGACCATCCAGATCAAACTCCTGACATCCTAAACAGGATCAATCTCCTTATGTCACAGCTTAAGACATATAAGGTAATAACCATAATTTAAAGTGTCTTTTTTTTTTAATGTACTCATATGTTCAATTATGAAAGTCTGTTTTTTAACTTTTACATTATCTCACGAAAAAACATATTCTTTTTTATAAAGAGATTTTTGGATCCTATTCAACGGAGTGTTGGTAGTAGTGGTGTTGCAGAGATGCCACTAAGTCCTAACGTGGGTTGGCATACAACTACTAGAGTACTGTTTATTTCTCCATCTTCCACACCTAATTTAGATAGGAGCCATGACACGTACCGCCAGGCATCCACACAGCGGTTAGGATCTAGAGGTGGTGACAAAGATGAGGTTGATGATGTGGTTGACATGGTTGCATTTCCTGGATCTAGACATGTGACCAACATGGGGACCCTTCCGTGAACATTTTTGGTCGACGATAACGGAATTCCATTAAAACAAATAAGACTCCCATGTAGTTTTTCATATTTTAATTGTTTCATGTTGTCAATCTCATACACAAATCATCTAGATTATTATTTTTAAATTAATGATCATATATTTTTGTGTGTAGGAAACGACCATTTTTAAAGGCACTTGGAGAGAAAGGCCTTGTTGATTTTTTGGGAAACCTTACCCATGAGGTGGAATTTCCAAAATTCCAACCTCAAAAAAGAACTTATGGATTTCGAATTCATTTGCCAGAGAATCCACAGTTGGTGTCATTTTGTCATCGACGTTTCGAATCCGGATCGGGATTCATCATCAGGACTAATCATCAATTAGAGAGCTAGTTGATCTTAGTAATTAATAGTGTATATGCAGGACAGTAAGTGAGAAAACTAGGTCGGCTAAATGTAACTTATGGATTATTGCAAAGGCCTCTTTGGAGTAGACACGTTCAATAAAAAAGTTGTCACCTCTGTAGTGGGCGAATATTTAAAATATACGTGGGATGTTTATAGACCAAGCTTGGTAGGAAACCCTAGGTATGAGCGTCCTCCCTCGATTCCAAAGAGGGAGTGGAGGGCAATCATTGATGATGAAAAAGAAAAGATATTGAAAAAATCAGGAGAAAAAATAATTGGTACCCCAAGGTAAATTACAATATTTTGATTTCAATACGTTTAATTTTATTTAGATCTAAATAAAAGTGTCGTATATAACATACTTGAAAATTTTGATGATAGGTTTCCTGACACTTCGAAGGCAACCAAAGCAAGGATTGTCAAACATGGACAACACAAGCTAGGCCAAGGAGGCTACTCGAGGTTACAGTCACGAATAGTAAGTACCCAAAAATCTTAAGAATATTATTTGTATCGCCTTACAACTTTCAAGAATTGCATCCAAAAACATTAAAAAAATACTCTTATGCAATGCAAGGCGACGACTTCAGAACTAAAACCATGGAGGAAGACCTCCAACTTGGTGACAAGTATGACTATAAAGCCATGTTTGATAGTAGGAAAACCATGGGGCATACCCCAAGATCCAATTTGTGGGATAAGGTAAATAAAAATTAGTCCACATTAACCTTTCATTACTTATAAAATACGTAAATGTTTGATATCGTCCATAACTTTAATGTCGTACTTTGTTTTAATCAGAAGAGCAACACTATCAACGAAACCATTAGTACTGGACAATAGAGCATTGATAGTGCAACGCGGCCAGAAGATCATGGTGCTCCCCAATAGCCCCATCCCAGTGGGGTGCAGTCCCAAGATGTTCCTGTGACTAAGGCCCACGACGGTAAAATGGTTGTATATTAATCATATACTTAATAATTTTGTACTTATAAATTTTGTACTTTTAATTTTTATTACTTATACATTTACAGTTTTGTCCTTATAAATTTTTTCATTTCAATGGCAAAGAATGTCGTAGTTGATCCTCCTCGACCTGAATATCAGGGGAACGGGGAAGCCATTCCAATGGTGCCGACTAGTGGACCAGGTAAATAATTACATTGCAGAGGTTTTTTTAATATTAATGAACTACTTCAATGATATTTAAAAATTGGCCATATAAATTATATATATATATAGGTGATGGCCCCTCATAGCAGCCTCCATGTCATGGGTATGATACCATGTGTGCTCGACGTGAAAGGACTAAAGAAACATCAACTGCTAAAGAGTACCCAGTAAACTAAGACATGGATATGGATGAATTACTTAAGAACTGGAAAACACAAAAGAAGACTAAAAGAAATTGATGATGTATAATAATTTTATAAGACAGATAGATGTATATTATATAGCTAGTACATTTGGAACATATTTTGAACGATAAATATCATTTATAAAAACTTTTTTTATGACATATGCCTTTGTATGATAAACCTCACTTATAGCTATACAATCATTTTTTATCAATTTTGAATATTTTTAATGCATATTTTTTAGTAGAATATAGATTGGGTATTGGGGAATTGAGAGTGATGTGAGGGGGGGGGAAAGGGTGGAGGGGCCATAGGAGCTTCCACCTTCACATGGTTGGTCCTGTTTAGTAGAGAAAAAATTATTGGAGTCATTTATTCTTGGAGAAAACCTCTCTCGATCCAACGAGGCAACAACATAGTCAATGTTGACTTCATTGTTGCTCCTTTAGATCGATGGAGGTTTGCTCCAAGATCAGACGAATCAAATAAATTATTATCGAAACCAAGAGGACATTATTCAGGCCATCACATCTGATATGTGTGTGTGTGTGTGTGTGTGTGTGTGTGAGTGAGTGTGTGTCACTGTTTAATCTCCTCTCATATGGATTTTACAAAAAATAATATCAATGGTGTTTACTATTTGCAATGTTTTCGGTTTTAATTTCTATTAGGATTTATTGACATGTCTTAAAAGTATTTTTTGGTTTTTACTAAAAACTAAATATAATTATGTTTTTATTTACTACAGTATGCAGTTCACGCATTTGCAAATTCTCTAGATGTTGTATCAATGCAATGCTACACATTAGAATATCAAAGATCAGGTATGTATTGTCTTTTTTCTTCCTTTTATGACTTCTTAAGGTTCCTTTTATTTATTTATTTTTACATTACCATGATTTGTGGGGCACTATGGGGCCAGTAATTCTATCTAATGAACCATGCCCAAGTATGTAGCATATACGATTCCCTTTAGTTCATCATATCATATGATTCACATAGCTAATCTAATACTTCAACTTGGTTTTTTGTGGTTTTGTATAAGTAATCCCCTGGATATCATAGTATAAGCATAACCATAATTATGCAATAGGGTATTTGAAATGAATGAGATATAGATACCGCTTCCAAGTAGAAGAACATGATAGCTTGATGACTAGTAAAGAATAAGAGAAGCACATGGAATGTGTACTAGTAACTCCATTGTATCATCTTAGAGTACTAGTATATCGAGCGTGATTGATTATGGAATATGTACTATTACTGTTTACATAACGTGTTTTTAATGTGAATTGGCATATGCATAGACAATTTAATGTGCATAGACAATTTGGCTATGTGTTTTTAATGTGAATTGGCATATGCATAGACAATTTCCATGGCTCTAGTTTCAACTTTGCCAAGTTTCTTTTTCATTGGTGCTATCAGTTTTCTCTTCTCTTTCTCAAACATTGATTGTTTGAAATCCTTTAGTTGACTTGAAATATTCATTGAAGTTGTGTTTATGTCTACTTTTGATCTCTATTTACAAGTGTCTTGTGCTTTTAATTGTAATAGGATAGCCTCAAAATTGACCATAGAAAAAATATTTGCAAAATGAATACATGAAAAAGAACATTGTCAAAAAAAATGTAATAGCAAGAAGAAAATAAAAGTAATGGAAAATTTGAATAGACTAATGTAATTGTGTTTGATCCCCTCAACTCCCTTCTTAAATAAACAATTTTCAATGGCTTGATATTTGTGCCTTCTCCAAATATTTCAAAATCCTAATATGCATGTTTCAATTATTTTTCCTTGCTATCATGTAGAGATATTGTTCTTTGACATTCATTACGCTTTAGTGCTACTTATTCCATAGTGGTTTTCATATTCAATGTTATGGACTCAAACTATACAAGAATACAATTGAAGAATCACACACTCTTGCATGAATCAAATACTTTTGCAATGGTAGTAGATGGATCCCTCTCACAAGACTTTATTCTTATTTCTCACTTGTTGTTCAATTTTAAAATTGTATGCTATGATGTATGGGGTTGCTTATTCAGTGTATTCACAATCTTGCTTCACTTGTATAAGACCTCAATGGAGATATGTATAGAATTCATTTCCCTTTTTTGAATATGCTATGTTGGAACAGATCCAATGTTATCATATCTATGCAAAATGAATTCAACCCATAATTCCTCTAGGAATTGCACAAAGTTCATGATCATATGGAATATTTGCAAAGAATGTCCATAACAAAATCCACACACCTCATTGATGGTTCTAATGGTTTGTGGGGATATTGTTTTTCATCAAATGGTTATCTAGGTTGTTGAACATTAGTATTTTTATTTGGTCCTTTAGAAGGGGCACAAGATATCTCCATTATAATGCATCAAATCTTAAGTCATTCTATAATATTATGTCCCATGATCAAAACCCTATATGTGGACATTACAAGCCCAGTGCTCGTTTACAATCTTTGGGTTTTGCACACCTTCCTATTACTAAATTGCTTGTATTTCCTTATTAAAAAAAAAACTTTGCAAAAGCTTGACCAATAACATGCATAGAAAAAGCAACTTGTTAGTCTATAACAACAACTTATATCTCATGAAAAATACATGTTCTAGTTCAAGCTTTTGTACTTTTTTTATAATTTTATATGAATTTCTCAATGCTAAGGAGTTCTTTCATTAATATTGCATTTTTCTTCTGGTTTAGCCCAATGTTTTCTTGAATTTTTATGTCCATTGTTAAACAATGATCACATATAAATATGGTTGATGATTGTGCTTATACATGCACCAAAATGTATATTTCCATATATTATTTCCCAATTATGTAAGGCTTACAAGTTGTACATATAGCTATGTTAATAAAGATATTGGTAATTTGGAAATCAAATAAAATACTAGAAAAGCTTAGGATACAACTCCATTGGAGTTGATGTCTTCATAATTGAGTTGGTTTGAAAACTTACAATAGGAAATTACAAATCATGTATCCCATTTGTGAGAATAAATTCATCTCTAACTATGTTATCATGGGTATTCCTTGCTAATTGTGTGCTCTCATCAAATTTTCTTTCACGGGTTTGCAAAACATGCATGACATAAAATCAAACAATACTCACATTTAAAAATGAATGAACCCATTCTATATTACAACCCTTCACACAAAAGAGTATGAAAGATGTATTAAGTAAATAATTGGAATATTTACTGACCCATATGTTATGGAGATACTGTAATTTATAACCCTCAAAGGCACTCTCTTGCATTAATCTTTATTATTATTATTTTTAAATAGATATATTTCATCTCTCTTGTGATGAATAATATCGTTGATAGTATTGATAGTTTGTCGCAATTATAGACACTCTGTCACTCTTGTGACTAATAGTTCGTCACAAAAACTAAGATAGGTCATTTCTCTTATGACAAAGAGGATCATTGAAATGTATTGATAGTTCATTGCAACTATTGATGCTTCATCTCTCTTGCGACGAATAGTTCGTCGTAAAAACTAGGATAGGTCGTTTCTCTTGCGACGAAGAGGATCATCAATAGTATTGATAGTTCTTTGCAAGAACTACTCGGGTCGTCACAAGAGTGGAAAACTATCGTTACCATAGATGATACTTTATGATTGAATAGTTCGTTGCAAGAACTACTCTAACGTCTCTCTTATGACGAGCGCCCTAGGTCTTCCCTCTAGCGATGAGCTCCCTTGGCTGTCATTCTTGCAATGATCATCATTGGTTGTCTCTCGTGCAACGACCACCATAGGTCATCTCTCTTGCGACGACCACCGTAGGTCGTCTCACTTGTGACAACTTCCTTGGGTCGTTGCTCTTGTGGCGTTATCCTAGGTTCATCGCACTTTATACAACACGTGAAGCAACGTTTGGGGGGCACAAGATTCATCGGAATCTCCACAACATAATGTTGCAAGAGCATCGAAATGGTCGTCGCAAAATGACCCAAATTTACTAGTGAATGCTTTGAGGTGACCTATGTAACTCTACACACATTATAAAACTTGGTGCACACACCAAGAATTCAGTGCACAAAATGGTCTAGTGGTTTTATTTTATAGGAAGATGTTAGGGGTGCTGCCCTTTGAAAAATATTTTAATCCACTTTTTGCTTCTACAACATCCTTATTCTTTTGTTTTTGGTATGATCCCATTTCAAAGATCTTGAATGAAAAAACAAAAACAAGAATAAATATTTTATGTAGTTGTCTTGTTAAAGTTTAATAAAAGTTTCATTGGAAATAACATGCTTGGATAACAAATGTTACAGTAGTAAAACAACTTTTGATCATTTTCAAAAAAATTGCTTTTAAATTAAACCTTTGCTTTTAAATTAGGACACTTTGTTCATATAAATTTTACACATCTAGCTAAAGTTTAACTTGTGTATACAAAGTTTCTATTTAGTTCTCATTAGTATTTGCCTTTACCTTTTTCTAGAAACACTTCATTTTATGGATATGATATTAATTGTGTTATTGTGACATAGTTAGAAAGTTATTTTAATTCATCCCTAACTAACATATTAGAAATTTCTTTTAATTCATCCCCAACTAATACGACAAATTCATATTTTGAGAATGGGAAATCATTGTGTAGTATTGAAAAGGTCAAGAAAATTGATTTTAATATCAAGCATGACACCAATGAGAAAATTTGCATGGGTTGCAATAATCATGATTTTTTTAAAATAAAAAATAATGATCATTTTGTGAGCATATAAGCTTATTATATTTTGTCAGTTGATATTTATGAAGCTATGCTAATGTAGGAATCACATATTAATAATTATCGCAATGTAGCAAGCACATAGTAAGGATGTTGTTGGAAAAATGGCCAAAGCATTACATCAATGATATGGTAACTTGATTTAAAATATCTTGCCACATGATATGTAAGTACAATTCATATGCATGTATGGCATAGTGGAAAAAAGGAGACTATCTATGAAAGAAAACTTACATAAATAACGCATTTATAAGCCATCGATTATTGATATAATGTTTTTTTGGGGGGGAGGGACATTCACTAGCACCTTTCCATCGTAGATGCTAATAGTTTTTCTTTAGAAAGTGTACTAGATTCAAAAAACAAACTCTAAGAAAAAGGCATTGATTTTCGACAATATTTTGCTAACTATATTTTTGTCTTCCAAACAAAAAAAACCTCTCAATGTTTCATTGTTACATACATAATTTTTATCTTGATTTACCTTTTAATTTGACAATCCCCCTTGTTAGGTCACTTGTCATGCTCTGAAAATTCTGCATTGATACCTACCCTTTTGCTTATCATCTTCGGCATTGTGTCCATTGTTAAATTTCCAAATATTTGACAACATATAGATACCCTTACTAATTTGCACAACTTTTAGGGCTACTTGGAAAGGACTAAGGTGCCTCACAACTCTAGTTCTTAATAAATATAGCAATAGCGGTACCTGACAAAGACTAAGGTGCCTTACAACTCTGGTTCTTAATAAATATAGTAAAGGTTGAAACTAATGTATGAAAATTGGCAAAGGAGTAGTAACATCTAAGTGAGATTTGACCAATACACAATAGGATAGGTTCAATTGGAGAATCATAAAATATAAACTAATTAACTTATAATAAAGATAGATAAAATATATTAATTTTTTATTATTAATTTACAATATTAAATAAAAATAAAATTATTAAACTTTTTGATAATGAAAGATTTTTTTTTGGAAATTTTCCCTCATGAAATTATTGGTTAAGTATCTCTAAAAGACCCAAAAAAAAAATTAACTTGAGACCTTTTTGATGCAAGAGCATTGCAATCAAGCATAGGTGGGGGACAACTGGATATGTACCAACGCGCATTTTGAAGATGTTTTGAATTTGAAAAGATGAAACATTAATGTAATAGCTGGAGGGACGTAATTTCCCTTAAATGTTTTTGGAGATTGTAACGCAGATCTTGAGCAGTTGCTCTCTTCTGTCAGTTGTAGGCATTTAATGTAAGTCTTTAATTTCCATTAGATAGTTTCAATGTTGTTTATGTGTATGTATCTCTGATTTCATGTTGAATGTATGAAGTCTATGAGAGGGAGAGTATGAGTTTCAGTTGTTTCTCTTCCTAAGAATTCCTGCAAGGAATGCAGCGAAATTCTGCAAGGAGTGCATTGACAGATTATGAGTTTCATCTCAGAAAAGCTCAGGAGAGATATTGTTGTTCTTATACCAGCAGAAGTGCAAGTATAGCACAGAGTTGTGCAAGGTGTGCGCAGGTCGGTCGAAGTCTTAGACTTATCCAACCCAAGGAAGTGGTTGAAGGATTTTTTTCGTAAGGAGGGTGCAGAAGGGGAAGACATCAGATAATCAGTGATTATCGTGAAGGACCACAAGGAGTGCGTGCAGGGTTCCCTTGAATCCTTGAGTTTGCAACAAGAACCAAGCTCAAGAGGGATATATACTTCCAAAGAGTTAGAAGGAAGGACGAGGGTTGAAGTCACCTCACAAAAATCAAGCTCAGGAGGAAATATGCCAAGTTATTTGGTGAAGAGTCCTTGACAACCTGAACGGACGATTGAATTTCTCGAAGGGATAACTTTCGATTTTTCGTGGACCATTGGATCTAGTAGATTAGCAGAGGGCATAAGGCTAAGTGTCTTTTAACACTCTCAAGTTCAAGAGGGATAGCAGTCATCAGATCTGGATCAACGAGGCTCGTTGATCTTGTGCTTTGAAATTTTGGCATTTCGAGAATCGGGAGTGTGGAGTGACAACTACCCAGAGTTCATGATATGTGAAACCCCAACACGATTAGGACTATTAAACGTGGAAATAACCCAGGACCGTTGATCTGGTATAAGCGGTCATCGCGATTTTAGCTACCAGGTGAAGGGAGATAATCCACATCGTGAATCACTGATACGTGAAATCCCAACGAGCGAAAGTTGGGACCCAAGACATGGTTGAGGGTCACATCAAAAGAATCCAAGGGAGGAGCTAGAACCGTTATCCCATTTCGGGATTCCGGGACTTGGAGGAGTCGGAGTGATTCCCAGCAGGAGTCCCGACATTGCAAAACCCAACGCACCTTTTTGGAGCAAAGTTTGTGGTCATGTCGGTGGTCACGTAGAGAGGACATTCACACCTGATGCTTTTTTGCATGGGTCTAACTTCAAAGAAGGACCTATGGTTATATGTGTTGAGGATTCCATCAGGGAATCAAAGAGTCGTTTTGGCTCAAGGGAAGTTGAGGATCCATAGGCCAGGATGTTAGTAGATCCCTGCTAAGGTAGGGGTGCTACGTCAGGTGGTATTAGAGGAACAGCTTTTGTTTTTCTGTCAAGGGAAGATAGGGAACAATTGTAATTGAATTCAGCGTGGACAGATTGAAAAAAATGTCACCAAGAAGACGTCAAGAGAGAGCTATGCCTGATCTAGCTGTGGAAAGGGAAATGAGATAAATCTGTGTTGTGCCTGACGTTGGCTTACAGCTATTGCCAAGACGGGGGCCAGAGAAAAAATGGACATCCCGATGTATGAAGGAAATTTAGACGTTGAGGAGTTGCTAGATTGGTTTAGAGCTATGGATAAATACTTCGACTATGAGGATATCGAAGAAGATAAGAAAGTAAAATGTGTTGTCACTAGACTGAAAGGGCATGCAGCACTGTGGTGGGATGAACTGCAGGTTGACAGGCATTGAAAAGGCAAGCAAAGAATCAAAAGTTGGGACAGGATGGTTGCAAAGATGAAAGCCAAATTCACACCCAGAGATTACCAAATTAATCTGTTCCGGAGAATGCAGAATTTGAGACAGAAAGGGATGACAGTGAAAGAATGCACTGAGGAGTTTTATAGACTTAACATCAGAGTTTGTCATCGTGAAAGTGATGATGAAAAGGTCGCCAGATATATGATTGGTCTGAGATATGACATTCAATGTGAGATGAGCATGGTGACAATTATAAATGTCAAAGATGCTAATCAGATTTCTTTGAAAGCAGAAGAGAAATTGGCCTAAAAGCAAGTTCAAAGGGGTAGAGGTAGAAGTCATAGCAGAGGCAAATAAGTTGCCCAAGACAGAGTACGAAAGCCCAAGGATGAAGACAAGAAGCCTCATAACCACCCAGAAAGGGGAGGAAGTTCACAAGGAAGACAATATGCTGACAGGAGCACTTTTCCGTGAGAAAGAGGAAGAGGAAGAGGAAGAGGAGGTGAAATAAAGTGTTTTGTCTGTGGAAAGATCAGACATAAATATTTTGAATTCCTCGATAGAAAAATATATGGAGGAGGCTAAGCTTACATTTCAAAAGTGCAAAAGCAAAATGTTGAGGCAGAAGATGCAAAAGGTAGAAGATACTTAATAATGAGGAAAATTCTCTTGAAACCAGAGAAAGAAGTGGAGAGTCCAGTCCAGAGGAACAGTTTATTCAGAACTTCTTGCAAGACCAAGGATAGGGTATGTAAGGTGATAGTTGACAGTGGAAGCATGGATAATTTAGTATCCACAGAGATGGTGGAAAAACTAGAATTGGAGACAGTTGCACATCCAAGCCCATAAAAAGTCTCATGGTTGCAAAAGGGACATAAGGTAACAGTCACTAAACAATGTTTAGTTGAATTTAAGATAGGGGGTTATAGAAATGATATCTTATGTGATGTTATTCCCATGGACGTTTGTCATCTTTTGTTGGGGAGACGGTGGCAATATGATAGAAATGTTACTCATGATAGAAGAAAGAACACATATAACTTATAGAAGAATGGTAGGACATGTATGTTGTTGTCAATTGAAGACAAGAAGGGTAAGGTAGAAGAAAGCAATATTATACTTCTCATGAGTGGAAAGGAACTTTTGGATGAAGTCAAGAAAGATCAAGAAATGCAGTTTGTTGTGGTGAGAAAACCTAGAGTCATTTTGACTAGTACCTCGATAGATGATCTACCAGAGGCAATTTAGGAACTGCTGGAGAATTCCGTTGATATAGTGGTGGATGATTTTCCTTGTTCGTTGTCGTCCATAAAGAGTATAATCCATCACATTGACCTTATACCAAGAGCAAGTTTACCAAACAAAGCAGCGTACAGATTGACGCCGTAGGAAAATGAGGAAGTCAAGAAGAAAGTCCAAGATTTGATGGACAAGGGGTTGATTAGAGAAAGCTTGAGTCCATGCATTGTACCAACAGTGTTAAGTCCAAAGAAATATGGTGGATGGAGAATGTGTACAGACTCAAGGGATATAAACAAAATCACCATCAGGTATAGATTTCCTTTACCCATGATGGATGACTTGATGGATTGCTTGAGTGGAGAAAAGTTTTTTTCAAAGATTGATTTGAAAAGTAGATATCATCAGATTAGAATGAGGGAAGGTGATGAATGGAAGACAACATTCAAGATGAATGAAGGACTGTATGAATGTCTTGTCATGTCATTTGGGTTGACGAATGCACCAAGCACTTTTATGAGATTGATGAATGAAGTCTTGAAATATTTTATTGGAAAGTTTGTAATTGTGTATCTTGATGATATATTGATCTTCAGTAAAACTGAGGAATAACATTTGAGACATTTAACTCTATCAATGAGGAGGCTACAACAAGAGAAGTTGTTGATAAATTTGAAGAAGTCATATTTCATGAAGAAAGAACTCAATTATTTAGGTTTTGTGATCTCTTCGAATGAGTAAAAGATGGATCTGAAGAAGGTAAAAGCAATCAAAGAATGGTCATCGTCGAGGAATATATTTGAAGTTAGAAGCTTCCACGGATTAGCCAATTTTTACAAGAAGTTCATCATGAATTTTAGTGGGATTAGTGCACCAATGATGGACATAGTCAGGAAAAGACAAATATTTTCATTAGATAGAGAAAGCAGAGAAAAGCTTCAAGCTGTTGAAAGGGAAGATAACTAAACAACCAATTCTGGTTCTGCTAGACTTTGGTAAAACATTTCAAGTGAGATGTAACGCAAGTGGATTCACAATTGGAGCAATATTAATTCAAGACAATAAACCGATTGCATACTTCAGTGAGAAGCTGAACGAGACCAAGATGAAATATTCCACGTATGATAAAGAATTTTATCCAGTCATACAAGCACTGGAGAAATGGAGGAACTACTTGGTTCCGAAGGAGTTCCTTTTGTACAGCGACAACCATGCCTTATAGTTTATAACCAGACAGGAGAAACTAAGCTAGAAGCATGCAAAATGGTTTGAGTTTATGCAGAACTTTACTTTTGTTATAAAGCACATTTCTAGAACTGTTAACAAAGTTGTTGATGCATTGAGCAGGAAATGTTTGATTTTGCAGGAGTTTCATGTGAATACCTTAGGTTTTGATAGCCTTAAGTATATGTACAGAGATTATTCAGATTTCAAGGTCGCTTATGAAGCATGTGAGAATCTTGTCCTGAGAGACAGAAGCCAATGGATTGAATATTTAATTCGGGATAGATTACTATTCAAAGGAAATCAGTTATGTAATCCGAAGATTTCTATGAGAGAAAATATTTTGAAGGAAAATCATAGTGGGGGATTGGCTAGACATTTCAGCCATGAAAAAACATTTTCACAGCTAAACAACCTGTATTATTGGTTGGGAATGAGCACAGATGTCAAAAATTTTGTCAACAGATGCAGAATTTTCCAACATGCAAAAGGGAAAAGACAGAATATAGGGTTATATCAACCATTGCCAGTACCAAAGAGGCCATGGGACGTGGTAAGAATGGATTTTGTGTTAGGACTGCCAAGGACATAGACAGGTTGTGATTCCATATTCGTGGTAGTCGACAGATTCTCAAAAATGTCACATTTCATTCCATGTCAGAAAACCAGTGATGCAACACACATTGCAAATTTGTTTTTCAAAGAAGTTGTTCGAATTCATGGTTTACCCAAGAGTATCATTTCGGACAGGGATACCAAATTTGATGGTCATTTATGGAGGACACTATGGAAGAATATGGGGATAGATTTATCTCTTATCTCACCATATCACCCTCAGACGGATGGACAGACTGAGGTAGTAAATCGAAGTTTGGGGAATTTTTTGAGTTTAGTAGTTGAGCATCATAGTCAGTGGGATCAAATTCTGCCACAAGCGGAATTCACATATAATGATTCACCTAACAGGAGAACAAGACAGAGCCCATTCCATATAATGTATGGAATGCAGCCGAGAGGAGTATCTGAGTTGAGAGAATTAGAGCAGAATGATTTCAGAAGTGCGAGAGAATAAGATTTTGCAACAGAGATGCATGAGCTCCACAGTAAGATTAAAGAGTGGTTGCAGAGTTCCAACCAGGAATATAAGTGCAAAGCAGATCAACTCAGGAGAGAAATTAAGTTCAAAGTGGGAGATTTAGTCTTAGCGCATATGAGAAAAGAAAGGTTCCCAAGGGGAACATATAATAAGTTGAAGATGAAAATGATAGGGTTGTGTAAGATTCTACGGAAATTTGAGGCAAATGCTTATGAGATAGAATTTCCAGATGGTGTGGGAATATCACCCATATTCAACGTAGTAGATCTGTATCCTTACAGAACATGTTAATCCAGAGGAGAAGAGGATCTGAAGGAACTTCAGTGGATCAAACAGATGCATGTAGCTGAAAATCTGTAGATGGAAAGGATCATTGATCAAAGAGTTGGTAATAAAACTAGGAGAAAGACATATTTTGAGTATTTGGTGAAATGGAAAGGACACCCGATTGAGGATGCCAGTTGGGAAAGTGAAGCAGATATTCAGAAACATGGATAGACGGTACAAGAGCTCATGAACATGATTCCATGAATTTTTCAACCAGAGGAGTATGATGCAGGAGCATCACAAGAAACCACAGGTGGGGGACAACTGGATATGTACCAGCGTGCATTTTGAAGATGTTTTGAATTTGAAAAGATGAAACAGTAATGTAATAGCTGGAGGGACATAATTCCCCTTAAATATTTTTGGAGATTGTAACATAGATCTTGAGCGGTTGCTCTCATCTGTCGGTTGTAGGCATTTAATGTAATGAATGTAAAGTAGTTGTAGTCTTTAATTTCGATTAGATAGCTTGAGTTTGTAGGAGGGAAAACTTGAGAAAGCTCCCTCATATGTATGGTATTGTATCATTATTCTCATAAAAGAGTAAGAGAAGTTAGAAGTTGTAGAGCAAGAGAGCATAGGAGAATAGGTAGGAACAAAGATTGTAGAAGTTGTACAAGAAGATAGTTGTTGCTATTGAATCCATGGAGAGAAACACTTGAATTAATATAAGATACTTTGACCTAGTTTCATGGTGTATTGATGGTTACTGTTTACATCTATTGAATGGTATGTTTACAGTTTGCTTATATACTTTGCTTGCATTTGTTTTAATGTTGTTTATGTGTATGTATCTGTGATTTCATGTTGAATGTATGAATTCTATGAGAGGGAGAGTATGAGTTTCAGTTGTTTCTCTTCCTGATAATTTCTGCAAGGAGTGCAGCAAAAGTCTACAAGGAGTGCGTTGACAGATTATGAGTTTCATCTTAGAAAAGCTCAGGAGAGATACCATCGTTCTTATACTAGCAGAAGTGCAAGTATAGCACAGAGTTGTGCAAGGTGTGCATAGGCCGGTTGAAGTCTTAGACTTTTCCAGCCCAAGGAAGTGGTTGAAGAATTTCTGTCATAAGGAGGGCGTAGAAGGGGAAGACATCATATAATCAGTGATTATCATGAAGGACCGCAAGGAGTGTGTGCAGGGTTCCCTTGAATCCTTGAGTTTTCAAAAAGAACCAAGCTCAGGAGGGATAGAGACTTCAAAAGATTTTGAAGGAAGGAAGAGGGTTGAAGTCACCTCACAAAAATCAAGCTCAGGAGGAAAGATGCCAAGTTATTTGGTGAAGAGTCCTTGAGAACCTGAACAAATGGTTGAATTTAGTGAAGGGAGAACTACCGATTTTCCATGGACCGTTGGATCTAGTAGATCAGCAGAAGGGATAAGGCTGAGTGTCTTTGAACACTCTCAATTTCAGGAGGGATAGCAGCCGTCAGAACTGGATCAACGAGGCCCGTTGATCTTGTGCTTTGAAATTTCGTCATTTTGGGAATCGAGAGTGTGGAGTGACAACTACCCGGAGTTCGCAATACATTAAACCCTGATGCGATCAGGACCATTGAATGTGGAAAGAACCCATGACCATTGATCTGGTATAAGCGGTCATCGCGATTTAGGCTACCGGGTGAAGGGAGATAAGCCACATCGTGAATCCTTGATACGCGAAATCCCAACGAGCGAAAGTTGGGACCTAGGACACGGTCGAGGGTCAAATCAAGAGAAGCCAAGGGAGGAGATAGAAACGTTAGCCCATTTTGGAATTTTGGTACTTAGAGGATTCGAAGCGATTCACAGCAGGAGTCTCGACATTGCGAAACCCGACGTGGATTTTTGGAGCAAAGGTTGTGGTCACATGGAGAGGAGGTTCATGCCTGATGCTTGTTTGTGTGGGTGTAACTTCAAATAAGGACTTGTGGTTATATGTGTTGAGTATTCCAGCAGGGAATCAAAGAGTTGTTTCGGATCAAGGGAAGTTGAGGATCCATAGGCCGGGAGTTCAGCAAATCCTTGCTGACGTAGGGGTCTGCGTCACTTTGGAAATCAGTTTACCACAATATAAACTCAATAAACTAGTTTATTATGCTTGTTTATAAATATAAATAAAGTAATTAAAACAAATCTCGAGATTATATATATAATGACATTTTTATGATTCTATTAAACGATTATAAATAAATAAAAAATAAAAATAATATTGTATGTATCAGTATCTATAAGAATTTTTTTGTGATTATAGTAAATGATGATGAATACTTTATGAAGCTTTTTAGGCTGTGTTGATTTCTCAAATGACATGGCTAGATGTCTATATCAAGTTTTCACTATAGATTGCTTTTATTATATGAATCATGAGTATTATTGATTATTATATATTATATATGTAAATTAATATTCAATCTATTAAATTTAGTTTAAAAAATTATAATTACATATATATAAAAGAAATAAAAAAATTATATTCATAAAAAAGAGAATATACATATTTAGGTCTTTTACGGGAGTGGTTGTTACTTATTCTTACTTTTCACATACTTCTCACATACTTCCAGAGAAAAAATTCTCAGAAAACCTTTATGTCTACTACATTTTCTTTACCTCTCTAAACATTCCTTCATGCAGATCATAAAATTTAAACAGAAATTATATGTGGAAGGACATTTCCTTAGTGAGGATTCCCTCATAAAATGCTTTCATTAGAAAAGAACTAGCTGCCAACTCCAGTGTTTTTTTAGATAATTCTTATGTTTGGGTGTTGAGTTCCCTAAAAATATGTTTGACAAAACACCATTCTAAATACGCCAAGAAAGAGCAGATCTGGTTCATCAACAACTTAAGTCTCATAACTTGGAGCATATTATGACCATTCACCCATTCTACTATCACCTTGAATTCCCATAATTTGGATCTTTCTCGGATTGAGAGTGTTTATGATAAAGAGAAAATCCCATAAAGCAGATAACTCCTCCTTTGTGTTGGATCCAAAACTTGCAACATAACAAACTCTGAAATAATGAGAGCCTGATATGAATAACACACCCCCCCCCTCCCCCACAGCATAATGGATTCCCCTGAATAGTTGCATCAAAGTAGCCTCAAGGTACTCCTTCCACCAAAGATGGCACCAATATGATCCTTGGATTTTTTATTTTTTCTTCTTTTTTGAAATCAAGAAACATCTTAACCAACATCCTTGCCACCACTTCTGAAGGTATTTCATTGTTCTAGAAAATACAAACGTTGTGCACCCACCAGAGAAAGTAAAAAATGAAAAAGGGGAGATAAAGGGAACCACCACTGCCCTTGGCCTCCTTCCAGTTTTTTAACCAAAGACTGAGATATGCAATAAGATATTTCCCCTGATATTTGATTTTGTTGACTGCCACCGACCAAACCTGCTAGGAAAAATAACATTGCACAAATAAATTATGTGTTGTTTCCGCTTCTGACTTACATAGAGTGCACCTTCTCGGGCCTAACCATCCTCTTTTCATATTTTTTCCCGCGCTAAGATTTTATTTTCCAGAACTAACCAAGAAAGGATTTGCACCTTTAAAAGGGCATGATATGTCCACACAAAAGACCACCACCACTTTCAGTCTCCTTCGGCTTCTTCCATTGCCAACACTTTGTAGTCTAACTTCATTGTACATCATCCTATATTTTCATTTCTAGCCCAATTGAGGGAGTCCTATTCATCCTCCTATAGGTTGATGAAAGAATTTTTAATTTTTTAAAAGAGTTGTATAAGCCTCCCATTATGCTTCTCTTCCCCCCTCGAGGCTTAAATATTCCATTGATTTTCAAGAAATTCTCCTATATGCATCTTGTCCTCTGATCCCAGCATCCCATACAGTAAATATTCCTTGGCCATGGAATTTATGAATTAGATCCTCAAAAAACTTATGATTCAACCCTGAATTCACCCATGGTTCCTCTCCAATCCTTATACTTTTCCTATTTCCCGTGTAAGCAAATATATCCATCCCTGCCATATTCATAGGATATCCAACTTTAATTCACAGTACCACTTAAATACATAAGATATGCAATTACTTATCTATTATAGGTGGTATCCAACTAACTGGCTGTGGGTGTTCATCCTTCCACCCTACCATAGGCTCAGAGGCATTCATTCTTAGCACTTTGGCCACCCCCGTGCAAAGCAATGATATCACTAGGGAACTCTCGCAGTTCTCAAGGGTTCTTTCTCTGTTCAACTTCTACTCGGGTTCTATTCTCTACAACATTCAAATATTTCTCTCTATTATGGCCTCAACGAGGTTTATCAGATGCTCACTCAACATCAAGATCGTAGTCTTATATTACTTATCCCCTGGAGAGCTCTGCGCATCTCCTTTTCGAGATTGTGTGTTTGTCTCCTATCTCCTCTCTGGTTGTCCGTGTGTATCTATCTAACACCTTCCTTATTTTTGGAAGGTTCTTGACCCATCACGTTCCTTCTGTCAAAAGGAAGCTCGGGTCTGCAGGTCTCTATGGTACTTTGGGCTGACATTTTGCAGCTAGACCATGCTCCCATTCATGGGGGTGGTTGATAATTCAACCACTTATCCTTTCTTCATTAACTAATTTCTCTCCTTGGGATCCGAAGGAGGTTTATCATCCTCATCAAGGGAATTTGGGGTTATTTGATATAATGAACCCTCTCGTATAGTTTTCACATTATTCCTCTAGTGATATCATGGACAGTACTTTCAAGTCTTCACCCCCACAGTCAATTATTGGCAACCCAAAAAATAATACATTTACATTGTCCACATGCCTTATCATGGTAATCTTATTTTATGATTAAATTACAAATTGGGGGAAACAGGGTGTTACGAGGTATGTTAAACTCCTTTGCACGGTATCTAGTTTCATTATATTTTAATTGTTTGTTGGTTTGTTTCTTTGCTCCAGGGAATTTCTAGCAGATCCACCTCCCTAGTGTATCAACAAACTATAGAAATTCAAAAGAATTCAAGTTAGCCCTAAGCTCAAACACTATGGGAAAGACTAGTTTGTGGCTTCAAGGATTTGGAAACACTCTAACAGAAGCACTAAGAGGTGCTTTTAAATTTACATTTTGGGACAGAGGAGATCCTGAAGAGACTAGGATTTGAGGAGCGTGGTGGCCTCTATAGGTAGGGTGTAGACTCCATTTGTAAAATGATTTTCTACAACAAGACAAATAATGGATTTAAGATATTTACAATAATTTCGTTGATTTTTAAGAGGCCATGAAGAGAACATTCACTATAATAGGTCTTCTATATTCAATCTTACTTTAAAAATTCTTAAAATCGAAATTCAGATTACAACATAGGTAGTAAAAATTATGGGATCTCTAGTGGAATTGAAGCATCAGCTGGAAGTTTTGGAAGCTAAATGCAACCTTACCTAAAATTTGGCACTCAATCTTCGTAGGGGTGACTAGTCCATGGCCTTGAATCAAAGTATTTCAACTAACTCATCCAGAGGAGAGTTAAAGGAGGAATAAATTGTGCACTAGTTTGACAAGGAAACAATAATTGTGAACCAGGAAACTAAATTAGCAAGTGCATGTTTAGATGATGTTGCTAGCCACTATACTCGCTATTAATTTAAATCATTTACAAGACTATAAGAATACTAGCTATTGTTTATACTATATATAGCATAAAGAAGCATTAGTTAATTTTGTATAAGGAAAAATCCAATTTTTGTTTTGGTCTTGTAACAGGATCTTTTATGGATTGTGTAATTGTTATTTTGACACTATCTGGAACTATGTGTTAGAATATCAAATATGTGTGCTCGTTTTACCATTGAAAATACCCTTGTCACCCAACCATATGCCGAAGCCACCCTTCGAGCACCTTAACATTGACAGAGAATCATTTGGGAAGCAAACCCTAGGCTAGATAGCCAAACAAAGGATAGCGCACCTTTCCCCAAGGATAGTGCACCAACAAGAGCTGATCAGATAGTCCAAACCCTAGCCAAGAGATAGTCCAAGACAAATGTGATCTGCTAGCTACAGCAGCTACAATGGCATCTCTCCTCAAACCTACGCACAAGACTGGGCACTGCAGTGCGCACAAGACTAGGCACTGCAATTCTGAGACTGCCTACCAGAGAACTGGCCTCCTGTATTTATACTAATTTTGGCTAACTTCCTAGGCCGACTTCTCATTCTGGGTATCTGTTTGTTCAATATATATTATTATTTCTAGCCAACTTCTTTTCTTGGAGGCTAATAACCTAATATAAATTATCTTCTTGAGCTGACAAGTCTTCTAGGGTTATTATCCAACTCATTAGGGTTTCTTCTTGCTTCCCGAAGTATTCTATCCTTCTCAAGTTTACACGTGGAGGTAAATACCTCCCGCATCTACCATAATATTAACACTCCCTCCTAGCTAGGGAGGTATTATAGGTAATGGTATTGAGCACAAAACATACCATTCGCCTGGTAGCATCAACATAGTTATATATACTAGATCATGAGCACCATCACCATCATCATCATCATTTGCATCATCTCTCGAAACCATACTCTATCTGAGTAATCAAACATGATGCTTACTCCACAAAGTGATACAAGAGCCATTCTTCTAATCTAGAAGAGTAAATGTTCTGAACCATTTTCTGTCTGGAAAATATTTGTTCATCATTCATCTGGCTGATAATTATTTCCAATAAATTGTTGATAGTCTTCAAGGAAATCGGAACAAAATAGAGCACAAATGTGTCTATCCATACTAGTACATAACTACAAACCAGTGGTACACTACCACACCAAGTAACACACAAGTACTTGATCAACAACGTATAGTCACGAACAGTGGAACACATCCACCACAGTAGTATACATCTACTGTCATACAGTCTTCATAATAATCATCTGATACCAACCTGCACAGAAACAATGTTATGATATAAATTGAATCATCTTGGCCAATTTTTCACTCACATTTGTGAGATCTGAAAGAATATCTTCCCTCAAAGTAGAACAATGAGATATCTGAACTATTCTTCTTAAGCAAGGAAGAATAATCGTCTTGCCTTCTGAACCTGGACCATTCCCCGCCCTCGGCCATTCTTCCTACACTAATCAAAGTGCACCCTGGAGAGAATGTATAAACCCTAAGGAATGTCTGTCCCTGATTGTTGAGCCTGGACCATTCCCCACCCTAGGCCATTCCTCCTACACTAATCAAAGTGCACCCTGGAGAGA
>ML792028.1:829582-861148 GCA_009831015.1 Picea engelmannii
GTATTGGAGAACCACTTTCTCCTTTCTGGACTTCATCACGGATAATGTAATGCTTGATTTTAAATGTACTTTAGTCTGGAACATTGATTTTTTGTGAAGGCTTCATGTAGCTCTGAACAATAGAGTATATCATTGTTGGAAAAACTAGAACATGTCCATGTGGCACTTCTTCTGTCATCATGAGATATGATCTACTGAGTAATCATATTGATGTTATAGGAAATCTTCATTACACTTCTGTTGTGAACTGGAGGTTCTCCACCAAGTTATCTTCTTCTATCTACACACAAGGGTCTCTTTCTGGTATGCCTCAAATTCTTGAGATTTCTCTTCATACTCTCTTTATTCAATTTCTCTGGAGAGCATTCTTTGCATTCATCTGATGTAGAACTCCAACTCATGGATGTTGTGGATGATATAATGACTCATGTAGAGATAAGTTTGGTTTACTGGAAAAAGTAATCATCATACTCTTCTCCCTCCATCTGGGATAACCTCTAGTTTTGGATCTTGCAATGCTTTCATTCATAAGTCTTCCATACATTTTTCTTCATCACGACTTTCAGTTCCTCTGCTTGATTACTTTTATTGAGTTTATATCAGGCTGACAATCTTGTTATTCTTGATAAAATGACTGGTTGCTATGGCTTTTCTTTCTTTCTAGGAATCTTCATGTGTTTCTTTAGTTCTTGGTTCCATGGAGTTTCTTATATATTCCATGCCCTAAAGATTCCATCATAGGATCATGGATGTGGTTGGAAAACCAGGGATACTTTAAGGCTTCTCTTTGAAGAATGTGTATTGTCTTTCATGACTACTATCATGGATATATACTTCATCATATTCAATGGATCATAGGATTAGCTCCCTCCTAATCCTTGCTTCATGTATGAGTGCATATAATTGGCTCCCTCCATCTAACAGATTCCATGCTTCCATCTGCATCCTTATTGTCTTCTGCAATATATAATTGGCTATGTTGTCTAACAGAGTCCACGCTTTTGTCTTGTTGTCTTCTACAAAATGTCATAAGCCTTTTTCCAATTTTCTCTCGATTGTTGACTTCTTTCTATCTTTGCTTCTTCTAAGTCTCTTCATGATTGATTCGTCTTATCTTGCAATAGCTTCCACATGATTTGTATTTCATCCTTTCATGTGTATTATCTAATGATATCCATTCTTATCTTGTTGTTCTTCCATAGGTATAGTTCTTCTTGGAACACATTATCTTCCAAGAGATAGATATACAAGGTATGTACAAAGACGATGAAAACAAGATATGTACAAGAAATAAGAGTTTTGTTACCTTTAGAAGAAGAAGTCTTTTCCATCCTTCTTAGTCTTCTTTGTAGGTTCTTTTTCTTCGGCAATTGATGCTTCGTGTTCCTCCTTCCTTTTCTTTAGCTCAGGACAATGATTCATGTAGTGACCATACTTTCAACAGTTAAAGAATTGTACTTCTGAAATGTCTTTCTCTTGATTTGGCTTCCTCCTTGAACCAAACTTCCTTTTGTTCCTGAATTTCTTGAATCTTGTTGTGAAGGCTTGATCATCATACTTCTTTTGGGGTATGTCTTTTGCACTGATCCTTGATTCTTCTTGAGCACAGCAAGTCCAAAGTTATTCAAATGTTGGATACTCCTTTCTTGTGTTCATGCTTGCGGAAAATGCATCCCACGTCTTGGGAAGACCATTGAGTACTATGTTTACCAACTCCTTCTCTGATATGATCTCTTCAATAAATTGTATTTGATCTATTAAATGAGAAATTCTCACAAAGTATGATGGTATGTTGTCATCATCATTCATATTCATGTCATAGAGCTCATTCTTCAGACTCATTACTTGTCCAATGTTTCAGACTGAGAAGAGGTTTGTTAGGGCATCGTACATCTTCTTCAATAAGTCAATATGGGAGATGTATGATATCAAGTGGTCTTTGATAGAATCCACTATGATACTCATGGCGTTGATGTCACCGTCTTTGAACTTCTCCATAGCTGCAACGTTCTATGGTTCCTTCTCTTTCCCTTCTTCAAACTCTGGTTTCACGATCTTTCCTTTCATGATATCCTGCACTTTATTCTTGGAAAGGATGAGATCAATCCTTGTCTTCCACGCTCTAAAGTTAGAGGCTCCATCTAACTTGTTCTATGACTTCATAGAATAAGTCATGTTTCTTTGATTTGGTCAAACCCTAGATTTGACCAAAAACTCAAACTTGAGGTCTTGTCTTGCTGAGAGTACCAGGAGATGCGCTAGGCTAGGGTGCACTGATCTGTCTAGAGATTAGGTCAATCCCTTCACTTAAGGTGCCTCAACAAGAGGATTAGGGTTTATGCAACTGCTCCTACTAGTAACCCTAGCGGCAGTGTCTTAGAGGCTGCTTCTGCTAGTAACCCTAGTGGAAGTTCCTCAACGAGCTCAATATCCTAGTGGTTATGTTTCCTTCCAGTGTTTAGACTGAATGAAGGAGGTGTGATCCCATAACCTGTTAGAATATGAAATATGTGTGCTCGTTTTACCATTGACAATACCCTTGTCACCCAACCATAGGCCGAAGCCACCCTCCGAGCACCTTAACCTTGACAGAGAATCATTTCGGAAGCAAACCCTAGCCTAGATAGCCAAACAAAGGGTAGCACACCTTTCCCCAAGGATAGCGCACCAACAAGAGATTATCAGATAGTCCAAACCCTAGCTAAGAGATAGTCCAAGCCAAACGTGATCTTCTAGTTGCAGCAGTTGCAATGGCAGCTCTCCTCAAACCTACACACAAGACTGGGCACTGTAGTGCGCACAACACTGGGCACTACAATTCTGAGACTGCCTGCCAGAATGAGAACTAGCATCCTGTATTTATACTAATTCTAGCGAACTGTCTGGGCCAACTTCTCATTCTGGGTATTTGTCTATTCAATATATATTATTATTTATGGCTGACTTCTTCTCTTGGAGGCTAATAACCTAATACAAATTATCTTCTTGAGCTGACAAGTCTTATAGGGTTATTATCCAACTCATTAGGCTTTCTTCTTGCTTCCCGGAGTATTCTATCCTTGTCAGGTTTACACGTGGAGGTAAATACCTCTCGCAGCTACCATAATATTAACACTATGCAGTGTTGAACCTCTACTGTAACATTTTTTGCAACCTTTTATCAATATATTTATCTATTTATTGTTTAGAAAAAAATTGAATCATTGTTGATCGAGATTTATACGTAGGATAGGGAGGTAGTAAGCCATATTAGGTAGGAGATAGTAATCTATGTTGAGGATGATACCATGAACTCAATCGAGAAGCAATGATATGTAACTGAAATTCCTTTTGGACATGAATACACAGAGGAAATCACCCAAGTGCTAATGTAGATTGTGAAGATAATTCACAATGGACTAATTCAGTGTGAATCAGAGAAATATGTGGTGCTCAGACAATTCATTGCAATGACTATTATTGAGATTGAATGTTATGAGACAATGAGGAATAATGCCCATGTATTTTATGAATATGAAGACCTAGTGATCAATGCAAAATAGATGAAATGTCTTCCATAGATGTTGAAGGAGAAGGTTGAGTTATAAATGAAGGTAGGTATGAGGTGTTGTCTATAGTTGAATAGTATAGAGGAAAAGGGTGAAAAAAATATGAAGACAAATTCCAAATGTAGAAAGGGAAGAGTTAACTGAGGAAGAGTGTGGAAGAAAAGAAAGAGGAAGATTAGATATTCACCAATTGTTGATTTATCAATAATCTCATGAGTAATATACTTATTTATTACAAGGGGAGTGTAATGCAGGAACATCCCTAGGGTGTTGGCAAATTTGCACACCCAAAAAGGTTTTTTAGTTGTTTTGGCTTTATTTCACATTTTTTTATATTTTCAATAACAACAACGATTTGATATTTTGATCAGTGTGAATGTATTGGAATTTAGGTTTGAAATTTGGATATGTTATATAGGAATCTCTCATATATCTTCACTACAAATTTCATAAAAAAATATTGATTTCAAAAATCGTGCATAAGTCCAAAACCAAATCATAGAAACTAATTTCGATGGTAATAGTGGTTTACTATTTTGACCAATGTGCCCTCAATTATTAGAATCATGGTCTGAAATTTAGATATGTTATATAATACACATTCCCATATCTTCCCACCAAATTTAATAAAAAATATTGAGTTTAAGTACCACGCATATGTCCTGAACCAATATGTAGGAATTTTTAAATTTCTATAGTAACAAGGGTATTTTGACTTGTGTCCATTCAATACTTAATGTTAGAGTTTAAATTTTGTATATGTGTGGAGGACATACTCCTCTAGCTTACCACCAAATTTCATCGAAAGACATTTATTTTAAGGGATGCACCTAAGCCGTACACAGATCACGACAGAAAACTCAAAATTCCTTCCATGTGCAAATTTTTTCGTTTTGACTTTGAATATCCAAACCATGAAGCTTGGCTTGTATATGTAAGTTAAAGAGGAAATTTTTAACCATGTATTAATTGATTAAATGTTTGGGTAACCCAAAACAAATGAATAGACTTGGCAATCGAGCAATCATGTCCTCATAGATTAAATATCTGAGAACTTCATGTAATTTGTACCTTTGGATCTCCACTGATTTAGTCTTCTATAGTTGAGGTAGTATTGGGTGATTTAGAGACCTTTGCATAGGCTCTATGAATGTAATAAGACTTGAGAGCATGCCATTGATTTCAATAAAAGTGTGTAGAATTAGTACAATTGTAAATTATGTTGTGTATTGAATATTTATTCTCTATTGGTTGTGTATTAAATTTCATTCTCTGTTGAGTGTGTGTTGTTCTACTTTTGTTATGTAATTTTTATCTACAAGATCCCTAGGCTTTCATCATTTGGAGTTAAGATGATTCTATATTTATGGGTATTCAAATATTGAAAACTTTACAGGAAAAGAGTTTCATGCTAAACAATTTTCCTATAGCAATGTAAAATTACATCTAGGAATAAATGTTGAAATTTTTGTACCAAGAAAAGAAATATGTATTTTAAAAGTGAAGATTTTTTTGTAATTCATCAATTCTTTTTGTATGTGTGTGTAATTGATCTTATTCTTAAGATGTAGATTGGAGGACAACTTAAACAAGATTGGAGTTATTTGGTTATGGGCATGGCCAATATTGAATAAAAAATAAACATAATGTAAAAGTATTATTATTACTACAAGTATTTTGTACAATGCTTTCTTAAAGAGAGCAAGGAAAATGATTAGGAAATAAAAACGTGCTCTACTTTATGCTCTATCATAGATGTTATATATTGGAATTGCATATCAATTATCATAAGGGCTTTCTAATTGTTGATTGGAATTGCATATCAATTACAATAAGGGCTTTCTAATTGTTGAAGTGGTTCCATAAATATAGTTAATGTTTGACTCTTGGAATGTAGTTAATGTTTGAATTTTGGCATGTCATGTATTTTTATTTCCATATAGTTGCATCAATTGAAATCTTTGTTGTGTCTAAGTTGTGTAGGTGTATTTATGAAATGCTTTGAGGTTATTTATGGAACTCTACGCACACATTATAAAACTTGGTATACACTACAAGAATTCAGTGTACAAAATGTTCTAGAGGTTTTATTTTATAGAAAGATGTTAGTGGTGCTACCCTTTGGAAAATATTTTGATCCACTCTCTGCTTCTACAACATCCTTGTTCTTTTGTTTTTGGTATGGTCCTATTTCAAAAATCTTGAATGAAAAAACAAAAACAAGAATAAATATTTTATGTAGTTGTCTTGTTAAAGTTTAATACAAGTTTCATTGGAAATAACATGTTTGATAGCAAATGTTACATGAAAAAACAAAAACAAGAATAAATATTTTATGTAGTTGTCTTGTTAAAGTCTAATACAAGTTTCATTGGAAATTGCATGCTTGGATAGGAAATGTTGCAGTAATAAAACCACTTTTGATCATTTTCAAAATTGCTTGTTGATACTTGCAATTCAAACTTCGCTTTTAAATTATGACACTGTGTTCATATAAATTTTACATATCTAGCTAAAGTTTAACTTGTGTACACAAAGCTTCTATTTAGTTATCATTAGTATTTAACTTTACCGTTTTCTAAAAACACTTCATTTTATGGATATGCTATTAATTGTGTTATTGTGACAGTTAGAAAGTTATTTTAATTCATCCCTAACTAATACACTAGAAATTTCTCTTAATTCATCTCCAACTAACATGACAAATTCATATTTTGAGAATGAGAAATCATTGTGTAGTCTTGAAAAGGTCAAGAAAATTGATTTCGATATCAAGCATGACACCAAGAAGCAAATTTGCATGGGTTACAATAATAAGGATTTTTTAAAAATACAAAATAATGATCATTTTGTGAGTATATAAGATGATTATATTTTGTCAATCGATATTTATGAACCTACGTTAATGTATGAATCACATATTAATAATTATCACAATGTAGCAAGCACTTAGTAAGGATGTTGTTGGCAAAGCGGCCAAAACATTACATCAATATATGGTAACTTGATTTAAAATATCTAGCCACATCATATGTAAGTACAATTCATATGCATGTATGGCATAGTGGAAAAAAGGAGACTAGCTACGAAAGAAAACTCATATAAATAACGCATTTATAAGCCATTGATTATTGATATAATGTTTTTTTGTGGGGGGGGCATTCACTAGCACCTTTCCATCGTAGATGTTAACAGTTTTTCTTTAGAAAGTTTACTAGAGTAAAAAAAAAAAAAACTTTAAGAAAAAGGCATCGATTTTCAATAATATTTTGCTAACTATATTGTTGTCTTCCAAACAAAAAATAACCTCTCAATGTTTCATCGTTCCATACATAGTTTTTATCTTGATTTACCTTTTAACTTGACAATCTCCCTTATTAGGTCACTTGCCATGCTCTCAAAATTCTACATTGATACCTACCCTTTTGCTTATCATCTTCGACATTCTGTCCATTGTTAAATTTCCAAATAATGTACAACATATAGATACCCTTACTACTTTGCACAACTTTTACAGTTACTTGGCAAGGACTAAGGTGCCTCACAACTCTAGTTCTTAATAAATATAATAATAAGGCTACTTGGCAAGGACTAAGGTACCTTACAACTTTGATTCTTAATAAATATAATAAACATTGAAACTAATATATGAATTGGCAAAGGAGTAGTAACATCTAAGTGAGATTTGACCAATACATAATAGCATAGGTTCACTTGGAACATATGAAATATATTAATTTTTTATTATTAATTTACAATATTAAATAAAGATAAAATTATTAAACTTTTTGATAATGGAATTTTTTTTTTTTTACATTTTCCCTCATGAAAATATTGGTTATGTATCTCAAAAAAACCCAAAAAAAATTTAAACTTGATAATTTTGGAAATCAGTTTACCACAGTATAAACTCAATAAGCTACAATATAAACTCAATAACTTTGGAAATCCGTTTACCACGATACAAACTCAATAAGCTACGATATAAACTCGATAACTTTGGAAATCAATTTACCATAGTATAAACTCAATAAGCTAGTTTATTATGCTTCTTTATAAATATAAATAAAGTAATTAAAAAAAATCTCGAAATTATATAGATATTTTTATGATTCTATTAAACAATTAAAAATATTTAAAAAATAAAAATAATAATTAAATATTTAAAAAAATAAAAATAATATTATATATATTAGTATTTATAATAATGTTTTTGTAATTATAGAAAATGAATATAGTAAATGATGATGAATACTTTATGAAGCTTTTAACTCGTGTTGATTTCTCAAATGACATGGCTAGATGTTTATATCAAGTTTTCACTATAGATGGCACTTATTATATGAATCATGAGTATTATTGATTATTATATATTATATACTGTAAATTAGTATTCAATGTATTAAATTTATTTTAAAAATTATAAATATATATATATGAAAAAAATTATATTTATAAAAAAGTGAATATACATATTATGTTTTTTTTACGAGAGTGGTCGTTGCTTGTTCTTATTTTTCACATACTTTTTGCATACTTCTAGAGAAAAGTTTCTCAGAAAACATTTATGTCTACTACATTTTCTTTACCTCTCTAAACATTCATTCATGCAGATCATTAAATTTAAATAGAGATTATATGTGGAAGGACATTTCCTTAGTGAGGATTCCCTCATAAAATTCTTTCATTAGAAAAGAACTAATTGCCAACTCCAACATTTTTTTAGATAATTCATCTACCTGGGTGTTGAGCTCCCTGAAAATATGTTTGACAGAACACCATTCCAAATACGCCAAGAAAGACCAAATCTAGTTCATCAACAGCTTAAGCCTCATAAATTGGAGCATATTTTGACCATTCACACATTCTATTGTCACCTTGAATCCCCCATAATTTGGATCTTTCTCGGATTGAGGGTGTTTATGATAAAGAGAAAATCCCATAAAGTAGATAGCTCATCCTTCGTGTTCGATCCAAAACTTGCAACATAACTAACTCTGAAATAATGAGAGCCTGGTATGAATAACATAGCCCCTTCCCTACAACACGGTGGATGCCCCTTACTAGCTCCATCAAAGTAGCCTCAAGGTACTCCTTCCACCATAGATGACACCAATATGATCCTTGGATTTTTTTTATTTTTCCTTCTTTTTTGAAATCAAGAGACATCTTAACCAACATCCTTGCCACCACTTCTGAAGGTATTTCATTGTTCTAGAAAATACAAACATTTTGCACCCACTAGAGAAAGTAAAAAATGAAAAAGGGGAGATAAAGAGAACCACCATCGCCCTTGGCCTCCTTCCAATTTTTTAACCAAAGACTGAGATCCCCAATAGGATATTTCCCCTGATATTTGATTTTGTTGACTACCATGGACCAAACCTTCTAGGCAAAATAACATTGCACAAATAAATGATGTGTTGTTTCCTCTTTTGACTTTCATAGAGCACACCTACTCGGGCCTAACCATCCTATTTTCCTTTTGTTTTCCCACGCTAAGATTTTATTTTCCAGAACTAACCAAGAAAGGATTTGCACCTTTAAAGGGGCATGATATGTCCACACAAAATACCACCACCACTTTCGATCTCCTTCAGCTTCTTCCTCTTCCAACACTTTGTAGTCTAACTTCGTTATATAACATCCTATATTTTCATTTCCAAACCAACTGAGGGATACCTCTTCATCCTCCTATAGGTTGATGAAATCATTTTTTTTTAAGTTGTATAAGCCTCCCATTATGCTTCTCTTTCCCCCTCGAGGCTTAAATATTTTGTTGATTTCCAAGAACTTATCCTATATGCATCTTGTCCTCCAATCCCAACATCCCATATAGTAAAGATTCCTTGGCCATGGAATTCATGACTTAGATCCTCAAACAAATTATGATTCTGCCTTGAATTCACCCATGGATCCTCTCCAATCCTTATACTTTTCCTATTTCCCATGTGCCACCTTAACCAGTTTCTAATTAAAGGAAAGGCCTCAACCAATTCCCTCCAACATATTGAGCTATTGGAAAACCCTTTCCTTGGAGATCTAATCCAATCCATGAAATACATGTCAGCTAAGTCTTTAGAAGCCATCACCCGACCCCATATCATCTTATTATGGATTAATCTCCACATGTTTTTTGTCGCTCAAGATCTACAGAACCATAAAATATTTTTTATGCCCCAGCCTCCCATCTCCTTACGTCCTTCCACCTTTATCAATTTGACTATGGGAATCCCACCCAAATATTTTTTTACTTGTCCAAAAGAAATGGAAACAAACTTTCCGAATTCTAGTCAGAATTCCTTTTGGGATTTTGGCGATAGATGCCCAATACACCGAGATGTTGCAAAGGATTGATTTGATCAGCACTATCCACCCTCCCCGAGAAAGACATCGATGAGCCCATAAAGAGATCCTTGAATTTTCTTAATGAGCCAAAGCCAATCTTCATGCTGATATGAGCTTGGTTTTAACTCAAAACGAAAATATTTGAGACCTGCTTCAATATTTTTACGTGAAAATGGAAGGAAGAGATCAAGTTGTTCCACAACTTCCAACTGCAAATTGCAAACCAACATAGTTGATTTTATGAGATTTATTTTTATCCTTGTTAACAAGAAGAAAGAATCTAGGATGACTTTCAAATCTTTAAATTCCTGAAAATATCATGCACCAAAAATAATAATGTCATCAACAAAAAGAACATGGGAAAGGATTTCTGAGATAGTGATTTTTAGTCCTTTTAATATCCCCTTCCTCCGGGTGTTTTTGACAAGAAAACTGAGCGCCTCAGTGACAATGAGGAAAAGTAAGGGTGAAAGAAGGCACCCTTGCCTTACACCTGTTGGAGTTACTTCACACACACCTAGGATTTATTTTTCCTAAGGTTTTTATTTGTTTATTAGTCATAATTAGTCATTATCCAGTCTCTTATATTTTAGGAGAGAATATTCCACCTGGAGAATATTCTCTTTCAGTTCACAGTTCAGTTTGACTAGTTGAGTCAAGTTTAGATGTTGCATTGGGATCATCAGCATGCAACATTGGGATCATCACCATGATAATTTGACCTTGCCTTGGTATCATCACCAGAGTGGCGCATTAGCTTGATTCCTTGAGTTAACTCCTCACTACTTTATGTTTAGTCAGTTAACTGAAGACTAGTTGACTAGTTAACTCAACTAGGTGGCAGTTCACTCTTGTAACTGCCTAAGAGACTAGAATAGATGGCAGTTCACTCTCGTAACTTCCTAAGAGACTAGAATAGGTGGCAGTTCACTCCCGTAACTACTGGTGTGTGTCTAGATCACTCTAGACCACCACTATGGCGACTTGTTTCACCTCAAGTCAAACTCATTAAGTTATACAGAGTATATCATGTGTAAATTATTCATTATTCACAACAGTTAATGAGAATTATTTCCATTCTTTCTCTCCTTCTTCTTTTTCCAATTCTCTCTGCAAATGTGTGTATCATTGTTTAGCTAGATCTATTATGTGCAGGTCAACACATTTACATGGTATCAGAGCCGACAGACTGCTAAGAAAAAGCTACACCAAAAGTTTTTGCAAGTACAAAAGATTGAAGACAACAGAAAGATGGAATTCCAAAAAGAATTCATTCTTACACCTTACAACTATTTTGCATGGAAGGATAAAATAGACATACATCTCTGATCCAGAGGGTTGTATAGTTTAACCATGAATACATATACAGAACCGACATCAGCCATAGAAAAATCCAAGTACTTAAATTTCATGGATGAGGCACTCGGAACAATTTGTCGTCTTATTTCTCTCGATCTCCTTTTTCATATATCTTCCTGTAAGACTCCCAATGAAGCCTGGACCATCCTGGAAGGGCTCTTTGGCAAACAGGATCAGATGAGGGGACACATTTTGGAGGTGGAGCTGCTCACATTGTATCCAAAAAGATTTGAGAATATCCAAGATTTCTTTACAAAATTCAAGGATTTACTATCGCAACTCAAAGCTTGCAGGGTTGATAAATCGAAGAAGGAAAAACAAATGGTTCTCACCATTCTCTCCAAGCTTGGACCTGAATTCTATGTATTCATATCCACATTCCATACTGTCAAATTCGCCTCTAGAGCCACCTGGAATATGCCTTCTTTTGAGGACTTTATCAAATCCTTGACACAAGAGCAAACCAAGCTCATCAACATGGGTGCAATTAAAGGCCCAAGGGCACATGCACTCACTGTGCATGATGGCAGCCACAAATATCATAAATCTAAAGGTAAAGATAAGTGGAAATCTCATGCACATATGAAGAAGGAAGGGTACACAAAACCCTTCATCGATGCCTCTGGATCCAAAGGAGAAAAGGGAAGAAAATGAGAGAAATGTGCATACTGTCACAAAGGATTCCATTCAAAATCTGCATGCATGCAAAATCAAATAGATCTGATGTCTCAGATACTTCAGTAAAACAACCTTGGAGATTGCATCTCCGAGGGTGCAAAGAAGAAGAAGCCTGAAGATCTGAATTCCAAGAAAGGCAATTCTAGCCATACGTTGATTGCCATAAACTCCTCTCTCGATGCTTGGATCATAGATTCAGGAGCATCAAATCACATGGTTTCCTCAGAAGCAGACTATTCTTCTTTGGATGCATGCAAAGGTCCTCCTATTTTGATGGGGGCCAACTCTTTTGTCAAAGTCACTGGCAAAGGAAGGATTGAACTCACCAACGAAAGCTTCGAGAACGTGTTGCATGTTCCCAAGCTTTCTATCAACCTTCTCTCCGTGTATCAGATGATGAATTCTAGCACCAGAAATAAATTCATATTCACACCAAATGTCATGGACATCTACGACATGCAAACCAACTCCAGGGTTGCTACCGGTGAGGTAAATCATCAGTCTAGATTGTATACATTTTTTGAATTCATTGAACCTGATTCTGCTTTACTGCTTACTCATGCTGATGAAAGTAGTAGGATATGGCATGAAAGGTTTGGACATTTGAATTTCAGATACATGCAACAAATTAGCAAGCATAGATTATTTGATGGTCTACTAGCCATCCATTTCTTCAAGGGAGTATGTGAGGGATGTGTTCTTGGAAAACACCCTCAAGAGAAATTTGACAAAGGAAAGTCTCAGCGAGATTCCGCACCTTTAGATCTGATCCACAGTGACCTTATGGGTCCTTTTCCACTTCCATCCATAAGAAAAGAGAGGTTTGTTATCATTTTTGTTGATGATTTCTCACGTTTTACTTGGATCTACTTTCTCAGGAAAAAATCCGAGGTCTTTCAACACCTCAAAGATTTCAAAGATTTGGTTGAGACACAGTCCAGAAAGAAGATCAAAGTCCTCTAAACTAATAATGGGGGAGAGTATGTGAATCATGAGATCCACAATATTTTCCATGAGGCAAGGATTCAATTGCAACATACAGTTCCCTACACTCCGCAACAAAACGGAGTTGCTAAGCGGAAAAATCGATCTCTAAAGGAGATGGCATCTTGCATGTTGCATGCAAAGTCACTGCCATAGAGACTATGGGCCAAAGCACTTAACTATTCAACATACATCCAAAACATATCTCCCCATAGATATTTCAAGGATAAGACCCCCTACGAGGCTTGGAGAGGCCTCAAACCGGAAGTGACCCACTTTCACATTTTTGGTTCTCGTGCATGGGCCCGCATTCCCTCTGAAAAGAGGAAGGCACTTGATCCACAGAGCACTGAGTGCATTTTTTTTGGATACCCCGACAGTGTGAAGGGATATCGGCTTATTGATCTTTCCTTGGACCGGCGCATCATTGAGAATAGTGTCCAATTCGAGGAAAGTGTCTCGCATGTACCACAACAACCGCATGCAGACACCTTCACTCTTCCACCTGTCTGAGATGATGAGCATGCACATGTTGACTCTTCTTCAGACGAGAGTTCTGATTCAGAGGACTCAGAGGATTTAGATTCATATTTAGATTCAGTATAGTTAGATGCAGAGTCAGAGCATCCAGATGCAGTTGCAAAGCCAAAGCAGAGGCCCAAGTGGGCATAGACTACTCTTCGGGATGCAGGGGATCTCGTTGGTGATTCATCCGATACTAGGAGGACTCGATCCGATTTCGAGGAGCCTCCTATTGCACTCACTACCACTGAACCATTGCCTTCTAGGCATCTTTTCTTGGTTCAGTCTTTAGATCCATAGTCTTATGGCGAGGCTGCTGGAAATCCATTTTGGGAATCCACCATGTAGGAGGAGTACAACTCCCTCCTCAAGAACCAGACTTGGGATTTGGTTCCCCTTCCTTCTGGGAGGAAACTTGTCAGATGCAGATGGGTCTACAGGACCAAGAGTGCAGCGTATGGACAGATTAGTAGATACAAAGCTAGGCTTGTCACCAAAGGCTTTCAGCAGATTCATGGTATTGACTATGATGAGACCTTCGCTCTAGTAGCGAAGATGGATTCCATATGATTGGCACTTGCCATTGCGGCAGCCAAGGGATGGTAAGTCCATTAGATGGACGTGAAGAATGCATTTCTTCATGGTGTTCTCTCTGAGGAGATCTACATGGAGCATCCCCAGGGATTTATGCAGGACTCATCTTTGGTCTCTCGACTGAAGAAGTCACTTTATGGCCTCAAGCAGGCTCCAAGGGCATGGTATGCCAAGATGGACTCCTACCTGTTGTCACAGAACTTTGTACGTTGTAAATCAGACCCAAATGTATACATGCTCAGGATGAATAATTCACTTCTACTTTTAGTTCTGTTTGTTGATGATTTGTTGATCACCGGTTGCTCGGCTTCAATGATTGTTGCAGTCAAGAGGATTCTTCATGACATGTTTTTGATGACAAACATGGGTCCACTACACTTCTTCCTTGGACTTGAGATTAGTCAGGATGCATCAGGCATCAAACTATATTAATCCAAGTATGCACGAGATCTCCTTGAGAGATTTCACATGACAGACTGCAAGTCTGCTCTGGCTCCTTTCCTATCAGGAGTCAAACTTGAGGATGGCAGGGAGACTCCATTGGTTGATAGCACATTGTACAGACATCTAGTGGGGAGCTTGTTGTATATCACACACTCCAGATCATACCTCTCATATGCAGTTGGCACAGTCTCCAGGTTCATGCAAGAGCCGCATGAGCTACATTAGAAATCTTCAAAGCGTATCCTTCGATATGTATAGATCACCATCACCTTTGGGATTCATTATGCAGTAGAATCTACATTAGATCTCATTGGTTTTACTAATTCCAACTGGGTTGGCGATAGCATTGATCGCAAGTCCACATCTGGTTACTCACTCAGTCTTGGTTCTGGGCCTATCTGTTGGTCGAGAAAGAAGCAAGATTTCATTTCTCTATCTTCAATCGAGGCAGAGTACAGAGGGGTAGTTAACATAACCATTCAGGTTATGTGGCTACAACATTTTCTCACTGAGTTGGGCATTTAGTTTCATCGGTCGATTGTCATCTGGTGTGACAACCAGAGCACTCTGAAGTTCTATAGAGATCCATTTCAGAGGCAGTGGACGAAGCACATCGAGATCCACATGAACTACATCTGGGACTTAGTACACAAGGGGATCATCGACTTACAGTTCTGTCCTTTAGGAGAACAGATGACAGACATTTTCACCAAGACCTTTATTGAGTAGAAATTTCATTCTCTGCGAGGTCGTCTTGGAGTGAAGGACATAGTTGCCTAGAAACTATAGTTCTTCTTTTTACATACATTGTACCTTGAGGGGGGAGTTTCCCATGAGGTTTTCCCTCTTTCCTCACTTTATTTTCAGTGTATATTTTGTACTTGGGTACCTAACATGGCCTTGTTGCCGAGACCCAATGTTTATTTTCACCATAGTGATGTTCAGGGGGGGTGTTGGAGTTACTTCACACACACCTAGGATTTCTTTTTCCTAAGGTTTTTATAATTATCCAGTCTCCTATATTTTAGGAGAGAATAATCCACCTGGAGAATGTTCTCTTTCAGTTCACACTTCAGTTTGACTAGTTGAGTTGAGTTTAGATGTTGTATTGGGATCATCACCATGCTGATTCGACCTTGCCTTGGTATCATCATTAGAGTGGCGCATTAGCCTTGATTCCTTGAGTTAACTCCTCACTACTTTATGTTCAGTTAGTTAACTGAAGATGAGTTGACTAGTTAACTCAACTAGGTGGCAATTCACTCTCGTAAGTGCCTAAGAGACTAGAATAGGTGGCAGTTCACTCCCATAACTGTTGGTGTGTGTCCATATCACTCTAGACCACCACTATGGCGACTTGGTTCACCTCAAGTCGAACTCATTGAGTTATACAGAGTATATCATGTGTAAATTATTCATTATTCACAACGATTAATGAGAATTATTTTCATTCTTTCTCTCCTTCTTCTTCTTTTTCCAATTATCTCTACAAATGTGTGTATAATTGTTTAGCTAGATCTATTTTGTGCAGGTAAACACATTTACAAAACCTCTAGAAGGCCTGGAAACAGAAGAAAGAGAATCGTTGATAAGGGCAACAAAGGAGGAAGACTCCAAGCACCCCATTATTCAATTAACCAATTTTAAATGCATCCCCATATGGATCAGAGTGAGCTAAGTTGATGAACATCCAACTTACCCTATCGTAAGCCTTAGACAGGTTGAGCTTCATGAAAATAGATGAAATCTTATCACTTTTGATAGTGTGAGGCCTCTTGGGTGATCACAACACAATCATGGATTTGTATTTTAAACAGAAATCCATATTGTTCCTTCGAGATGTTCAGATTAATATGTTTTTTTTTAAATTGGTAGAATTCGATATATGTTTTTTTTTTTTTAATTGAAATGGATATAATTTTTATTAAAAAGTTGGTAGAATTGTGTTTGACAATATAATAATACAAATAAAAAAGGACTTTTGAGAGAATTAGCATTCAAGAAGTTCCAAAATTACAAAATGATTACATGCAAGCCAACTTATTTTAGCAGTGTTTGAAGTATGGCTATGGAACCGACTAATATATATCCTTACACATTTATCTAACAACAAATCTATCTTGCAAGTTTTTATTTTTTTTTAAGTAAATTAAAAAAAAAAAAAAGTGCACACTCAGAGCTTCTTGTTTGATGTGTGTATGTAGTTGGTGTACCAGTTTTTCATGACCAATATCTAAATATCTAGGAGCTCGTTGAACAATTTCCTTGTTCTTGAATATGGTAGGAACATACCTAATTGAAGTGTTTAGATGAGAAATCAAAGAGTAGGATCTCCTCATAAGACCCAAGGCAAGTCCATAGAGCAGCATACTGCATTCTACTTTCAATTTTCCAATTTTCCTACTCTAATGGGACACCACCTCAAACATTTATATATTCTTGACACTTCAAACCCAAATTTGATTTCCTATTCTATTATTGAGATGTGAAATGGTGACTTGCATATCTGGTAGAAGGCAATCACTTTTCCTTTGAGCACAACAAAGATTAAATAATTCACATAAGAAACAATGCTCAAAGTGACTGTGACCTACCATCCTCAACCTATGCCAGACTAGATGCTTCTCAGTGGCTAGAAGCAAAGACCAAACCTTCACCAATTCTCAACATAATAGAGCCAAAGCACAATAATTCATAGTGAAACCCTCCTCAACCTAGAAACATGTTATTTTTTGAGTTACTCCAAAAGTGTTTACACCATGTTTTGGGGTGTTTCATGAGATTTGGGGTACATGGTGTATGTTCAACCCTTAAATGGTCCAGGATGGATTGGCACATGGAAGATGGTATGTGTTGTATTTTCATAGTGGAGACAACTTACTCAATGGATTCTTGACCTCAAGTGGGTTCTTTCTTGGAATTATTCCCTAGGGCACTGGATTTCTCTTGCTTGATTGGTGGATGCCCTTAATTGTGGACACATGGAGAGATCCACTTGCTTGGAGAATGCCCTACTTGTGAGGAGGAGAATTTTGCATCTTGGAGGAGGGAATCAGGCCCTAAATGGCATGGGGTAGTTTGGATTTCTAGTTGGAGGTTTAGAGTTGGTTCAAGGACACCTAGGCTACGAAAATGTTCTTTCAAGGAAAAATGACCCAGTGGAGTACATGGCTTATGAGGAGTGATGGAGTTCATGTGGGCTTGAAATGGAGAGGTGTGGACACACCTTGAGTGGCTACACCATATTAGAGTTTGTATTGTGTACACAATCACCTTGTAGCATGACATGTGTACTCTTGGAGTAAATTTATTCACTTGTGTAGTGTTGGTGTTTTGTTCCATGCTTACATGTGCTTTTCTTAACGCTAGGGGGTTTAGACCTAGGTTTCGTCTAGAATTGACAAACAAAAACCATAGATCATCAGCATATCAATCCTTGGCCAAGGATGGTTGAGGAAGGTCTCACCCGAGATGCAGAGAGATCACAGAGACCATAGAGTCTTGTGAGATGGATGAAGGCTTAAACACACATAGGTCCATCAGGGCAGGAATTCATGCAACTCATAACTGACAAGCTATTAGGACTAAGAAGTAAAACAATACACGTGCATATCCAAATAATACATGATAGACACATAATAGATCAGAATTGACACATCTTTATTACCAGATTCATTCCATTACAACAGAGACATACATTAAGTAGACTATATATGATATCCATAGAACTTCCTATATTTGTTTATATAAATCCCCAAAAATACAACAAGCAGTGCAATGCACATTCTCTCAAGACTTCAGATCTATGACAGACTCAACATTATATTCAGAAGAATTCTAGTGTTACAACTAGATCAGAGTGAGATCGATACCAACAACTCAATGAGTCTCATCCAAACATCTAGCTAGCCCCATTTCTAATATCGTTACTTCTTTTTATAGCATTCTCTACTCGACATCTTTTTCACTTTTTGCTCTACTCCACTCTTTCTACTAACAAACTGACTTGCATGCTTCTGGCACTTGCCTACATTTTACATAGCCTTCAAGAATCAGGGAAATCTTAACCTCCCTGCCAGCTCATCTTTTTTCATCTCCATGATCCCTTGTGTTGCTGGTAGTAATGATTTGAGAGTATTTCTCAATGATTCTTTTCTTGATTTTGGTTTGCATCTTCTTGATTTACGATGTGCATAAAAAATGGGACCAGTGTGCATTCGATAATATTTTAAGCCTAGTGTGCACTACCAAAACTCAGTCCAATGTGCACTCCTTTTCATTCTTTGCGCATTACCTTAGGTGCGCCAAAAACTTTGGAATGAGCATGCACAATTTCATCTGTGTGTGTGCAAAATGAACCCAAAACTTCGGATGCCAACAGGAACCCACCATTATTGCTTGGCTCGTCCTTGATCCAACTATCATATCCAATCAACATGGAAAGTTTCAGTAAGAGAAAATCATTGGTCTTCAAAACAAGTTGTGATTGCGGTTGGGCCTAAGTAAGTGAAAATCATCTATGCAGGTTGTAGTTGCAACTCGACCCAAGTCCTAGAATGAATCAAGCATATCTCATGGTGAAAGATGGAATTGGAGTTCATGCGGCTAGATGCTCAACTAGGAATCTTCACTATTTTTTGTGGAGGTGAATGAGGGATCTATTTAAATCCCACCATCAAACATCGACCACTAAAAATAAGTTAGCTTCCATCAAGAGAGAGCATCATTCTTTGCTTTTTTTTTGTTCTGGGAGGACCAGATCAAGCTAGTAGCCTCGACCTTTCTACTATTGGAGGGCTGAGGATCCATGGTGATATGTGGGAGTGGAGATACTAACAATGATATTGGATATATGTGTTTTCCTTCATTTCGCTACTACTGAAGGGGGATCCATGACAATGAATGAGAGTAGGGATCTTGGTGAGCCAGAGAGTAGGGTCTCTTCCTATCAATAAAGGGGATGATGCATGGAAGTTGTTCAATTATCTTTTGGATGAGAGATTTGGTGAATATCTATGAGTATGAAACACAGTTCAAGGAACTTTGGGGTAAAGGGGGGAGGACCTCTACCGAGCAGCTGGTGATAGACTGACAATATGTGTGAAAACTGTAATGTAGGATCTTGAGTTACTCGACCAAACTAGAAATAATATAGTATTGATAGTCTTCTAAGCCACGCCATGACATGAGAGTGGGGAAAAAATTATAAAGGTGAGGGAATTAGAGGGAATACCAACTGGACAATGAAAGAAGTCACGGGTGGAGGTGGTAGGGAATGGGGCGTGGAGAATTACTCCAGCGAGAGCTTCGGGGGGGGGGAGTATATATAAAGTGAAGAGGGTGTGGAAGATGACGAAGGAGAGAAAGAAATATTCGACTAAGGAGATGTCCTGGAGAATAAGTAGAAAGTGGTGGTGAAATGTGACTTGTGGGGATATCGATATGCCAGATCCGTCATACTGGTGATTCTTGTTGAAGAATGGGGTGGAATAACTAACTGTGTACTCATGGAATGTGTGAACTACCCAAATTGGATTACTTTCCCTTTCAATGAAGTGAATCACCAGGAAAATCCTTTGAGGCCTGCGTCAATTGGAAGCCAGGGCTAGGACCTTGTACTTATGGAAAAGTATCACCCTGATTTAGAGGTCTAGAAAATCTACACAAACTGTCAATCTATCAAGTCCACATGCGTGACTAATGTGAATGTTGTGATGTCCAAAACACAAATTATGTTGACTATGATATGTGCTTACTACCTAATGTACAACCTACACTAAACCTATTCTACCCACATTCAAAATTGAGAAAGGGGTATAAATGACGATTGACCCATGCGGTCCATAGTACACCTTCAACCTGCTGCCATTAATGATTCCCTTGAGTGGTTTTCCTTGTAGGATTTCTATCTTGGTGATGCCAGCTTCAATGATGTAGACTAGATGGAAAGGACCCAACTAGCGCATGTGTAGCTTACTAGGATGTTGTAAATATTTGTTGTCATATAATAATACTAAAGATCCAAGTTGGAGAATTTTCTGGCGTATGTTACGTTCGTTCTATGCCTTTTGCTTGTCCTTTTCGACCACCTAGTTGAAACCATCCATCATTTGGTCTTCCTTTATTTCTATGAGCTCATATAACCTGTGTTGAAGGGACTGGTCATCGGTCATCTAGGTTGCTAGGGTGACTCGGAGGCTAGGAACAAGAAATTATAGTGGCATGACCATGTACACAAATGGCCCCCATTCAGTCGCAAATTTGGTTTTTTCCTGATCCTTCTTTGCAATCTGAACCTAATAATATCCTGAGAAGCCATCTATGAAAGAGTAGGCTTCCCGAATGCCAACATTTTCCAACACCTCATCTGTGAAGGGTGTCGGGAAAGGTTCATGGATGTAGGTTGCATTGAGACTCCTCGGATCAACATAGATTCAAATATCCACGATCTTCTTAGGTTTCAAAACCATAGGACTAATCCATTCAGACTCCTCTACAGGGAAAATGATCCCCGCATCCAGTATTTGATCTAAATCTGTGTGCACCTTTTCCTTATACTTGGGATTTAATCAATAAGGCCTTCTCTTGATCAGTTTGGCATCCGGATTGAGCTAAGTCTTCATGGCTCCCAACGATCCTGCAATGCCTTTTATTTCAGAAAAGCTCCGGGGAAACAAGTCCTCATATTCCTTGAGGAGGTAAACTACCTGAGTGATTGTCTCCTTATCCCAATAATATCCAATGATGGCCATCTTGGGTTCTTCTGCAGTGCCAATATTATGTTTCTTGGTTTTCATCGGGCCATTATAGTATGGTGAAACCATCTCTACCACCTTACACTTTAGAGCGTGCTCTCCCTCATACTCTTTGATCTAGATGATGTGGGGGTCATCATCATTGATATTTCCAACATCAATCTTCCAACAATGTACTGCCTCTTTTATTTTTTCCATCGACTGATGATATGAATAGACCATCATGGGTGTGGTTTCCTTTGGTTGTCGATGAAAAATAAAATTCTTAATCCGGTGTAGTGTCTCTCTTTGAGTTGGATATTCTACTGTGAAGTTGAATGTTAAATGAAACTGGGAACTCATATGGGTCCACTCAATCATTTTATTCCTGAGTTCCTCTTGGATGTACCAACTTCTATGGATCATATCCATAGTGTGTACAAACCAATGGACCCGTCGGGATCGAGGGATATTTTTAGAGGTCCAATGCCATTCAAAAAAAGAAATGTTTTATTGAGGATCCCCAGTGCCCTTGTATCAATTGGCTAGTTTGAAATCAACGATGGGATAGAACTGAACCTTTATTAACTTAGCTACCTATGCCCAATTCTGAATATTCAAGTGGTGCATCACCCACCACTACATAGGCGTCCGTTCAACCACTGCATCCATGTCCTGAAACCACTGCTCCACCGGGATGGTTTTCTCCATTTGTATTAAAAATGTGTCTAATGGCTCTGTCCCAACAAACCGTAGGGAATCACACAACTCAGAGTTGATCCATTGCATTCGTTATCCTCACGCATCTAGGAGTGGAAACGTCATAGAGTTTATTCTACCACCTCTCCATGGAATTCTCATAATCTATGTCATAATACTTGACACTTCTCTAGCTTAATTCTCCATCTTTGGTGGGGTTGATGTAGTCCTCCCTATGGCCTGTGATCTTGTATATGTTTTCAATAGTAGATCTCTACGCATCCTCATCCTCTAGCTCATTATATATGTCTCCTTCATAAGGGTTCAGAGGTGCAACCATGCACAAGGTGTCTATTTCAAATGACATTTTCCTTTTCTTCAAGTTCATCACTACATTATTTTCAAAGGCCCAATCAATGCCAAGTAAGGCAGGGTATGGATCAGATTCATCCCTAATTTCTATGACCTCAAAGTCAGAATTTTTTTTTACTCCTTCTATGTTCACTTCCACCTAATCCATTCGAATTATTGGGTAGATTTTGTATTGATAGGACAATCACAGCTAGGTGGGTAGCCAAACAAATTTTGGTTCACCCATCACTTCCCAAGATTTCTTCGGGAAAATATTCACGTTGGAACCCAGATCCAACATGACTCCATCCATGGCATAGCCACCAAGTTTTGTTATCATCTTAAATTCTTGGCCAGTTCGCTTTTGCTTGTTGACCTGACATACATCTCTTTCTGGAAACAAAGTTGATATGCTTTCCTTCACTCCTTGTTCCCTCATGCAAGTAGCTAACATATGTGTCAACTTATTTGCATCCTATGGATCATTCAACAATCGTAAACAATAATGCAAGAAATAACTTACCTGGTCTTCAGATTCTTCCTTGCGACCCAAGTCATGTAATAATTTTGTGCACGTTGCACATTACAATTCCTCCTAGTGTTGTTCTTCATGTGATTTATACTCAGCGCGTCACAGATCATTTTGTCTACAAGCATCTTCTAATAATCGCGGTGTCACGCATTGTATTTCTTCATGCACGTGAGCTTCCTCCAAAGATATTTTCGTCATGCACTACAATTCGTGGCAGGCGCAATATTCTTCTAACGATCTTTGTGTTTCATGTTGTACCCCTTCGTGGATATGAGATTATTCCAATGACCTTTGTTTCACCCTTTATATTTCTTCTTAGATCATGGCCGTCCCAAGTGACCTTTGATTCATGCATTGCAGCTCCTCGCGTGATATTTATTCTTCTAGTTCTCTTTTTGCATCGCGCATGAACTGTTTCTATTGGGCATTATAACACTTTGGAGGGGGATGAGATGCCTTCCTTATCTTTCCATCTGGTTTTTGACCTGATACTTCACAATGCTCAAAGTATACTCATGTCTTCGCTCCTCCTCCAGTTACTACCCAGACATCAACTTCCTCATTCTTCTTCTTATTCTTGCGCGGCTCCACGTGCACCATGTTGAAATTGGATTTTTGTCTTCCCACTTTTTCAACAAGGCGAGACAGTCTTCGGTGACATGCTTGGGACTATATCACAATGCACAAAGTATGCACGGTTTAGTACAAAACCTTGATACATGACCAATCTCTCTACAATTAAAACATGTGGAGGATCCACCTACACCTCCTCCATATCCTTGGTCGCAACAGTGCCCATATCCACCTCAAGGACTTCCTTGGTATCTGCCTCTTTCTGCACCACTGTGCTCACCACCCTTTTTCTCTTCTTGTACCCAGAATGCATTGCAGGTATTATCTTGCATCAGCTAGAGTAAGAAACAATTATTGACATCATGCCCGACAGATTTACAGAACTCACAGAATGGAGTATGAGTTATCGTTTGGTACTTCTACAAATTTGGGCAGCGGGGTGGCACATGGCCCCACTGTATGCACATATCACACCATTTTTTCTATCCCGATGGAAATGGAATGGGTGCGCCTATTGCCACATAATTTGGCAGTACATGGAATTCATTTCTATAATTTCCTTTTGAGCGACAAGTGGTACACCATACATGCTCGTGCATGACCTTCATCTTAGCCACATCTTGCAACTGCATCATTAGGTTGGCCATCCTCTTATGAAATTTATTGTGAGGTGACCCAGTGAGTTTCCTACTTTTAATCATGCAATACCATCTACTATTTCCAATTAATCTCCCCCACCGCTAGGGGAGCCTCCATCTTCCTCTTCTTCTGGCACACCAACATGTCACACTTTATCTTCCTGTCCTATCTGCACACCACAAATATGTGCTCTATCTTCATATATTATCTGTGCACTACTACTTTGCCTATTATCTTCCTCTCCTAATAGCAAACTACTTCTTTGTGCGCCATATTTCCTCTTATCAACACACCACTGCTTTGCGCTTCATCTTCCTCTAAGGTTGTGGCACTCTGCAACAACCAAGGGGTGTGAACTTCATCACCTAGGCCCTTAATACTATCACTATTGGTATCCCCATTAGACACCCTATCCTCTATGACACACCTCTTCACGGGACTATCCTCATATGTGCTCCACTCTGGCACAACATACTCTTTTGCACTACCACTTAGTGTGGTTTCTTTTCTCTTCATCCTAAGCCTGGCCCCTCATCACGTGCCCTTGGCTAACTCTTTTCCACCTCCTTGGTATTATTTTCTTCTTATCGCAACTCTTCTTGCATATCTCTTGGCTCTTTTTCTCCTCTACTCCTCTGGGTCCATACCATTCCTCACCTCATCTCAACAATTTATGGACCCTCCTTCATGGATCCATTTTTCTCACTTTCCCCAATATTTGCAATCTCCCCCCCCCACAATGTTAGGGGAGTTTACTCATCCATTCCATCAGGATCTATGCACATCATCCTTTTCTCAATGAACAACATCTTCATCCAAAGTGGAATCTCTTCCATCATTCACTTCCTCAGACTTTCCATGAACTTTCTTTCAGCCTCACTGAAGGGATTGGTGTACTCCACAACAAACCCAACAATGTATCCCTCTTTTACTCGAGAACACCAGAAGTCAATATCTCGATTCCACTTATTATCTAACACTTTCAATATTTTAAGTGTGGTTTGATCCCAAAACACTGGTTCCAAAGGCCACACAGTAGAATTAGTAGCAGTTTGCCTTTTTAGCCACTCATACAACAAACAAGAAAATTCAGCAAAGAAAATCTCATTCATATCCATGTAAAGATAGTCATCTTTCTATTTCTTCACATTCACTTTTATCCCCTGAGTTTCTCTTAAGAAAAAATCATGCTCTTTCGCAGTCATCCAGTCTTTAATTTCCTCCTGAGGTGGATGCCACCTCATCTCTTTCCTTCATCATTCCTTACAAGACTTTTCAGATCCTGACAAAAAAACCATTTGTTGGCATTTTGTTCCATGATTGCACGTTTCCTTCTTAAAGTTGGGGAGTTTAGAGTCGGGGTTCGTCCAGAGTTGATCAATAAAAACCCCAGAGAATCGACATATCAATCCTCGTCCAAGGACGAGGAAGGTCTCACTCGATATGCAGAGAGGATCACAAAGACCATAGGGTCTTATGATAGGGATGAAGGATTAAACACACATAGGTCTATCAGGGTTGGCATTCATGCAACTCATAGCTAACAAATTATTAAGACTAAGAAGTAAAACAATACATGCACATATCCAAATAATACATGATAGACACATAATAGATCAGAATGGTCGTATCTTTATTACCAAAGTCATTCCATTACAACACAGGCATACATTTAGTAGACTATATATGATAGCCACATAAATTCCTATCTTCGTTTATATAAATCCTCATAAATACAACATACTACGCAATGCACATTCTCTCAAGGATTTAGATCTATGACAAACTCAACATTATATTCAGAAGCATTACAGTATTACAATAGGCTTAGAGTGAGCTCGATACCATTAACTCAATGAGTCTCATCCAAACATCTAGCTAGCCCCTTTTTGATACCGTTGCTTCCTTTTATAGTTTTCTTTTCTTGGGATCTTTGTCTCTTTCTGATCTACTCCTCTCATTCTACTGACAAACTGGCTCGCATACTTTTGGCACCCACCTGCAGTCCACGTAGCCTTCAAAAATCAAGGAAATCTTAACTGTCCGGCCAACTCATCTTTTTTCATCTCCACGATCCCTTGTATTGTTGGAAATAATCATTCGAGAGGATTTCCCAATGATTCTTTTCTTGATTTTGGTGTGCGTCTTCTTGATTTCCGATGCACATCAAAACCGGGACTGACGCGCATTCGATAATGTTTTATGTCCGGCATGCACTATCAAACTTGGTCTGGCACCCACTCCTTGTCATTCTTCGTGCATTACCTTAGGTGCGTGTAAAACTTTGGAATGAGTGTGCACAACTTCGTTTGTGTGCGCATGTGAAATGAACCTAAAACCTTGGGTGCCAACTTGTAGGCCTCCATGAGCTTATTGTAGGTTGTTTGTAATGTCTTGGGCCCACGTTATATTGTTGGCCTCTAGTACCTCTCATATATATAGAGGAAGGAGAGATTCCTTCTCATTCATTATCAGCATCATACTCTTCTCTTGGTATTTATCTTGTTTCTAGGGTTCATGAGGAAACCCTAGGAGAAGTTATAGATGGGAGGATGATGTCTTTATTGGATATTTCTCTTGTGACTAGGGTTTTCTCTTGTGAAGAAGAAGATGTTGGATATTATTATCATTCATATCATACTTGTGTGTTCATTCATACTCACTCTTGTGTAGATATGTGACCTAGAAGAGGAGTGCACTAGTTTCTCTCTCTCTTGGTCTTCATTTGTACTCTCTCTCTCTCTCTCTCTCTCTCTCTCTCTCTCTCTCTCTCTCTCAGAGTTGCTAGGATTTCATTGTCTTCTTAGAGCATATTGAAGTCTAGTGTTATGGTTTATCACTTGGAGGTTTGAGGTTTGGGTTTTGTGATAAATATTTGGTGTATTTGGTGAAGAAGAAGAAGAACAAGGGAAGAGGATGTCTTGCCTTGGAGGACTAGTTGGAGTGATTCTTGCATGTTGGAGCTCCTTGGTTGAGCCATGGCTTTTCTTATTTTTTGCTAGATAGGGTTTTTGAGAGCTAGTGGTTTGTAATAGCCTTGAGAGAAGGCTATGGTATGCACATGAACTTCATCTTAAACACATTAATAAATTTTTCAACTATCCAAAACTTGTGCAACTTCTAGATTTTTATTTTTGACCATCTGTTTTCTTCATGGATTATTATTTACAACTATATATGTCTTGCTAATTTTATGTAAAAGGGAATTTTTGTTGAGTGATTTGACATCATCATTGAATAATTTAAGGTTGTTTTTTCGGCAGCTACATGTGTTATTTTATTGTTGTTATAATTGCTTTAAAAGTGAATTTTCAAATCTAGTTTATGTATGATAAGTTTTGCTTGAGGGATGAAACTTATTTAGAAAATTTGGCATCTTTTCTCCTTGGATTGCCTAGAATATTAGGTTGCTATAGAGTGAAATATTATATATTTTCCACTGTTTTTTTATACTATATTTCATAACAACACCATGGCTAAAATTCACAGGGCTAAGATCCGAGAAACCTCTAGTCAAATAAGTGAAATTTTATGTTTTGCATTAAAAGTCAAAGCCCAAATAAATCTCTACATAAGAAAATACTGGAGGAATGAGAGCAGGGTTAAGATATAAATTCTAGGGGACGTGGCACAAACTAATAGCCCCCTTATTTGTTCCTGTGTACCCCTTGTCAAGAGTAACAACTTCATTTGCTAGGAGATCTACCTGGATATTGGGAGCCCTCAACACTTGAAATTACTCTATATCAATCGAATCTCCTTGTTATTTCATGAACTTTTAAAAGAATCCTCACAAGATTAGAGTATTTAGAATTAAATTGATTTCTAAAATTCCTTATTAGTATCATTTAATTCCTTACTACAATGAGTTTGTTGATCCCTCTTGAGATTAAAATATTTAACCCCTTGAAGGAGTGCTAGTGCCTCTGCTTGATTATTAGACATTATTCTTATTCCCCATGCAAAACTCATTTCATGATTTTTTTCAAGATAGAAGATGATCCCCTTCCCCCCTCCTCTGTCGCCCTCCATCCTTACACCAACCACCCCTTATAGATATCTTGATTATTACTATTGTCCATTGAAACCAATTCTGGTTTATAAAATTTATAAATTTAATTTTTTTAGTTTAGTTTATGATTGAATAACATGGAAATGAAATTCTATATTTCCCTTTGATTTTTATGGATTAATAAGCTATGAAATTTTATTTTATTACAGATGTTTTAAAAAATAGATATAATGTCTTTATAGGGATTCCAATCTTGCCAATTGGGTCTTTCTACACAGTGAAGAGGAGGAGTGTTATCCTCCCCACCCAAGACCATTTCATGTTCTTCAACTTGATGTGATAACAATTTTAAGTCATCCTAAGGTGGAAGGGGCCAGAGGGTTCATTATGAGCCCTAGAGGAATAATTGAAACATCCTTCGCTTAGGTACTTGGTATTTCATCTAACAACCAAGTATAACCCCATGCTTTACTGCAAGGATTGAGGATTTCCATCGACTCTCGTATTCAATCATTGATAGTGATGGGAGATTCAAAGTTCATCATAAGTCAGATGGTATTGAATACAACCCCAGTGGAAAATTTATTAGCTTTGGTGATAGTTTGAGCACAAAAATAAATAACCAAATTTACTTGCATCAAGTTGTATCATGTATTAAGGGAGCACAATTCTTTAGTGGATGGTTTTGATAATAAAGTTGCCACTCTAAAAGAGGGGGCCCTCAATATCAATGGTAAACTATACAACCAACCCATTCCATGAATATTTTAATATGGAGAGAAAGGAACGTAGCACACATTTAAGGTTTCACATGGCACACAAGCAGGAAGCACAGTTGTATAGTAGGTTTAATAATGAGAAGCGACCCAAGGCCCCCTTTCGCATGATTTGGCTCTTGGTATCACATGATTATGAATCCTCTAGAATAAGCTTCACTTGTCAAGGTGGGATTATGGTTCTTCAGTCTAGAATGCATTGGTGGAGAACCTGGGTTTTGAGTCTGTGAGGCATCTTGGTAAGTTTCGTCAATTTGATTGGGATAGTGTGGATGCTTTTAGCCTTGATTCAATCAATAGGTGAGCCTCCTCCTTTGTTGTTGATCAATTCAAGGAGGCTTTCATTTGTTTGGATTATACTCAGCTTGGGCTTTGTGGTTTTATTTTGTGTCACAATCCATTCTTCAAGGGGTTTTTCGTCCCTTCAATATGAGTATTACTCAATTCTAAGAAACTCCTATCTAGCATATTTCATCACAAATAATATATTACTCACTCTGAGCCAGCTCAATGTTTCAATAGGTTGGACATTGAAACCATTGAATCATATCAGCTTGGGGAGGAACACAATTCTTTGGACTATTTCTATCTCTGTCTTTATAGTTTTTGTAGGTACTCTCGTTTTATTTTCATGTGGAATTTGGTTCTTCATGTTTGAACCCTCTTTGGCTCTGCTTAATTATATTTTGGTGGGTGTTAATCTAGAAAATATTGTTTCTGATATACACCAACAGTGGGACTTATGTGGAGTGAACGTGAACCAAGGAATCCAAGCAGAGAGAAATATAGAGAACACAATTATGACTAGGAGCTTGGACTGTAGTAGATTTGGGATGGATTATCAGGAATTATAGGAAATTCGGTGCGTTCTAAGGAACCATGAGGAATCTATATAGGGTAATAGAAACTCAATCTTCATAGCTACAAAAAAAAATCACGAGAATGAGCATTAGGTCATCACTCCAATAGAAACAATTATGAGCACTTTGGTTCAACAAAAGTGTCAAATGGTTGTTTTGGAAGCGAAATGTAGCATGCTCAGGAACATGGTCATAAACCTGACCAAGGAATTTCAATTGGTAGCTTCAAACCAAGTGTATTCATTCAATTCCAATTGTAAGGGAATGAAGTAAGACGAAATGGTGCACCAGCTATCTGAAGACATGGAAATTTTCAAGCAAGACTCGGACCCGGTGAACGCAACTATGGAATAAGTAGGCAATCATCATGTTTTCTATTAGATTCTATGTTTTATAAATGTATTAGGATCTTATGTTTATTTTGTAGAATCTATACTATCAAGAAGTACTAAGAAGTATTTCCTAAAGATTTAGATAGGTTGTGTTATAGGCTAGTAGTTAGTAATGATTTTTGTTTTTGTTTTATAAAACTGAGAACCAAAACTTTAATGTAATTTTGTTGCAAGTTATGTTGCATTTTTTTGTTAATATAAAATCTACCAATTACGATTATAAATTTAAAATAATAATAATAATAATTTTAAGTGTCATTTAATATTATTCAACTTCAAGTGATAACAAAATATATTAAAAGTTAGTCTAGATTAATATTAATCTAGAATTTATCAATGATAGAGAAAGATCAAATTTTCATGGTGTAAACTTTTCAAATTACACATTTAAAAAACATTGCTCTTAAAAACATTTGATACTCTTGAAACTCAATAGATACCATGTTACATATATAAATTAAAATATTATTTTTTTATAAATATATAATTAGTTTAGTAAAAAAAAATGTACTCATTTCTTTTAGAAAAGTAAACATTTTCCTTATACTTATAACAAATACAATAAAAATAATTATATTAACAAAAACTTATTATAAAATATTTATTGTTATCCTTTTATAAATATAAAAATTGATGTTTTCATAAATTTAAATCTAAACAAGAGTTGCAAGGTAACATAGTCCCTGCCTTTGGTAGGTTTAGAAATTGATAATAATAATAATGCATAATTAAATTTATTATTTAAATATTATTACTAAAAGTTAGTGAAAATAATTATCAATATACACGTCGCCCAGGGGTCACAGGTGGACTCCACTCGGCCCCGGCTTAAATGTCATACACCGCCACCCACGCGCATGTATTAACCATGGCGGACGGATACAACAGCAGGGGCAGGACGGATAGACCATTCCCACGAGCGAGCATTAACGCCTGCAGTGCTTCTGGGACGGCCAGAGTTAAGGGAGAAAGGATGGGCTTGGCTCTCGTTCATTTGGATTTTAGTCTGTCCATTTGGTCTGCCTCGGTTCAGAGTTCTGCATTGTTGTGCGGGTGCAGCCCAATTCTCTTTGTGTCTAGCATATTTTGTGACGCTCTGGTGCGAATTCGCAGCTCGCCTATAATCTGGTGGTCCGGGCACGGTCCAGCATTTCTGGTGCACCTCCCTTTGACCGCCTCGCGGCAGAGCTTGCTCTTCCGAGCTATCCTGCAATCGCTTACTCACTGCCTCGAGTTAATTGGCCTTCTTTTGAACTCACCCTGCTCCATGGCCAGGAAGCGAGGCTTACCTCATCGTGGCTCGGCTTGGGAGGCCCATAAGGCTCAAAAGCGCCGTAAGGAAGAGCTGGAGCGTGCCTTGGCATTGGCGACGTCCATTCTCAGAAAGAAGAATAGAGCGGAGCGAAGGGCGAGGCTAGCCATTATTGCAGAGCATGGCGCTGGCAGCAGTCAACATGTTAAAGAGCACGATTCGGGTGTCTTGCAGAAAAGTGGTCTTGAGGAGGAATTCCCTCCCTGCAT
>ML792028.1:897423-932528 GCA_009831015.1 Picea engelmannii
AGAAGGGGCTTCCAGTTCCTTTGGACCCATGCATCGGTGGTTTTTGCCGAGGGCCAGAGACCCATAAACTGGCCTACCAGCCCTCTCTCGGCGAGATCTAGGGCTATCTTGACCGCTTGCGTCTCTGGCAAGGCGATTTCTGGGATTTCCTCTAGTTTTTTTATGAATTTTGGAACTGGAACAGAGTGTTTGCGATTACCTCCACTGGAGACCAGCTTTATGAACGCGGCTGATTCTGAAATCGGGGGGGGAGGGGCCGAATCCTCACCCCCAGGGGAGGCCATGGCCGTCGCTGGCTGCTGCGTACCCGAGGCGGACTTCCCCGAACCCTAGCTCATTCGTAACAGCAACTCGCCTCCAATGCTCGAAAGGTGAGTGGGCTTGGCCCGGAAACGGTTATACTCTCACGGCGAGCCACGCCCTCGCTCGGGATCGAGCACAGGACCTGTCCGTCTTAACGAGAGCGACCTTACCACTACGCCGCCTCCACTGACCTTTGATCAACACTGGTTCCTATGTGAAGCTGTATGGAGTATTAAGAATGTCATTAATGAAGAAGTTAAGAGAGCTCAGTTTAGTACTACCCTAAGAGACCGCGCACTGAGTTGGTACATGAAACTTATCCAAGGAATTGCACAACCTAAACCACTGAATGAGATCAATAATGTGTTGGTTGCAGAATTCAAGAAACCAAATTCGGAGTCACAGTGTATTACAGAACTGAAAGAAATCAAGCAAAGAGTAGATAAACCTGTTTGGGAGTTTGATCACAGGTTTAAGACCTTGATGGGTCGGTTGAATTTTCAAATCCCAAACGAGCAGAACAAGGAATGGTTAATTGTTGCCCTCTTGCCACACATCAGAGTCCCTATGATGCAACAGAAGATCACTTCGTAGGCTGAGGTATTGGAGATCTCCATGAAATTAGAATCAGCCCCTATGGGAGAATCCATCTCAGGTATGAGTCAAATTTTGAGTCAGCTGACTAGCTTATCTCTGCAGGTCAAAGATATGATGAAAGACAAGGGAAAAGATAAAAGAGAAGACATATGGTGTATCAAATGTAAATCAGAGGGCCATGATAAGGAGCATTGTCCTATATTTCATGAGTACATGGATTATGGAGCTCTGAGCCCTTTAAAGCAAGTTACCCTACTGTGGTGTGAGGTATGTAGGAATAGACATCGCCCTGGTGAATGCTACTATGTGAAAAAATGTGTCCAGACACTCGCAAATATGTATTGCACATTTTGCAAGTCAGTGGGGCATGATGATAGGGATTGTAGGGCTTATGACCTCATGCATGAAAGGTCAAGGGATATATACAAAATTCAAGGTGAAGTATAGCAAGAAGGAAACACTACGCAGTATAATTCCCCAGGAAGAGGAAACTTCAACCCTCGCGGTGGATTCAGAGGAAGAGGACGAGGAGGAGGCATGGGCTGAGGTTGAGGTCAAATCATTTGTTATAACTGTGCACATCCAGGACATTTGGCAAGGGACTGTCAGAACCCTTGTACCACTTGCATCTACTACAACTCGTTTGAACATGTCATAGAAGATTTCCATGCACTGTTAGCCAAACTTCAGGAGAGACGAGGAGGAAACCAACAAGTATAACTAATATCAACAGAACCTCATGGAGAGGATCCTAGAGTCATTGTTATCACTAGAGGGGGCACTAGTACAGGAGAAGAAAGAGTGACTGCAAGGAAGATTACAGAAGAACCAAGGGTCAGAAAAGTTGCAGAGAAGACACAGGAGTTTGATCCAAAGAAAGAGAAACAGACATTTGATGAAGCAAGAAGAGAGTTTGGAAGAGATCATGCTTCTTCATCAAAGGCACAACCAGAAGTGAGAGAATGTGGAATGCCCCTGGCCTTTGATCACTCTGATTTGCCCGGAGAAGGAAAAGAGGTAAGAAAGCTTATGGAATTCTTATATACTTGTATTAACTTGATAAATGACGAAAGAGCTGTACAAGAACTACAAAACTTGAATAGACAGTACGAGCTAGGAAAGGTGGAACCTCTACTGAATAAACTAGTACACCAGCTATCCAAAAAGAGAATTACAAATAAGGAACTACTCCTGAATGCTCAGATTGGAGATTATGATATAGATTATGTGGTCCTCGACTTAGGGCCGGAGGTCAATGTTATGACGAAGCAGATTTGGGCACTGATGGGAAAACCTAAGTTGATCTATTCCCCTATCAGGCTTAGGATGGCTAATCAGTAGGCAGTAATCCCCTTTGGGAGGCTGGAGCATGTCTCTGTGGACATCAATGGAGTAAGAACATTTATGGACTTCGAGGTTATTGAGATAGTTGATGATAGTTGTCCTTATCCTACGTTGTTAGGAACTGATTGGGATTTCAATAATTCCACCGTGGTTGATTTAAAGAAGATAAGAATGACATTTGAAGGTCCTTAGGGTCATTACACCTCTGGATCCTGATGAAGGTTGAAGATACACAGAACCCATCAGAGAGGAAGATCGCTCATATGAACTTGAGAATATATACAAATTGATAGCAAGACAACAGGACTACATTAATCCTACAACATATGGGAATTTAAGTTGGTGAAGTGACAATTCATGCTCATCAAACTCGAAATAAGCACTGAAGAACTGGTAGAACAAAATGTACAAAGTATCTATGCGGAGATGTGCTAGACTGACCAGAGAAGTTCATTGTATTGGAACAAAAGTAAGTAACTTTCCCACCTTTGGTCTAAATCATTTAGAAGCTTTCTTGTTGGAATTTGAAGAAATTTTACCAGTACAACAAAGGTTGTTGGAATTGGATGAGGCTTTGAAAGCTACTCCAGCGAGATGGTGGGGAACACATAAAAGGAACATTGCGGACTGGATGCAATGTCGCACTTTGATGACAACACAATTTTTAGACAACTTTGAAAGATGCGAAGTTCGATACATAGGTCAAAGATGTCCGAAGGACCATGTGCGAGGTTGTGAGGAGGCCTAGAGAATAATTCCTCAAGAGCAGTGGGTGCATAAGTTCATCAGTACTCTAGACACAACGCATATCAATTGGTATCTACAAGAATAACTGTGCCTCATCACTATAGATTGGGAAGGTATGACTCAGAACTTTGTAGCTACTTTTTTATTTGAAAGCCGGTACCCTACGGTGGATCAATCTTTATAGGTTGTCAGACAAAAAGTCTTTGAGGAGGCACCTAGCCTCCCTGTTGAACAAGAAGAGGATGAATGGGATGCACCTCTTTAGAAATTGCAAGGGTGTTACAATATCAATGTGGATGAAGACGATGATCCCAGGAAGGTGAAAATCGCAGAAACAGAAGGACAGAGAGATGTAGAAGGACTAGGAGTTGAACTAAATTTTCTTGGAGAGCCAATTAAAATCAATAAAGTTAACATTGGAACAGAGAAAACACCGAAGCTTGCAAACGTTGGAGATTATTGGGATGCTTCCACTATTGACAAGATCACAAAATTACTGCATGAATATCAGGACTTGTTTCCAACCAATTTCACTGATATGAAGGGAATTAATGGGCCTATGGGAGAGATGAAGATCCCCTTGAAACCAGATGCAAGGCCAACCAAGAAGAGACCCTACATATTGAACCCCAAGTATAAGGAGAAATTCACGATTGAGCTTGACAGAATGTTGGAAGCAGGAATCATAGAACATGTTGAAGAGTCAGAATGGATTATCCCTATGGTGGTGCAGGTTAAGAAGACTGGAGAGATCAGGATCTATGTAGATCTTAGGAAGATGAACGATGTTTGTTTGAATGACCCATTCCCTACACCATTTATTGACGAAGTTTTAGACAATGTGGGAGGAGAGGAGGTCTACTCCTTCGCAGATGGATTTTTAGGATACCATCAGATCAGGATTTCCAAGTAAGATCGCCATAAGACCATCTTTGCAACAAAATGGGGATCCTACCAGTAAACTGTGCAAAAGACACATTGACTGAGATTGGGTCAAAGTGACCAAAAGAGCAGAAAAGATGGAGCGAAGTAAGAGAAAGAAAGTCGTTGGATGAGGAGACCGAGTATAACAGATCAGCAAGGAAGATGGATTGTGGACAACTCGGCAAGTGGAAAAATCCATCATTGGATTCTTTGGAGCACCTCGCGGGAAAGCAGGAAAGACAGGTTGGCGAAGCCCGAAAAATGCAGGTCAAGTTGACCTAGAGTTTTAGACACCTAGGGTCTTGGTATCTAGGATTTTGACACCTAGGTTTCAGCCTAAGGTTGTCGATGAGATATTGTAATGTATAAATAAGAACCTAGAGGAGAGAAGAGGGGTTCACGATTGTGAGAGAAACGACATTAGTCAGTGTCATCATCATCTTAAGAAAGAGAGAAGTGTTGAGTGTGAGAGCCTTATGGTATTGTAAGATATTCAGCTAGGTGCAAAGATCAACCCTGCAGCTGGGTGCGCAGGGAGGGGAGATAGAGAGAAGAGGAGAGAGAAGGATAGAAATATCTGCAAGCTAAGAGCGCAGATAGAATTGTATGCTTCCATCTAATATATTATAAAGCACAGCTATGTGGATGTAGTCCTAGGGAGAGGGTGAACCACGTATATCTCGTATTGTGTGTGATTGATGTTTTGTTCTTTACTTTTTTTACTATGTTTATGCATTAGTATGTTAGATTTGATATATCACTGTGCAAAGTAGGTCTATGCTTGGTAAGAATAATCAGATCTCCATGCGTTGTTGCCTTGGTTCCACTTGCATTTCCTCTGGTTGTAGACACTTGTGTCCTGCAACCCCCTATTGCTACTTCGGGTGAGACTGCATCTGCCTTGAAGGTGTTACCAAAAGGGACAGTAGTTAGGGTTTTTCGGTGCATTGTTAGAGATAAACCCTGGGTCTTCCCCTGTGCCAACATGAAGATACATTGTTGAAGACTCCATTTCATTGGCCACAAAATATGTCAAATGAATCTGAAGAAACAAACATTGTTGAAGTTCAACAAGAATCTCAAGGTGCTATTGAGTTTACACAAGCAGAGGAAAGAGAAATGTATATTGGTTCATGAAGGTCGCATGCACAACATGAAGCCATGGAAGACCTTTACAGGGGTTCAGTACAAGATATTAAGGAGAGTAGCATGATTGCAGTTTTAGCGACTGAAGATCCACATGGTTATCCATTCTAGATTGCAAATGTTATAAATATTGAGAAATAAAATGATGATGTTATTGCAATTGAAGTGCATTGGTATGCAGCAAGTACACACCCATTCAATGGTGTGTACAAGCCAGAGATGGTGGTTGAGAAACATGTCAACAGAAAGAGAAAAAGAAAGGATCAAAATACAACTCGTCATTGCATTGACCTCTTAAAATTAGATGATGTTGACATACTTGTTTATGGCTTCAATTTGACAAAGAGAGTATCTCTTCACTCCAAGACAACAAACATTATCAAGAGGTTGTTGCCACAAGAAATAAATGAAAGATGGGAGTCCGTTGAACCTATTTGTAGATCTAAAAGGAATTTGACATCTGAAATGTTGGGCATGCATGTAGACTCAGATTGTGCATTCATCGACAATAGAGAAGAGTATGGATCATCTACATCTTCATACAATCATTCATCTGAAGACAATGTAGACTCTGATGGTATTTCAAAAACCATGAGTCAATCTGAATAAGTGTATGAAACATTTTATGTATTTTTTATCCATGTGATGTTTGTATGGTAACTAGAAATGAGCATTGAACTTACATATGATCTTACATGAAGTTACAATTTTTTTTTTTATGTTTTATGAATTATATGTTTTGATTATGGATAATATAATATAATTTCTTAGCTTCTATGTTTTGAATATGAACAATATAACAATACTTTTAAGAAATAATTTATGTTTCATTCAATGTAACTTGTATTTACTTTTTTTTATTAAAAAGCGACATTGAATTTTTAAAGTATATTGTGATATTTTCATGGCATTATGTATTACCTTGTGCTTTGAGTGATAGTAAGATTTTAAAAGTAAGCATTTAAGGGTTGATTTTATGATTGTGTTTACAGTAATGATGAGTTCTTTTACCACTTTATAAAAATGTGTCATTTTCATACCCCAATTTTATAATGGGTGCTACCGGTAGCAGTACTTTTCAATTTGATGGTTGATTTTGAGGTTTTGGTTTTAATGGTACCAACTGCTAAAAATACGATTTCAAATTATCTAAAATTTTAACGTTTTGAAAAAAAAATCAAAAACATCTTTTTTTTAGTTGTTGATTTTAATGTTTTTTTGAGCTATTGTCTGAGTTTTGAAGGCCATGTTTGAAAAATGTTGTAATTTTGACCCCATTTAAAAAAACGATGCTACCAGTAGCACCACTTTTTGATTTGGGGGTTGATTTTGATGTTTTTTATGAAAACATATGGGTTTTTTGGGCCAAAGTTCTCGTTTTAAGGTCATAGTTCTCATTAAGTCGATAACTTTGTTTAAAATGTTCAATGTGGAATAAAACTTAGTAAATAAGTGAAGTGTTGAATGCAAAGGTTAGCATATGCAAGAAGTAATGTAAATAAGTGAAGTGTTCAATGGGGAGGTTAACATATGCAGGAAGCAATGCAAAGTGTTTGGAAGTCAGGATGGGCGGGAACGAATGCAAAGTATCCGCATATTAGAATTGCGGGAATCAAAGTGGGTAGAGTTTTTGGCACAATAGATAAATAATAAAACTTAATATAACTAAATGAAAAGGTAACATAACCTTGATGCTAATATTGAATGTCACCCCAACAACCTATAAAAGTTGATAATCAACAAACACTAACACCAAATCCTTTTAACTTTTTAGATATCTCAATGCATTTACGTATATAATATATTAAAAAAAAGTATATAAAGTGAAAAAGATGATTTTATACTTATGCTTAAATAAAAATATATTGTTAAACATATATATATTTCATACAGATATATGTTCGACAGAGACATATCGTCCGCACACACACACACACACACACACACACACACACACACACACACATATATATTTCGCATATCCGCACACACATATCTCCTGCATAGCCAAGACTTAGTCTAATTTGAATCCTTGTGTGGATAATTCATATCACTCATTCTCTGCACTCGCGCACTTCGCAAATCCACACTTCCAATAGTTTTGTAGAAAGAATTATGACCGATGATGTAATTTGCATGATAATCGACTCATTTATGGCAATTTCATTTTCTAAGATTCCACAAGTAACAATGTTTATTATAAAAAAATAAGTATGTAAAGTGAACAAAAAGTTTTTGTGCATATGTTTAACTTTAAAAATATTGTTGAGTCGAATTTGTTTTAAGCAACAACTTATTTATTCATTTTTCAAATTGTGCAGAGCCTTTTGCTATGAAGATATTTATGCACTTCAAACTGCACAGATATATCTTTTGCACCTCCACACTCTGCATTAGTAAATAAGTGAAATGTTGAATGGGGAGGTTAGCATATGTGGGAAGTAATGTAAAGTGTTTGTAGTGAAAACATTTTGCATAAAACTTTGTAAAAATAAGCAAAAGGTAAAATGTTCAATGTGGAATAAAACTTAGTAAATAACTGAAATGTTGAATGCAGAGTGTTGGCATGGGGGCAGACCCACGGTTAAACGCTCAAGAGTGCACCAACAAAACCCTAACTACCGTCCCTTTCGACAACACCTACGAAGTAGATGAAGTCTCACCCGAGGTAGAGGCAGGGGTGGTTGCAGGACTCAGATGTCTGCAACCTTAGCTGGGACACAGATTTGTGATTATAACATCTTAACAAAGCACTTAGCAGTTATAGTTCATTAGTATTCAACCTTAGTTTACAGCGCAGATAAACCCTAATAACAGAGCATCACAGTATTCTCCCAGATCTCATATATTCAAGCACTAAGCATATCAACATAGATCAGATCTAGAATTCATTCATATTATTAAGCACAAAGCATCAGAAGATCTATCTATCATTCATCTATATCAAATCACTAAGAAAGAGAACACATAAACACATCAATACATTCCACAAAGCATAGCAACATAGGATATATGTGGTTCATCCCCAGCCTGGGGCTACATCTACCAACTCTTCTTATTCTTTATTGCCTTGTTGGCACAAGGGCAGACCCAGAGTTCAACGCTCAAGAGCGCACCAACAAAACCCTAACTACCGACCCTTTCGACAACACCTGCGAAGCAGATGAAGTGTCATTCGAGGTAGAGGCAGGGGTGGTTGCAAGACTTAGATGCATGCAACCTTAGCTGGGACACATATCTGTGATTATAGCACCTTAACAAAGAACTTAGCAGTTATAGTTCATTAGTATTCAGCCTTAGTTTATAGCACATATAAACCCTAATAACAAAGCATCGCAGTATTCACCCAGATCTCATATATTCAAGCACTAAGCATATCAACATAGATTAGATCTAGCATTCATTCATATTATTAAGCATAAAGAATCAACAGATCTATCTATCATTGATATATATCAAAGCACTAAACAAGTGAACACATAAACACATTAATACATCACACAAAGCATAGCAACATAGGATATACATGGTTCACCCCCAGCCTGGGGCTACGTCCACCAACTCTTCTTCTTCTTTATTGCCTTATGTCAATCTTCTACATGCACAGAGCCACAAAATCCTACTCCGCATAGGACAGGATATCTGCGTGGACTTCGCTAGATCCTCCTTACCCGAGCTAGGTTACAGCACAAAGCCTTTACACAGTCTCTTACAGTCACTTGCACTTAGCTCTGCAAGTTCTCAACACAACATGCACAAAGCATTTCCATTTTTCACTTTAGCACTTAGTAAGATACTAGATACTACTTCTTACATTGTCTAGATTTCTATTTATACATTACAAAATGGCCTAAACATGGGTAAACCCATGGGCCAACATCCCCATACCCGTTACATAAGACCAAAACCCAAAAATCCCTAAAAAGGGGATGAGATCCCGTGCTCTCCGCTTTGACTTGTGCTCCGCCTTTGACATCCTGTTGAAGTCCCAAAATAGGTCAAACTTGACCAAGAATCCTCCAGCTTGGTCAAGGGCCAACAGGCCCCCAACACTCACCTGTGACTCGTCCTGATTCACTCTGATCTGGGAATTTCTGCCTCAAAAGCCTCGAGCTTGGCTCAAGCTTCTTCAACCTGTTGTTGCGCCAAGGCCTCCTGCTTGACGAACTCTTGGATAACTACTTTGTTGATAGGTCCCTCTAATCATTGTTCGACTACAGTGACTACTTATTCCAGCTCTACTCCTCGGCCTTCAATCTCTTCAAACAGTTGGCAAGCTTCGTCCTGGACTGGTTGGAGCCACTAAGTCACTTCCATGACTTTACTATGTATGGTGTGGACCTGTTGTTGAGCGGTGCATTGTTCCTGGGATTGCTTCATCCTCTCAACTACTCACAGGAGCTTCAATTGTGACTGTATTGTTGCTGCTTGCTTCTTTTCCTCCTAGAGTTGTGACTCCAGTGCCTTTAGTTCAGGGTCTTCAGTAAGTTGGTCATAGGTTTGTGCACTTCTACTGCTAAGTTGTTTACATTTCAGAGAGAATGCTCTGATCCTTTCAACTGTGTTATGGGCAGTGGTTTCTCTCTGCTCTCACACTTCTTGTGGAGTACTTGGCACTATTTCTAACTCTAGTTCTACAACTCTTTGTTGAAGTTGTTGAATAGCTTCAGCAAGCTTCACCACTTGAGTTTCCACAAGGTTTTCCTCCACTTTCTCTAAGCCTATCACAGAGTGAAGTGCTCTGTTGACTGCTTCTTTGACTCTGAGCTACTCTGCGAGCAACTATTATTTTTTCCTGCTGGATCTATGCTCTTTCTTCTTCGAACTTTGCTTGAAGGGTGTCCTTCTCCTGTTGCGCAATCCTGCATTGCTCTACGACTTCATCATGTACTTTATTTAAGGTCACTGTGGCCTATTTATTTTCTTCCTACATGCAACGAAGGCAAGCTTCAGTCACATCATCTATTCTACGGAGTTGGGCAGGCTCATCTCCCAACTCTGGTTCTTCTGATGGTGGGGACGCAGTGGACACTGTGTTGTAGGATTGAAGGGCCTGCTAGACCCCTCTTAGCTCTGTTTCAATTCTATCATACATGGTTTCTTGTTTGGCTTCAGTGTTATGCATAATATCCTATGTGGCATCTGATATGGCTATGATGATGAAGTTGAAGTCATCGAGCATGAGCACGGTCTGTAGCTTAGTCTTAGTGGCTTTGGATTTCTTCCACGAGGTAGGTTTCGTGGGGGAAACCTTTTTTTTCTTAGAGGGATCATCCTCATCAACATGATTCCTGGGTGGTTTTACTTCACCTTGCTTCTGCTGATTTTATTTTCCATTGGTCTCTTCTTTATCTACTTCGTCATCACCTCCTCCTCCTGGCGATTCTGAAGCGGTTTCTTCTGATGCATTGCTCAATTCCTATATTTCTTCCTTCTTCTTCTTCTTTCTGCTAGTTCCAGGTGTATCATGCCCTTTGTGAGTGGCCTCCGGGCTAGCAATTAGTTCAGGATCAGATATTTCTACGGGGTCGACAGGGATAAGGAGCTCTGCAAACTAGTCTTTAGTTATCTCTTTGAGGTCCTCCTCTGTGAGCTCATAATATGACTGAAGCTCTTTTTTATGCTCGTCTGTGCACATAGTGATATAAATAAAATGTCTGTCTGTGCGTAATTTCATAAGGGGTTTGAACTGCCTGCAAAAATTTCTTTCTAGGATCCTGCATCCATTTGTTAGTCCAAAGATTCTTTCTATGCATAGGAATCACATATCTTTCATTATTTCTATCAGAATTACTCATATCAAACCTTCTTTCTTCTAGTTGTGCCCTAGTTTTCAAGCTAGGACAAAATTTATCAAACATACCTAGATCCATACTCTTGAAACAAAAAATTTCACTAATCTTATCTTTTCAATAAAAAATTTCACTCTTCTTACCTTTATCAGAGCACAAAGCTTTCAGATCTTACCTCTTGTCTTTAGATCTGGTTCCTTTATTATCATAGAGCTTCAAAGTTGAGTAGAGTACTGCACACTACAACAACATATCTACGCACAGAGATTTCTCTTTTCCTCAGTTCCCAACAATCATAGTTTTAGGTCCTGAAAACGGAACCATTTGTTAGCACAGGGGCAGACCCAGGGTTCAACGCTCAAGAGTGCACCAACAAAACCCTAACTACTGGATTTTGGCAACACCTGCAAAGCAGATGAAGTCTCACTCGAGGTAGAGGCAAGGGTGGTTGTAGGACTCAGATGTCTACAACCTTAACTGGGACATAGATATGTGATTATAACACCTTAATAAAGCACTTAGCAGTTATAGTTCATTAGTATTCAGCCTTAGTTTATAACACAAATAAACCCTAATAACAGAGCATCGCAGTATTCGCCTAGATCTCATATATTCAAGCACTAATCATATCAACATAGATCAGATCTAGCATTCATTCATATTATTAAGCACAAACCATCAACAAATCTATCTAGAATTCATCTATATCAAAGCACTAAGCAAGTGAACACATAAACACATCAATACATCGCACAAAGCATAGAAACACATGATATACGTGGTTCACCCCCAACCTGGGGCTACGTCCACCAACTCTTCTTCTTTTTTATTGCCTTTTGTCAATCTTCTAGATGCACAGAGCCACAAAATCCTACTCTGCATAGGACAAGAGATCTGCGTGGACTTCGCTAGATCCTCCTTCCCTGAGCTAGGTTACAACACAAAGCCTTTACACAATCACTTGCACTTAGCTCTGCAATTTCTATACACAACATGCACAAAGCATTTCCAATTTGCACTTTAGCACTTAACAAGATACTAGATACTACTTCTTACGTCACCTAGATTTCTATTTATACATTACAAAATAGCCTAAACATGGGTAAACCCATGGGTTGACATCCCCATACCCATTACATAAACCCAAAACCCAAACATCCCTAAAAACGGGCTGAGATCTCATGATCTCCACTTCCACTTGTGCTCCGCCTTCGACAGCCTGTCGAAGTCCCAAAATAGGTCAAACGTGATCAAGGATCCTCGAACTTGGTCAAGGGCCAACACAGAGGTTAGCATATGTGGGAAGTAATGTAAATAAGTAAAGTGTTCAATGGGGAGGTTAGCATATGCGGGGGCAATGTAAAGTATTTGGAGGTTAGGATGGGTGCGAACCAATGCAAAGTATCTGGATGTTAGAATTGCGTGAAGCAAAGTCAGTAGATTTCTCAGCACAAGAGATAAATAATGAAACTTAATATAACTAAATTAAAAGGTAACATAACCTTGATGTTGACATTGAATTTCGCCCCAACAACCTGTAAAACTTGATAATCAACAAACATTAACACCAAGGTCTTTTAACTTTTTAGATATCTCAATGCATTTACGTATATACATATATTAAAAAATAAGTATATAAAGTGAACAAAATGCTTTTATGCATATGCTTAACTAAAAAAATATTGTTCAACATATATATATTATGTATAGATATATGTTTGGCACAGAAATATCATACATAGAAATATATCTTATGCATGTCCGCACAGGAATACCCCCGCACAACCAAGACCTAGTCTAATTTGTACCCTTGTGCGGATAATTCATATCACTCATCCTCCCACACTCCTACACTTCGTAACTCCTCACTTCCAATAGTTCCATAGCACGGATTCCGACCTGTGATGTAATTTACATGATAAGCAACTCATTTATGGCAATTTCATTTTCTAATATTCCACCACTAATTCTTGATACTTAGTTGAATTTATTTTAAGTAACAATGTTTATTATAAAAAAATAATTATATAAAGTGAACAAAATGTTTTTATGCATATGTTAATTTAAAAAATATTCTTGAGTTGAATTTATTTTAAGTAACGATGTTTATTATAAAAAATAAGTATATAAAGTGAACACAATGTTTTTATGTATATGTTTAACTTAAAAAATATTCTTGATTAATGGTCATAATTTTAATTTTAATATTTTACTCATCTATTTTCCAAGTTGTGTAGAGTGTTTTTCTATGATCATATCTATGCAGTGTGCTTTGCACACATATATCTTTTGCACCTCCACAATCCGCATTAGTAAATAACTGAAATGTTCAATGGAGAGTTTAGCATATGTGGGGAGCGAAGAAAATTCTTTGTAGTGAAAACATTTTTTCATAAAACTTTGTCAAAAATAAGAAAAAAGGTAAAGGGTTCAATGTGGAATAAAACTTGGTAAGCAAGTGAAGTGTTCAATGCAGAGGTTAGCATATGCCGGAAGCAATGTAAATAAGTGAAGTGTTCAATGGAGAAATCAGGATATGCGGGAAGAAGTGTAAAGTGTTTGGATGTTAGGATGGGGAACCAATGCAATGTATATGCATGCTAGAATTGTGGGAAGCAAAGTGGGTAGAGTTCTTGGCACAAGAGACAAATAATGAAACTTAAAATAACTAAATGAAAAGGTAAGATAACTTTGATATTGGCATTGAATTTCACTCCAACAAGTTGTAAAAGTTGATAATCAACAAACATTAACTTAAAATATATTTTTAAAGATATATATCTTCTGCACGGATATATCTTCAACACATATCGTCCACACAGATATATCTTCTGGACATCTGCAAAAGCATATGCCCCGCACAACCAACACTTAGTCTAATTCGAACTCTTGTGCGGATAATTCATATCACTCATCCTCCCGCACTCCCGCACCGCAACTCCATACTTCCAATAGTTCCATAGCACGGATTCTGACCAACGATGTAATTTGCATGATAAATGACTGATTTATAGAAATTTCATTTTCTAATTTTCTGCCACTAATTCTCGATCCTTAGTTGAATTTATTTTAAGTAATAATGTTTGTTATAAAAAATAAGTATATAAAGCGAACAAAATGCTTTTATGCAATGTTTAACTTAAAAAATATGTCAGTTTCTTTGATGTTGGCACAACCAACACTTAGTCAAATTTGAACCCTTGTGCGGATAATTCATATCAATCATTCTCCCGCACTCTGACACTCCGCAACTCTGTACTTCCAATAGTTCCATAGCACGGATTATGACCAACGATGTAATTTGCATGATACTTACTGATTTATGGCAATTTAATTTTCTAAGTTTCCACTACTAATTCTCGATATTTAGTTGAATTTATTTTAAGTAACAATGTTTATTATAAAAAATAAGTATATAAAGTGAACAAAATGCTTTTATGGATATGTTTAACTTAAAAAATATGTCAGTTTCCTTGATGTTGGCATTAAATGTCGCCCTAACAACCTGTAAAAGTTGATAATTAACAAACATTAACTTAAAAAATATTGTTAAACATATATATCTTCCACGCATATATATCTTCGACACAAACATATCTTTCAGACGTCCACACAACCAACACTTAGTCTAATTTGAACCCTTGTGCAGATAATTCATATCACTCATCCTCTCGCACCCTACACTTTGCAACTCCTACTTCCAATAGTTTCATAGTGCAGATTTTGACCAGCGATGTAATTTGCATGATAACTTATTGATTTCTAGCAATTTCATTTTCTAAGTTTTCACCATTAATTCTCGATACTTAGTTGAATTTATTTTAAGTAACAATGTTTATTATAAAAAAAATAAGTATATCAAGTGAGCAAAATGATTTTATGCATATGTTAACTTAAAAATATTGTTGAGTTGAATTTATTTTAAGTAACAATGTTTATTATAAAAAAGTAAGTATATAAAGTGAGAAAAATGCTTGTATGCATATGTTAACTTAAAAATATTGTTGAGTTGAATGTATTTTAAGTAACAATGTTTATTCTAAAAAAACAAGTAAAAACATATGGCATAGAACTTAGTAAAAGGAAGTACACATAAGTAAAGATGTAGAGGAAGCAATGTAACATATGGTGAAGTTGGGATGTGGGGGGAGCAATGTAAAGTGTGTGGATGCTAGGATGTGCGGGAAACAATGTAAAGTGTGTGCAAGTTAGGTTTTGTGGAAAGCAAATAGGGTAGAGTTCCCCGCATAGCAGAGGTTCCTTCTACACAACATTGAAATTGACAATAGGGTATCACAAATTGATTATTGGTACACCTGCTTCTTTAACCAAATCTCAGAAAAGGCCATCTCCACGCAACTGAATAGATGAAGGACAATCCAAAAGAAGAGCAATTCTGAAATTTTGAACTTAAAAGGAAAACTGCTTTTGTAAACCAGAAGAATGGAAAAGAATACAATGTCTTGGTAAAGGGTTGATGTATTGGACAATGTTCAATGAGTAATTGTAATGTTCAACCAGTCTTGAAAAGAAGCTGAGCAGGATAATTCATGTTGCATTTTTTAAAACAATTAAATCCATAAGGATAAATTATGATCATAGTCAAAATTAAAACAAAACCTGACAATCAAGCAGGTTGCTTAAGTAAACATAGACAAGGAAAGAAATGCCTGAGAAAGGATCAGGCACTATTCTATTGAGTTTTCACAGTATGATACAAAATTTACTAATCATAGCATAGAGGTCAAAATATCATTTCGCAGAATCAAAGTCAATGGCTACATATGCACAGAACAAGATATTTCATTGAAAAATGAAAAAGAGTGAACACATACTTGAAAAAATAAATTGAAACTCATAGTCTAGAAAATCAGTAGTCATGTATGCCAAAACAGTACCTTGGAAAGGTGAAAAAATATACAATTGTCTTTTCAGTAATCTTTGCAAAATCCAAAAAACTTCTTCGACAAGCTCAAAAAATATACAGTTGTCTTTTAAATAAGGTCTATAAAAAGTGAAGGTGTTTGTCCAAACTGACAGGGATTGGGGCGCCCCTGAACCATAAAATAGAATAAAGACTTGGAGCAAAGAAAGAAACATAGTTAGAAAGGGGTGTTAAGTTTTGACAAAACATAAAACAAGCAATTCAGAGGTGTTACCAAGTGAGGAAAGAAAAGAAGAGCAAAAGAAAATGCAATGCTTTCTTGAATACTTACCAAGAGGAAAATGTTTTGTTGCTTTGGTTTGTTTGTTGTTGGTATGTATATGCCTTTATAGGATTTGTTTCCTTGGACTCATGTTGAATTGTCTATGGTAATTATTTTGGGTTAACAATTTTTTCCAAGTCGTTCTTGACCCAACGATCAATATACTCTTTGATTGACAAGATGGTTGTTTCTTGTTTACTTGAAAATCTCCTCATGTACTTCTTTTCATTCCAGCTAGACTTGGTCGATGATTTAGAAGTGCCCTTCATTGTCATTAACAAATGTAACAAGCCATTGTTTTAGTTCTTCATCGGGAAATTCGTCGAGACTGTCGTAGTTGTTAGCTAATGAGGTCTTCATTGTGGCCAAATGGCTATCAAGTTATTATTTAGTGATTATGGTTGAATTCCTGAAAAGTTTTGGGCCCTACAGTTCCTTAACAACAACAAATGATTTTAAAGTAACATCTCCTCTCCTTTCTCTGATTTTTTCACAAGCAACAATTGCATCTTACATCATATTTATGCGTGCTTCCCAACCTATCTTTAATTTCTTTATTCTTTAGTTTAAGAGTAGTCCTTGTTGGTTTCTTTGATAGTTAGTCATACTAGTGACTCATGCGATGAAAGTTTTTACCTCATTTTTATAGTACGCTTCATCATGTTGCAAATATCTTCGCAAATATTCAGTAGAATGTGTAATCCTTTGTGAAATATTACGTAGGCCTGTACTAATATCCTATGCTTGTATGATTATGTCCATTATTTTGTTAATGTTTTCAACAACATAGCCTCTGACTCCATTCAGTAATCAAAGCGCTTTTCTGATTGGATTTGAGGTTCTGAGAGTACTTGGAAGAGTCCGCTCTACCGAGAGTATGGCCAAGGGTTGTGCAAAGAGTGGCTTAGGAGTTGGTTTCTCCTCAAGCTCAATTATTCTCTCCTTCAATCTAATGGTTTGCAACTCCTAGTCGAAAATCAAATCGAAAAGCGCATCTCCTATGGAACAACGTGGTTTCATGAGGGAAGATGGTCCAACTTCTTAGAAATCCACCACATTGCTTGATCTGTGAACTAGCTTTCTATTTTTTAGACTGGCCTTGTCTATGTGTAGTTTCTTTTCGTTCTTGTTGTATTGAGTATTGTGCAGCATCAAGAAACACTACTCAAACAACATCGATTCTTCTCTTGCAATATCTTGTGTAATCTCATGGATTTATGCAATTCTTTGGGATACCCAATCAGGTAGATCCTTACTATCAATATGCATATCATCAACATCTCCTTGACTTCTTAGATCTTGTGAATTATCTATATTTAGGATTTATTTCCTTTTTTGTTGTGAGACTGCATGTGCATGTTCAAGATTAGTATGGCATGGTTTCTCTCTTCCATCACCTCCAACACAACCGTCATTACTCTCTTCTTTGTTTATATTATGTTGTTGTGTTCTTTGTCTAGAGGAGGAGCTCTTATGTGTTTGGGGTTTGGATGAAGACTAGACATTGGTAGCGTTTTTGTCCCTTTCTCTTTCTTTGCTTTTCCTCTTGGTATTTGAGCTTATTTATGTCGACAAGTCCTCACTACATCCATTGATTTCCTTTTTTACAGACGGATTGTCACACATTTCCTCATCAAATCTTGTGAATGAGTTACTATATCTTATGGATTTTAAGTATTGCAAAAACAAACCTAGGGTAAAACCACCTAGAGGATGTGCTTCTTTTAGATTAAATGAACTCAGTGTTTTTTAGAATTCTTTCAGATGTGCTTGATTCTTGACCATTGTGTTACCAACTCGAAAAGACAATGTAATGAATTATCTTTTTCTTTTATTTTCAAATAAAATGCACCAAGTTCTATATTGTCGACAAACTTCCACGATAAAATATCTATCGCAGACAAAGATAGGGAGTAGAAGGTGATTTTCTTAGCAACCATACAACGAGATTTATGTATGGTTTTCCTCTTGAATTCAAATGAAATTTCCATTGAGAAATTCCTTAGCTTCCTGAGTTATTCTCTTGGGCTCTTCCCCAACCAACATGTGTCTAAACTATCTAACAAAATTATCTTCAACAATGTAAAAATTGAATCGTTATTTATGTTTGCATAGTCCCAAGTGCCATAATTGGACTAATACGTTCTGTATATTTACACTCTCTTTAACAGGGAGAGTATTTAAGACATTGCAAACACCAGATATGCGGTCATAAAAAAACTTCCAGTCCTTAAGTAGTTTAAAAAAAAAAAAAAAAAAAGTTCACCTGATATCATGTGTGCCTAGTGCAACATGGCATTCCTATAAAAGGTAAAGTACAATGCATACAGTCCTGACCTGGGTATGTGTGAAGTGGACTACCACCTAGCTACATGCATGAATAGCTATGAAAAGTCTCAGTATGGCTCCTCTAGTAAAGTTATATCAATTGTTGAAAGGTCGATCGACATGTTTGCAGATAGTGACAAAATTTCTCTCAATATATTGGAACCTCCTGCCTAAGAGACTAGGAACATGTATTCTTCCATAACCTTAAGAGGTTTATTTGCATAAGGAAGATGAAGCATTTTGTTGAACACCTTGGGAGTAACCACGACTTGATTATTTCATTTTGATGTGACCTTAATCATTATTGTCCTAGAATCGAACCTTCGAACACACTAGGATACGAGTTCCTTGAAGTCGAAAAACACAGCCAACATTGACAAGCCCTGTGGTCCAGAGTTTTCCTGTTTTTTTTTTCTTCTGCACTCTTGTTCAATAACCACTTGTAGGAGGTAGACCAATGGAAATTCATGTCCTCTTTGGCTAGTGAATTGACAATATCACCACAAAAGGGTTGGGTTCTTCTTCTATTTTCCATACGACTTCTTTTTAAATCAACCTAACATAGGGGAAGGTTATGAATAATAGATTATCGAGCTCCATTTGATTTAAATCCAATTGCATGACACTTATTTACTAGGATGTCATTTCCACACATATGAACTATATTTGGAAGATGCATAGTCATAATAAGAAACCATTAAGTAGCTCATAGAACAATGGGACATTTACTTTGTATTATTCTTGATCATCGCCCTTTCTTCGTAAGTCGCACAAAATCAACTTGTCATAAAAGGTTTTAGTGCAGATCACGTGACTTGTCAAAATCTGTGATGCAAAAGTATTGGATGTGAAGATGACGTGAATTGTGGAATATATGTGTGTGCCATGTACAGAGATACGATAGTAGCAAAAGAATCGGCACAAGGTGGAAAATGGCTAAGTAAAGAGGCTTTTGATGATGATTTTTTTGGAATATGGTTACATATTGAGTTAGTACATGGTTTGCATCATGGATTTCTACAACTTCAATACCAATCATCAATTTATAGTCCTTGTCATCTGACAGTTTCTACAAAGTCAATGTCCATGTCATATTCTTTAAGTTTAGCAAGCAAGTTTGTCCATCGACCTTCTCTAATTTGTTGTTGAAGCAATATTGTTGCAAGAGGGTGTGTTACATAGGCTATATGCACAAGAATGTTGTTTTATTTTTCTATTCGTTACACATGTGATTTTTTAAATACACTTTGATATACATGGAAGTTAAAAATAGTACATTATGAAGGTCCAATTACTTTAATGCCAACTGCATAGGGAATATTTACTAAAATTTCCTTTCCACACCTGACTTAGTTACAAGATACGGGAAATTATTAATAGAAGTCATTGGACACCTCATAGGAAAAATGAAATTTACTTCACACAATTGCTAAATAGCCTCTATTTTTTGGAAAATACTAGCAAATCTACGTGCCATAAATGAATCGATTATCATGCAAATTACGTTGCTTGTCAGAGTCCCCAATCCTGAACAATTTCAAATGTGAAAGTGTTGAAGCACGGGACTGGGCGAGACCCTCTTTTCTCCTAACTACCATGATTTTTCAAATGTTATATAAATTCTTGTGGCAATGGATTGTGTTTCAGAAATTATGTTATCAAAAGGCATTTTGTAGTTATTATTAAAGATTTGTGTAGTTCCTCGCATTAGTTGTATACACGACACTCAACTAGCCATGTCTTCTGCATGTGCGCACTTCATCAGGAATATTTACAATTTCAATACTAGTTATCGATTCACATTCTTCGCCATTTAATAGTCTTGACAAAGTGGATTTCCATGTCATGTTGTTCAAATTTGGCAAGAGATTTTGCCTATCGATTTTCTTCAAATTGTCTCTGAAGCAATATTGTTACTGGAGGATGTGGCATATACATTATGCAGACACAACTGGTGGTTTATTTTTCTATCTATTATACCTGTGCATTTTTCAATGGACTTTGATATAGGTGAAACCTATGAATAGTACATTACAAAGGTCGAATTTCTTTATGCCAAAGTGCATGAGGTGTATTTACTAAAATTTCATTTCCACACCTAAATTAGATATGGAATACGAGGAATGATAAATAGAAACCATTAATCAAGAAATAGAAAAGATCGACATTCACTTGGCACTGGTCCTAAATAACCTATGTTTCTTGGCAAATAAACATGTAATAAATCACTCCCTTATCATGCAAATTAGGTGTGTTGCAAGAAACTCAGGCACAAAACCATTGCAAATGCAAAAGTGCGAAAGTGCGGGATTGTGAGACGATAACTTGTATGAATAGTCCGCACATGGCTTGAAAATAGAATTAGAACAAGTGATGGTTGTGCTAAACATACATCGATGCAACGTGTTGATGTGTGGAAGATATAGGTACACTGAATGTGGAGATATGCTCACAGAAAGGGGCTTCGCACAACATGAAAAATGGTTAAGTAAAAAGGATTTTCACTAAGGAACTTTAAAAAGATATTGGATTGACAGAAGAATTTGATAAAAGATTTTCATTCAAAATTTTGTACTAGCGTAATGTGTACATGAGCTATTATGACAAAAAAGCTTCATTTCTTTCAAAAATCTCCAAATTAGATGCATTTTTACTTTGTAATTTGTCACATTGCGTGTAGAAATATAACCATATCTTTGTAGTGCTAACAACCATATCTTTAGCACTAGTGCAATCTGCAATATGTCTCAAGCACAAGCAATAGTCTAGTCTATTTCTAGCTTTTGTGTGCAGAATCCATAACTGGTCCATCTACATATGAGCATATGCTCACCTATGCACTTTGCATTCTGTACAGTTACATCTTCAGCGGTCCTGCATTTCACACAAGTGTATCCCCGCAAAGACGAGACTTATTTTATTTTCAAGAACTATGCAGAGAATTCAAACAACTCATCGCACTGCAGTTCCGCACTTATAATACTTCGAATAGTTGCAAAATGACATATATTTGCAATCCACTCAACATAATGGAACTTGCATTTTAATTGATTAGTTGTATATGTAAATTTAGGATTCATCGTAATGCTGACCAAGAAAAGTTATAATAGTTGCTATTTGTTTTCAGTTCTATTCAACTGGTCATTTCATACAAGTTACTGGAGTCGTGCATTGCGATATAAATTTTCTATTTTGAAATCCTGGGACGGACATTGTGTTAACTTTTTTCTTTGCAAAGCCATGAAACAGATGACCTAGAAAAGCAATCAACTATGGCAGTTATCTTATTACAAGTTCAAGTCTTTAAAGTGCATTGGAACAGTACAAGAAAACAATTGGTTGAAGTCCATGGGAAAAATAATTTAGAGACATAAATTTTGTATTGAGAAAGAACTAGGGAAAATTGTATTGAAGACTTGTATGGTTTTTCCATATTTGCAATCATTGAATTGAAGTGGGAAACTTGTGGACAATTTCTGCCATATATTAATTTTAGTCAAAACCTCTGCAATTCAATAAGTTTTTTGTTTGATATTTAATTCCATATGAGTATGCACATATGCCAAATAAATAACTTGTCATTTGCAACCTTGTGTAGACAGTGTTACACAATACGCTCCAGAATAAGAAAAATATATGACTTATTGCAGCAATAAAACATCGTGTTTTTTGTTGAAGTTTGATTGCATTCGGTTCTATATATGCCAATTAGAATATTAGTATTAGTGTTTATTTATGATACATTTATCATATATACCGTAGAAATAGAAAAAAATATTTAGTGAGCCCAACTAGCTTAAATTAATAGAAAGTACATTGATCATTCCATGACAGGCCACAAAGAGGGCAATATATAGATCCACATTAATATCTAAAGGTACAACGCATATAGTTGTGATTTGTTGTCCAATGATAGTGTGAAATTGTTTCTAGTAGTAATTTCTAACACTGTCAGCATATGCATATGTCGTTTGTAAACAACATCAAATTTGTTAAAGATATCAAGGTTGGCATACAAATTCCATGTTAACTATGATTATGTAAGCATTAAATAGAAAAACTTGTTCCAATTGCAATCTAGCTCCAGTAACAATATATCAACGGTGCAATGTAACAAGACTGATAATAATAAACAACTAGTCCAATGTTCATTAAAATTTTGACATAATTTAATTGCAAAAATTCAGTACAACAACACTGCAATGCTAACAATGTTCAATAAATAATTTGGACTCAAAATGTACATACAATGCACATGATATTGTTGGTATTTAATAACTATACAAGTAATATGTTTACACAATGTATATGTTATTATGCATCAACATTTAGGTCAATATAAAAAATAATAACTAAATTATAGTTCTAGTATTTGTACAAAGAAATCGAAAAGAAATACATATAACTCATCACAGATGCAGGATGACATTGTCTTCGTTCAATCTCTATTCCACATACAGGACCACACTATCTTTATTTAATGTAGATTTTCCATGCACTTGAAAATCGCACAACATATAAAAAAAATTGGGTTTCTTTTGAAAATATATTTTCATATTGAATTTTTGTCAAGCTAGGAAGCGGTTCATGCAGTATAGGTTCCCTGGCAATGCATAGCACATTATTGTTTTCCATTGTATGTATAATAGCACTTAGGAAATTTTTATATATAAAAGGGCATCTCTAATTACATCTTACATGGTCAAACATTGCATTTTTTATCAAGGCAGATGTGTCTACGGGAGAATTGCAAATTGCAAAGGTAGGTTCAAACGAAGTTGAATATGAATTTGCTACTATCATTGTACCTTTGACTTATTTATACAGTGAAAAGCTTAATAATTTAGGCTATATATGTGTGAGTGTATGTGTGTGTGTGTGTGTTTTCAAATAATTTTTTACACTAAATTTGTAGATAGAGTTATCGATCTATACTTACAACATTTGTTGAGCCAATTACTTTTTTTAGATCTTTGACTACTTCTATTGTGAGTTCTATTATAAATGTTGATTGTGTTGTGTGAAACACCTTTTATTTTGCATCACTCCTCTTGGTTATATTTATAAATAGAAAAATGGTAAATTTCCCTATCTGCAATTGTTGTTCCAGTGAAGCAAAGAAATTTCCATTTGTCTCAAACAGTTGAAGTTGATACACAAAACACTGTAATTGTCATATATCTTTACCTAAGATATATCATCATATAAATGATAAACCATTGACCATGGAAAAACATATTGTTTCTTTGTCATCCTCTATGTTCCCATATTTTATATGCAAAATGTACTATGATCCAACTTTTCTAGCAAGGGTGACGATAGCTCCAATAGTGTCGATTGGATACATGTCTATATTATTTGAAAAGTGTTTGATTGTTGTGTCTAGTATGAAATTGGAATCTTTACACTTTGGATACACAGTCTCCACAAAACTTGATTTAAGTATCGATATAACACGATCGGAATCACCATGGTCATAGCCACTTTTTGGTAGAATTTTGAAATTTGTAATAGATATTCTAGCTCTAGGAGCACTATTTTTCTCATGGCTTTCAATGAGGTGTGCAGGAACAGTCAATGTAATCGTCATCGTGCCATTTTCATTTGTCATATCAGCACACATGATTTTGTGTGATCTATTCACTTTATCCAAATATGTGTTGTAAACAACCATCACTCTCCAATGAATACTTCTCTAGTTCTACAACTATTCAAGTCCTCTATTGAGACAATATTATGAGTTGTAGAGTTGCATCATTGTATAACAATCACACAAAATAAGCAATATGAAGAACACTTTCCATGTATTTCTTACCCAACTACAAAATATACATTTTTATATACATACATTTACAATTTCTCTTGTTGCACATGGATAATTCTTCACCTGTTCCTGTCACACTTGACACTCCAACATTGATTACTTTAATTCCAGGTATACCTATTTCACATGAACTGAACATAGCAATTTGTAAATTGCATAAGCACCTGACGTTATTTATTTTTCATGTTTACAAGAGAGTGTTTATAAATATATGCCTATGTCTTGGTGGTTATTGCAACGTGTAGATGAAAAATAGCTTTTGGAAATTTATCTCTGACTCTGTTGTTGGGTGGATGTTTGTGATGCACTAGTATTAATAATTCCTTGGCTTGTCCAACTTCTCCTGCTTGTAACACCAAATATGTGAACACAAAGCACATACAATATATTCTATATTATGTTTACATTGACATATGCTCCTCTTGTTTTTTTTGGGGGGGAATAGATGTACATCAACTATGAAACACACAAATGCACATTGCACAACACACGGTACATAGCACTGCAAACTTGTTAATTATATGTACAAGATTAAATTGCAAAAATGCCTACAAATGAAAAATCTTTTCCAAGTATAATATACATTGTTATGAACATTCACTCCTTGGCACTATCCATTGTAACAAACTTGTACTTTTATGCTAGAAGATGTATATGCATTTGCACAACACTTCGAGCCGGATCTTGCAATTGAAATGCATCAGCGATTAGAAATCAATGCCACAACCATTGCATGATCATATGGAACTGTAAAAGAAGCAAAACATGGTGGAATACATTTATGTGGTTGAGAAGCACACGCAGAAAGCATAGAAGGATCCTAATAGCTAGTACAATATTTAACAGTCAAGATCTTTGGCATCGTTATATGCTAGAAAATCCCTCAAACACCCCAAAAATTCTCGATGTCGAAGCCAACATATACAACCAACACAAATCATTGTACCCCCACAGTGTGCTCACCTATATTCTCCACACATGTTCTCTCCGCATACATATATGGCTCACGCAGTTGGGACTGCTAATTCTATTTTCAGCCATTGTGCGGATAATTCATAGGACTGATCGTCGCCCAGTCCTAGCCTTCCGCACCTTCGTATTTGCAATCATTATGTGCTAGGGGTTCTGACATGACACGTAATTTACATGATGACCGAGTCATTTATGGCACTTTCATTTGCTCGGATTTGCAAAAAACAGAGGCTATTTAGAACTTGTGCAAAGTAAATGTTGTGGTTTTCTATGAGCTTTATAATGATTTCTATTAATCATTCCATGTATTCCTTAACTAACTCAAGTTTGGAAAGCAGATTTTAATAAATATGCCCTGTGGACTTGGCCTTAAAGAAATTTGACCTTCGTAATGTACTATTCATAACTTGCACGTTTATCAAAATGCATTTAAAAAAACAAACGTATAGGAGATAGAAAAAGAAAAAAATATTCTTGTGTAGATAGCCTATGTAGGACACCTTCCAGTAGAAATATTGCTTCAACAACAATTTAGATAAGGTCAATGAACAAACCTCCTTGCTAAACTTAAACAATATGACATGAAATTTAACTTCATGGAAACTGTTAGATGACAAGTACTGTAAATTGATGACTAGTATTGAAGTTGTAGACATCCCTCATGAAAATGATGTACTAACTCAAGATGTAACCATCTTCCAAAAAACTTGTCATCAAAAGTCACTTTACCTATCCATTTACAAGACAACCTGACAAGTCAACAGATTTGCAGATATCAGATTACAGGTGAATTCATGGGCAGCACATAGGAGACTGGAAACTATGACACTCTTGCATAGGCGACACAAGGACTAAAGGGATTTTGCAATATCAAAGCATCAAGAAATCTGATCCATCTAGATCACACACGTACGACGTGTGTGGATAGTTATGAAACCACATTGTGTAAGGGCCACCATGAGTACAGTGAATCGTTGTCGCTACATATAGTATTAAAGGAACCTAAATCTGAATTGCAACATATCAGTACAAGAAAACCGACGCATGGAGCTGGGGCAAAAATGGGAACATCATTGCGCCAGTTTTCGATCGTCTTTCCAACTATTTATATGACTTGCTAGGGCCATATTATTCTCGACCAATCTATATTTATTCACAAATAGAGCTCCCACAAGCTTTCAATTAATCATTTCCACCAACCACCCAGCCATCAAGTCCATTTATTCCAGGAACCATAGTTCGACCACAAATTCACCACATCCATGGCTTCTCCTAGAAAACATGCAATTTATTATAGCCCATAATTCATGCAGACTGCTTGTAGTCCCAACGTTTCATTCTCACTTCAGTTGACACTAAGAAGGAAATTGTTGGGGAGGGGACTTGGCCTACAGTCGATGAGAAAGATTCCTAGCCTTTCCAAATAGTTGCTTGAACTGTGCTTTGAAGTTCATGTGGTTCGCCACCTCTCTAAGTCAACATCTATTGTGCATGTCGCCATGTATCAACACCTTTGTTGAACTTGGCAGGTCCATTATGTGGACTACCCTCTCTATCGGTTTTAGTTTTCCTCTTCTTCCTCATTATCAACCAGGCTTAACCAGAAAAAAGGATGACTTCGGGCATGTCTGTTGGAGTAGTTACTTGGTCCTTACTATTAGCAAGTGCTCGAGTAACTAGGAAAAGTTCTAGATGCACCACTTGGGCTAGCTAGTGCTTGGATTTCTGGAATGTAGGATGAAGCATGCCCATAATTCGTTGGTTCAGACAAAGGGCAATAAAAGAGATGTCGTCAACCTAGACAAATGTACATCAAGTCCAGCTTCCACATCCAGGATGACTCTACTCATTCAAAAATTTGTATTGGGCTGCAACAACATCCCAGATAGATGGTTTTCACTTACTCAATCAATGTGTGAGTATCCAACCTAGCCACATTCAAAACACTCACAATTCAACATAGCATTTTTCTAACGTCCCATTACTACTTGAGTTGAGGACCGCCAAGCTAATAATGTTCGAAACTTGTTAAGTACCGAATGTTAGTGTTAAAAGTATGTAACATGTTGCAATCTATGGAGGAATAAACCATCATGCACCAGATGTCAACACTATCCTTTCTTTCTCTTCTTGTTGCTCTATAACACTCATTGCATCAAGTTATAGGGTTAATAGATATGAATAAATAAGATCATTTTTTTCCCAAATCTTGTTTCCCTTTGACGGATAAGCATCAAATGATAGGAAAACCACATATTAACAAAACAAAACCCATGGCGGAGAGCCATGTAACCATTATTGAAATAAGCAAAGTACATAGAATAGTTCTATGAAATGTACTAATCTACCTTTGTATGTGTCATTCGTATCAAATGAAAATAATACAACCTCTATTTATGTTTTGCAATCCATTGTGCCTTTTCTTAATTCAATGGTTATCTATTTTAATGTTGTATGTTTATTACTACGTTAATACACTATCATCCAATCAAATCAAGTCCAATAATTTATCTTCAATACATTGTCCACTTACATTTGATAGAAGGCTAGTTGGTCCATGTAATTCCTAGATCATCTCAGGTGACAACTTTTTCAATCCACCACTAAACATTCAATATGCAGATGCCTTGGATTTTTGTAGATCAAATCTTGAAAAACCTTGGATTTTCAACCCACCACCGATAGGATATCCACGGATGCAATATGCACTTTGTATTATATGTACTACTATGTAGTATGGATATATATTGTTGCATATGCATATAATTTACCAAAACAAAAGTGTTTATTGTCTAATTGTTACAGACATACCTCATCTTGGGACATTGTTCTTGAGTTTCTTCTCATGTATTGCTTGTGACTTCTTGCTCTCCTACAATTTTTCTATTTCATTTTCATGTGAAAGCAGTGAACCAAATGAAATGAACATGAAAATTAACCCTTAAGTCAAAATTGCATGAAATATACAATATTAACAAATTGCAAATGAGAAGCAAATGAATAGTATACAGATAAAATTAGAAAAATGTACCTCTCAAATTCTTGTTCCATGTTTGTTTTTTTTCCCTATTTTATTTTTAAACACTGGTGATGTATTGTACATCGAGCAAGACAGATAACAATGCAGATGGATGGCAACGAGATGAAAATGAAATGCAAATTGACGATATTTGGTTTTCTCTATGACCATAACCTTTGTTATATTAGTTGTTTGTCATGTCCAACACAATTTATTGATCCAACACATACATAATAACTTTCTAGATATGTAAGAAGAATATGAAAACATGCTTTTGTTTAGCAACAAGGAAATAAAAAAATTGTGAATATGTAAAAAAAATATGTAAATATGCCTATATGTGTTTGGATTTCCATGTACTTCAACATGTCAATGTTTATTATGACTTACATGCATTTCAAATTTGAAAGTCCAAAACAACAGTCTATTGTTTATTTATAGTGATGTTTTCAGCCTTGTGTACAATTCTAGAACATAGTTTTTTAATGCTCTCATGACATTATATCTTTCATGTTTTAGTTTATGTCATTCAGATGATGCTTAAGTTATCTCTATAGCATTGAGCAACTGGGGGGACAAAAAAAAAAAAAATCTCAAAACAACATAGCTTATTTTTGTCTTTGTTTATCTTTGTTTCCTTTTTTGTCTATATAGTTTCTGAAATACCTCTTGACCAATTTAATCTACCCCTAAAAAAGAAAAATGTTAAGCAGCTACTAAATTTCTTTCGCATATATGATGCACATCACGAATATTTCATTCAACCATTTGATTTGGTAATACAGTTGAAAAAAAAGGACTGGTTTGCTTAAACATTACACCAATTCTAATGAAAATTTGAATGAAACCAAGTAATTGCACTATGCGTGGAGCACACACTATCAAACAATAGGATGTGAATTTGTTAAATTGTGTTTTTCACATATATCAACTACCTTTCAAATAGGGGCAATCATAAACAAAAACAATCAAGCAACTGACAGATTTATTTCACATTGCTTCTAGATCCCTTCCATTTCCTCATAAATCGAAGAAAACCAATGTATCATAAATCAATGAGTTATCCTGTAAATTATGACGCTTGTCACAATCCCTCATGGGGAACTATTGGAAGTGCGGGGATGTGGAACTATGATAGTGAAGAAAGAGGAGAAGTATCAGTTATCTACACAATATTTGAATATATACCAATTGCTAAATAGACCAAGTATTGACCCTATGCAACATACACATGTGCAAAAGTGTTGATGACATCGCTCTGCCAATTGCACTAGTGTCCAAGCAACCAACTATGTCAATTCTAGACCATAAGTGGCATGAATTCTCAACACAATAGTTGAAAGTGTAGAATCTCGGCACAAGGAATGAAAATAGAGAAAGCATCTGCTATACGAAGCATATGCCACTCAAGAGCATCTGAATATCGCAACAACAAAAGATTCCACATAACTTGATAAAAAAAACACTAGGTATTGGAACCAAGGTGATGCATAAGTGCAACAGTGCAGTTACTTGTGTTCCGAAGATTGTTCATGTGTTTGGAAAATACACCTTAGTAAACACGCACAATGCACTTGGTCTTGAAGCAATTTGAGCTCTCTGATTTATTTATGTTATGAAAATTTTGTGCTAGAATGCCTTTATACCTATCATTTTTTTATTTTGTGCAAATGCTTTTGTTGATGCCATATTGTGATGCCCTTCACAGGAATGTGCTTTGCAAATCAATCGCTCAGTCTATTTTGAATCCTCCTGTAGAGAATCCATGCTTTCAACCCTTGCACCAATATTTCATATTTCTTATAGTCTGGCATTGTCGTGCTTAGATGCCTCGACACTTTTACAGCCGACATAGCTATACTTGGTCTATTTAATACAATCTATTTTTAAGCCTTGTCTGGAGAACCTACACAAGTCATCCCCTCGTATTGTTGCACTTCCGCACCTCCATGTTTCCAATAGTTTTTCATTCATCATTGTGATAAGCGTCGTAATTTGCAAGATAGGTCATTGATTTATGGTAAATCGGTTTGCTTTGATTTAGGAGGAAAGGCCATGTACCTAGAAGTAGTGTGAAGCAAATGTGTTTCTTATATGTGGATTTTCGAGGTGCACAAGACATAGTTGCATCAAGTGTAGCCATATGTTCATAGCAAAAGCCTCCGAACAACCTAAAAAATGCTCGTATTTCTAAACTATACCCTCTTATACTATAATCAAACCCCCCCTCAAAAAAAAAAACCAGATGGAATACAATGCAGTGCACCAACTAAACAATCCCTGACACCGTATGAAAATGCAACCAACCTAAACATAGCATTTCTCTACAACACACAAAATAATGCACTGCTCCCTAACTTTATACCTGTACTATCTCCATAGCATCAAGCAACTGCAAAATAAGAATAAAAATGCAAGCTGACAACAACACACCTTTTTTGTTTATGCTTAACTCTGATTATTTTTGTCCTATGAAATTTCTGAAATATCCCCCGACTGACTTAACTTAATTCTGAAAACACAAAATAGGAATCAGGACCTAATCTTCATTAGCATATAACATACAATGTGGAGGATTTATTACACTCTGACATAGATTTCTAGAACCCCAAAATTAGAACTCTTGTAACTTGCGACTCATAGCACTTGGATATCCAGAACAACTTCGTCTTTATGAACCATAAACACATTAAGCAACCCAAAAACAAAGTGAACAATAAAACCTCAAAACAACACACATTATCTCCATGTTCACCTTTGATTTTTTTCGGCCTACACAATATCTATAACAGCCCCTGGCTTGCTTTACTTGCTTCTGGAAAAACCAACAACACAGCAGAAGTAGTTGCACTATGCATAAAGCAAACTCTATCAAACAACAATCAGAGAAACTAATTGCACTTGTCTAAAATCCATATATTAATATGGCAACCAATTGGTTAAAAGCAAGATACTAGATGCACGAGACTTCTTACCCACTCTCAAAGATGTGTACAAGCCCAAAAAACAGATGTCTTGCAAGTCGCCAACCGCAACACTTGTAACTTTGGGAAGAACCTCGCCTTCCTGGATTATAGCACACTATATAGTGATCAAACACAAAGAATTCAATAATTAATTAGAACAAAAGAATTCAGTTAAAACTCATTGTAATCCATGAAAGTTGTCGCATAGAATCATGTCATACAGTACACAAAAATCCCTTCAAAATTTATGAATCATACTAAATTTAATGAACAATCGAAAGACAATATTGTTTGGCCCACAGAGTTTTTGAAGGACCAATCGGAACACAAGAATAAAAATTAGATTTCTCCCAACAAAGTTAAACTTTGGACAATAGCACCAAATTTTTAGTCCACGCAAAAACAAAAACGCAATCAACGTAAAAACGATTGTTATAGCCCCAGGCCTTTGACAGGGACTAATAAAAAAAGTTTATTCTCTAACAATGTAGAAGAAAACAATGATAAATCGTTTAAATCACATGTTATACCCCTAAAATCCACTTACTTATTCTCAAAAGAATATTGGTTTTCATATATAAAGTGAATTTTTGTGTTTAAAAAAATCAAAATTTATTACATTTATTTAATCATAAATAGTAATTAAGTTATATATACATTATAATGTATTTACCAACGTAGATTCATGTTAAACCCAGAGCTGTCAAGCACCGAGAGGGATCCAATTTCTTAGGGTGTAATTTTTTTATTATTATTTCATTTTTTTATTTTTTTATTATTGTTTTTTTTAGCAATGCTCTCGAAGGGGGAAAGGCTTGCTTCTATGAGGAGGACAATATATCTAACTTACAAGTACAAGATAAACAACATGGATGACAAGAGGCTCTACAAAATTTCTTCAAACTCTAGCCAAAACCACCAGCGGCTCAAGCGGGGATGGCATAAAGATGCCCAATCTTGGCTAAATCATTGGGGAATACAAGAAGAAGTCATCATGTAGAATACTGATAATATTACAAATATTATCACTTCTAAATTTAAGGAGAATGTGTGGTGTGATAAAGAATTAGAGGATAAAAGGAAACTAGGATACTACAAGGAGGTGGTCAACCCTAATTTAGAAGATCAAAATTACCTCTCAGTGTTGAGAAGTGCAAAGAAGAAAATAAACATTGCTAAAATAAGAACAAACTCTCATGAGCTACATAGTGAAATCGGACGTTGGAGAATTCCAAAAACATTGTGGGATGAAAGAATCTACCATCTTTGTGACACTGAAAGGGTTGAATATGAAAAACACTTCCTCTTATATTTCTTTGCCTATTCCCAAATTAGATCCCAATTTAAAAATAGTTGCCACAATAGAGACCTTCCTAACCTACTAAGTCATCAAAACTATGGTGATCTTGGAACACTTCCCTCAATGTTTTTTTAGCACAAAAATGTAATTTTAAAGAAATTGAAGTAATCTCTTTCCTTCTTAAGGTCTAATAGACTAATTGGTCTCAATGGACGTTAATCATCATCATCATTTATTATTTCATTCTTATTATTATTAATTAAGTAGACTTTTTTTTTTGCATTGACCTTATTATTTTTAATTGAGCCAATTTTATAATTATAATTATAATAATAATAATTATTATTATTATTATTATTATTATTATCAATTGAGTCATCTAACACCTCATCACATTTACGCCTCAACATCTCCCCCATACTGATATGTAGAGCACCTCGATATTCTCGATGCAATAACCAAAAATAATAATAATAAAGGATTAAGATTGTTTGAATAATAAAAGAATAAAGAAAATTAACCAAAAATAATGAATAGTGAAAATAAAGAATGGAAACATGGTCAAACAATAAAAGAATAGAGAGAATCATGAAAATAAAGAATGGAAACTTATATAATAGTTGGTTTAATTATTCACATCACATGCTTGATCCTATAACTAATGTTTTTTCTATGTTGTTATATCAAAGGAGTAAAAACTATGATTAGTTCTCATTTTATTGATGACATCCTTTTGATTGGTGGGGCATTGATGGCTATTAATTGAAAATTCAAAAACATCTTGGATGATTATCTTGAGGTTGCATGGGGTTTGGTAAACAACTATATGAGCAATATATGTGGGTGGAATAATCCTCTTACAATGTTACATAACATAACTCATGTGTTAGAATTCAAGACGGACACTCAACGGAGAATATTTGAATATCTAAGAGTCCATATCCCTAAAACATTCCACAACAGTGGACTGGACTTATGTTTTACAAAAGACTAAGAGAAAAATGACTCAATGGGGAATGTAATGGCTCAATCCATCAGGAAGGATGGTACTAATCAAGTCGGTCCTCTCATACTTTATGATCTAGGTGGATATAGGTGGCCACCCACCTATTCCAACTGGCTCAAAACAGTTTGTTGGCAATTTACTATTTTTAGCAATTTTTCAAGTCCTAAACTTTCGGGGCCATTTTGAGGGCCTAAATGAAGATTTTTCACGATCAGGCACCTCAATGATAGTTGAAATATTTGATTGATCTTCCAAAATGAATCTCCTTATCGATACCTTTCCAACGAGCTATTGTGCACCCCAAACGAAGATCGAATTCCAAAGTTACGCCCCCGGGAAGTTGAAACACTAAACTACCCAAAACGAGGTCCACAAAACTGTTGGCTTTTCATCTTTCAAGGTTAGGGTTTTGGATTTTTTTTATGTTAAAAAGGCCTTTGGAGCCTCATTTTAACATCCATATTCTTGCAAATGAGCATAGCCATCACATCTCTTCTCAGACATAAGTTGCCACCATTCTAGCAAGTCTTTCACTCTGTAATTTTACAGTTCTATACATTTCACTCATTAATATAAATTGTGTATTACTATATCTTTGTGGTTATGGTTATATATCTTTGTTATATTATTGGATATCTGATATATTGTTGTAAATTTCTTTATTATATCTTCTCTCTCATTTCGTGCCAAAAATAATCCGGATCACTTCCCCATCTTCCTCTTCTCTACACTTCTAGCCCCACAAGCAACCTGCTCTAAATAAGCAAAGATAATATAAGATTTTTGTAGAAGGGAGGAAAGAGAAACAACAAAAAACATCACTTGGTCAAATGGCATTGTTTTATCACCAAGAGACAAAGGTAGGTTGGTCATTCGTGATCCTCACCTTATGAATCAAGATCCTAGAGAAAAAAATACTATGGAGATTAATATGGGTAACAAAAATGGTGGAAGGAGGTTCTCTATAAAAAAATGTATGAATGGAAATCACCTTCTATGTATGAATCACCCAATGCCCAACACTCCATGCTCCCCTATTTGGCATATTTTTATGGCCTCAACTGCTATTTTAGGAGCCCTTTTATCTTAGATTCCTAGAAATGGCAAGACAATCAAGATGTGGGATGATAAGATCCTTGGAAGGACACCCTTATTTTGAGTTCAAAATTTTTAAGATCTCAAGTGGTGGATGAGTGATCATGGAATTCATTCTTTATATGACATGTCACAATGGGAGGAAAAAAAAATGGAAACTAGTTAGGGTGCAATATCTACACCCAACAGGGCACATGTAAGATAATTTATCCAATGTTATTCATCTCCTTAGAGGAGCAGGCATGATTAATAAATTGGCACTGACTAGCAGAGGTAGGGGAATTGGAGAAGAATACATAATAAATCAAGGATATGAATTAGTTATAGTACCCCAAAACTTACCTCCAACCTCTACCTTATAGAAGCACTTCTGGAAAGGGGACTGCATTCCTAAAATAATAATCTTATGTTGGCTACTAGTGAAAAATAAGATCCTAACAATAGAGAATATTTGCAAGAGAGGGAACCATGGTCCACCTCGATGCCCCCTATGCCACCGAGAGGAGGAAATGACAATGCATCTTTTCAACAAAAA
>ML792028.1:932628-948005 GCA_009831015.1 Picea engelmannii
CTCTTATTTATACTAAATATGTCTATTAAGAGAAGCATCTAGAGGAAGATCCTTCTAGAAGTGGAAGCTTCTATTAGGTCTTCTTACATCCGCCTTATTCTATTTTATTGAAAGTTCTTATTAATATTGACCTTTATTACATCTGAATACATTGATCTACCTATCTGCGGGTTAGGACCTTAACACTATTCCATATAGATAGTACATTTCATTCCATTTCTGGTGGTATGTGGAACGTCACATAACTCCTCACGGTTAGAGAGTTATGGCCATGTGAGGTTGGAGAAAGGTTTGGGTAATGGACCCAAGTTTGTTTGATGGATAATGGTATGAGTTTTGATATATTTGCAGGTAAGAATATTCTAGATGGATAGTACATGCCATTCCATTTCCAGTGGTATGTGGGACGTCACATAACTCCTCACGGTTAGAGAGTTATGGCCATGTGAAGTTGGAGAACCCTCATGAGTCATCTAGAAGCCCCAAAAGGTCAAAGTAGTCAAAGTGGTTTAAGAGATTTTAGAAGGTAAATAATAAAGTGAAGTGATGAGTGTAATATAATTCAAAGTGAATACAAAAGAAATTATTTAAATAATAAAGTTAATGGAGAAATTACTAAGTTTAAAAGTGGTTAGAAGTGGGTTAACCCTAAAATAAGGAAAGTGGGTTAAGATGGTTAAAAGGTAACCCCTTGAGGAAGCTACATGAAAGTATAAATAAGAGACAAGTCTCTCTCATTTTAATCACACTTGAGCATATTGAATATCTACAGGTGACTGAGGTAACCAAAGGATATCTAAGCCGAATTTCAAAGGGAAGGTGAAGTAAAGAAGGCTGAAATTCAAGGGAGGATAAATTATCTTGATGATGCTTTCTAAGGTATGTTATTTACAGGTCATCTCACCATTTTCGCAATAAATTTTTTTCTAGAATGATTTAGACCATGAAATTGGGAGCCATTGAGGAAACATATCCAAGTAGCTCTGATACAAATTTCAGCTTGTGGGTCGTTGTAATTTTGGAGTTACACGTCGTGGAAAATAGGGTTTGTGGCTAGTCCTAAAACTAGTCTAAAACATGTGTTTCGGGTAAAAATGTCATAAATTCTTCATAACAGATCCAAATTTAGTAAGACCAAATGTATTGGTTAGATTATTGTCTGTAGTATTCTGTGTACATTTTTCAGATCCATAAAACAAATATTTTGTGCGTGGCATGCTCTACAAATTCTCTCTCTAGAATAAGTTAGAATTCAACAAGGTATGCCATTTTTGCTATAACTCCTTTTCTGAGAGGTTCCAAGTAGTGAATTATGGACAAATTGCATAAAATACACTGAAGAATATTGTGTACCATTTTTAGATATTTATTCATTATAGGTACATAGTTATGATTATTTCAAGTTAGGGTTGTTGACTCATCCAAAATTAGTCATGTGAAACTAAAGTAAAGTTTGATGAAAATGTTAGTCTCTTGTTGTTAAAGTTAAGGAAGGTTTGCAGGTATGTGATCTTATACACCAGGTCTATTACAGAGTTACAAATCAGATTTGGATGATGAAATTGATGAGGGCTTTCGGTTGAGGTACATGTTGGGTACATGGTTGAGACAAGTAGTTGATGAGTTCACACATACATGAGGTGTATAGTTGATGATCTTGGTACATCTTGATGAGTAGTTGATACATGATTGGTACATACTTGGTACATGGTTGGAGGCACTTATTAGTAGTATTGTTGACACATGGTTTATGGATGATGTAGCATACTTGTATTGGTATATTATTAGAAGCACATATTGATCTTGGTGATGATTTTGAGTTGTTGTGTTATGCTTAGTTGATGCACATATTTGAGAGTTGTCTTGGTGATTGATCTTGGTGAGTAGATCTATTTTGGTTGATAATATTGATGAGACATGTTGTTGTGATAGGTTGTTTGGACAGATTTTTGTGACATGTTATTTGTACAGGTTTGGTGCATGGTTGATGCACTTGTTCATGGTACAGGTTGGTGCATGGTTGATGCAATTGTTTATAGTACAGATTGATTACAGGTTGGTGCATGGTTGATGCACTTGTTTATGGTACAGATTGATTATAGGTTGAGGTACAGGTTGATGCATGGTTTAGGTTATTGGTACAGGTTTTTTGGTGCAGGTTGATTAGTATAGGTTTACAACAATATATCTCACAGTGATAGTGTGAAAATGGTTCTATCATTCTACTTCTACGTTAGTGTGGTTGGACAGGGCAAGGATAGGTGGTTGTATCCACCTTCCAGTTGTAGCTGGAGAACATAGGGGGTTGTGGCCTCTTTCTGGTTGTAGCCATAGAATTGGGGAGTTGGAGTTTCCCTCAGGTTGTAGCCTGAGAAACTAGGGGGTTGGAGCCTCCTTCCAGTTGCAGCTGGAAAACAAAGGAAGTTGGTTGTTGGAACAGGGGAATACCCAAGGTTCGGATCCAAGAGCACACCAACAAGCCCTAGCTACTGGCCCTTTAGGCAGCACCTGCGAAGCAGATGCAGTCTCACCCGAAGCAACTATGAGGGGGTTGCAGGACAGAGATGTCTAGAACTAGGGGAATATCAAGTGGTTCTTATTACAATAGCAACATAACATGCATCTACCATTCAACTAGATAGATCTATCCTTCACAGCTATAGATCTAATCTAATACAATAATGCAGATAACAATGTAACAACAACAGATCTCAAAGCATCAATCACACACACAACAACAGATGTACGTGGTTCACCCTCTCTCTAGGGCTACGTCCACATAACTGTGCTTATGATATATTAAGATAAAAATTATAGTTTGGATCTGCGCTCTTGGCTAGCAGATCCTTTCTCTTCTCTCTCTCCTTCTCCCCTTCCTATGCACCTAGTTGCAGGACTTGATCTTCGCACCTAGCTGAAGATATTACAATACCAGAAGGCTCTCACTCTCAGCACTTCTCTTACTCACAATACAACATTCTCTCAATGAACAATCAACCAATAACAAGGCTTAACGATAGTACCAACCCAACCTAGGTCCTCTCGAACTCTATTTATACATTAAAATCCCTCACTGATAGCCTCAGGTCAAAACCTAGGTGTCAAAACCCTAATTACCAAAACCCTAGGTGTCTACAACCCTAGGTCAACTTGACCCGTTCTTTCCAAGATTCACCAGCCTATCTTTCCTTCTTCATATCATGGTGCTCCAAGGCATCTAATGTTGGCTTTTTCCACTTCCTGGGTCATCCTCGATCTCCTCATCCAATGGCTTTCTTTTCTGCACTTCGCTCCATCTTTTCTATTCTTTTGCTCACTTTGACCCAGTGACAGTCACTGTGTCTCTCGCGAAGCTTGATTTTTACCTTTTCTTCCTCGTTCTTTTATTCCTTCCATAACCAAGGGCCAACAGGCCCCCAACACTCACCTATGACTCGTCCTGGGGCACTTGACATCTTATCCTCTTGTTTTACTTCGACTTTTGACTGCGCAGTGCAACCCTTGATTTCTGCTTTATGCCTCCTTTCCATCGTTGTGTAGACTGTATTTTCTATGTCTGGTACCCAGTTTCAACTACACCTGGTACCTAGACACTTATCTTCTTAATTCTACTGAGATATGTGAGGCAGCTGGTTGTCATAGTACAACTTCAGCCGACTCCCATTTACCAAGCCTTCCTTCCAGTCTCCTTTCAATGTCTTCAGCTACGCAGCTCCTCCTTATGTAACATAGGCAATCTCATATGGTTTGAGCCAATGTGTTATGAACTTCCTAGGGTGTTTGATAAACTTACTGTCATATACCTGTACTAAATCACCTTGCCTGAATATCTTCTTCTTGATGTGTCTGTCATGATAGGCCTTTTCTCGTTCCTTCTGAATTTGTTGATGGAAGCCTGCAATGAATCTGTCTTCTTCTAGTTTGACCAACTATGATAGCCTCTCATGAATAGCAATAGTATCATCCATGTCTGTAAATGCAACAATTATTAAGCTTGGTACCAAGTACTCCATTGGGACAACAACTTCAAGACCATAAACCAACTTGAAAGGTGTCTGCATTGTTAATTTCTTGCAAGTGGTTCTATAAGCCCAGAGTATTGATGGTACTCTTAAATCCCAGTCATCCCTGTTCACACTGCAAATCTTTGTCAATGTTGTCTCCAAGATCTTATTGAATTCTTCAACCGTTATGTTTGCTTGTGGATGGTAAGGTGTACTTTTCTGATGGTGGACTGCAAATTCTTCAGTCAAGGCTTCAACTGTCTTATTGATGAAGTGTGTACCTTGATCAATCATAAGGACCTTAGGGCATCCAAACCTGGTTATTATGTCATCAAATATAAAACGTGCAGTTGTAGCTGCACTACAGTCCTTGACTGCTCTTGCTTCGGCCCATCAAGTCAAGTATTATGTCGCAGTGATAATATACCTTGCTTCTGTGCGCTTTCCTGGTGGGTTTATAGGTTCCACGAAGTCAATGGCCCATTTTTCAAATGCATGTAGGTTCATCTGTGGTGCTAATGGTATTTCATCCCTTCGGGATGGTTTTCCAACTCACTGACATGCATCACATGCTCTGGTATATTCTTTAGCATCTCTGTGTATCGTAGGCCACCAAAGGCCAGCTCACAGAACCTTCTGCGCAGTTGCTTTGCCTACGTAATGTCCTCCTACAATTCCTTCATGAGATTCTTTGAGGATCATAGGGAGTTATTTCTCCATCACACATATTATTAGTATCTCATCAGGTCCCATTTTATATAGTTGACCAGCTATCAGTGAAAAATCTGCAGCGCGCACCACTAGTTGTTTCTTTTGAGGAATTGTGTACTCGCCTGGAGCCATTCCTGTTGACAAGAACTGGACTATGTATGTGAAGTGGTCATCAATATTTCTAATGGTGAGTAGCTATGCATCTGGTAGTGTATCCTCCAGACTAGTAGGTTCTTTTCCATGCTCCAACCTCGACAAGTGGTATGGACCCTTATTCATTCTTCTTGGCTTAACTATGATCTCAAAATCAAATTCCTGAAACAAGAGAAGCCATCTACATATTCTCCCCCCCAACACTAGCTTGTTGACTAGGTACTTCAACGTGGAGTGATCGGTAAACATTTTAAAGTGTCCTCCCAAAAAGTAGTGGTGAACTTTCTGCAATGCATACACCATGGCTAATCCCTCTCTCTCTGTAGTAGTGTAATTGATTTCAGCTGTGGATAGTTTTCTGTTGGCAAATGATAATGGATGATAAATGTCCCCTTCTCCAGGTTGTGTTAGTAATACTCCTAATGAAATAGAAGATGCATCAACATGCACATGAAATTCCTTGCTCCAGTCTGGAAAGACTAGAATGGGCGCAATCACCATCTTTTGTTTCAGTGTGTCGAAGCTCTGCTGGCATTCGTCTGTCCAACCAAACTGATAGTCTTTCTTTAATAACTTCTCCATTGGTGCAGTAATCTTAGCATATCCTTCGATAAATTTCCTGTAATAGCCAGTATGTCCTAGTGCATTGCGCAATTGTTTGACTGATGTAGGTGATGGTAAATCAACTATAATTGCAATTTTGGATGGATCAACCAACAATCCTTGCTTGCATACAATATGACCTAATAATACTCCAAATGGTGAGAAGAAGATGCACTTCTTCAAATTCAAATAAATTTGACACTGCCTGCATTTATCCAGCATTAGCCTTAAACATTCAATATGATTTTTCAACAAACCAAAAACAGTCCAGTCATCAAAGTATGATTCTAAAAACTTATGCAAAAATTCTTTGAAGGCTTCAACCACCACCCTAGAAAATATGGTTGGGGCATTCTTCAGTCCAAATGGAATTACTATATATTGGTAGGATCCCCACTCTGTGGCAAATGTAGTCTTATGGCAGTCCTCCATGGTGATGCAAATCTGGTGGTATCCTGAAAGCCCATCTGTAAAAAAATATACTTCTTGGCCTCCCACGTTATCCAGCACTTCATTTTTGAATGGTGTAGGGAAAGAATCATGTAGAAAAGCATCATTCAACTTCCTGAGATCTACGCAAATCCTAATCTCACCTGCCTTTTTATCTTGCACTACCATGGGGCTAATCCACTCCGACTCTTCGACAGGTTCAATAATCCCTGCTTCCATCATTCTGTTGAGCTCAATCTTTACTTTTTCCTTATATTTCAGGTTCAATCTGTAGGGTCTTTGCTTGACTGGCTTCGCATCTGGTTTCAAAGGTATTCTAATTTCTCCCATAGGTCCTTTGATTCCCTTCATATCATTGAACTTGGTTGAGAACAAGTCCTGATAGTCGTGCAATAATTCTGTGATTTTGTCTGTGGTAGCAACGTCCCAATAATCTTTGACATTGGCAAGATTTCGTGTCTCCTCTGTCCCGATATTGACTTTCTTTATCTTTATCAGTTGTCCAATGAATGGCATTTCAACTCCTGGTCCTTCCACATCTCTCTGACCTTCTGTTTCTACGATATTCACCTTCCTTGGATCATTGTCTTCGTTAGCATTAATGTTGTAGAAGGTCTGTAGTTTCTGGAGGGGCGCAGTCCATTCATCCTCTTCTTGATACAAAGGGAGGCTAGATGGATCCTTAGATACTTTTTGTATCACCATCTGTAGTGCTTGATCTACAGAAGAAAATTCACTATCAAACAAAAAGGTGGTTATAAAATTTTGGATCATGCCTTCCCATTCTGAAGTGACAAGGCACAACTCTGCTTGAAGGTACCAGTTAATCGGGGTGGTATCCAATGTATTGATGAATATGTGTACCCATTTTTCTCTAGGAATGTCACTCCTCACAACTTCTTACATGGTCCTTTGGGCAGCTTCGACCTGTGTACCTTGCTTCACATCTTCCTACTTGTGCTGAAAACCACACTGTCATCAAAGTTCGGCATTGTGTCCAGTCTGTAATATTTCTTTTATGTGTCCCCCACCATCTTGTTGGTGTGGCTTTCATGGCCTCATCCATCGCCAACAACCTCTATTGTGTTGGTACACTTGTCTCAAATTCTGATAAGAAGTTCTCTAAGGGGTTCATCCCATCAAATTTGGGTAGATTAATCATTATTGTGCCAATCCAACAAACTTCTCTGGTTAGCCTAGCACATCTTCTTATAGATACTTCATACATCTAGTTCTACCAGTTATCCAACAATTCTTCCGAGTCGGATGAACATGTGTTGTCACTTCACCAGCTCAAATTCCCATCATTTGTAGGGTTGATATAATCTTGTTGTCTGGCTGTTAATTTGTAGATGTTTTCCAGTTCAAATGCGTGGTCCTCTTCTCTGATAGGTTATGTGTATCATGGACCCTCATCTGGATCTAAAGGTGCAATTACCCTAAGGCTAGTTTCTCAAATTTCATGCGTCTTTTCTTTAGATCAACAACAGTGGAATTGTCGAAGGCCCAATCAGTTCCTAACAATGCAGAGTAAGGGCAACTATCATCAACAATTTCAATTACCTCAAAATCTGCAAAGGTTCTTACTCCATCGATGTCCACTGGGACATGCTCTAATCGTCCAAATGGGTTGATAGCTTATTGATTATCCATGTGAAGCCTAATAAGGGAATATATCATCTTGGATTTTCCCATCAGTGCCCAAGTCTGCTTCTTCATGACATTGACCTCTGACCCTAAGTCGAGGACCACATAGTCTATCTCATACTCTCCTATATGAGCATTCAAGTGTAATTATTTATTTGTCCTTCTCCTTTTTCCAATTTGGTGCACTACCCTATTTAGTAAGGGGTCTATCTTTCCTAGCTCATATTGCTTGATTAAACCTTGTAATTCTTGTACAACGCCTTTATCTTGAATCAACTTAACACAAGTGTACAAAAATTCCATGACTTTGATTACCTCTTTCCCTTCTGTTGGTGATGCAGATGGATCAAACGCCTGGGGCATGCCATATTCTTTGATTTTTGGTTGTCTCTTTGATGAAGATCTTTGATCTCCTTTGAACTCTTTTCTTGCCTCCTCGAATATCCTTCTTTCTTTCTTAGCATTGGACGTTGGGGCCTTTTCTATAGATTTCCTGATTCCGTGGTCGTTTTTAGTCTTTCCTTGGGCTTCTCTGTATTCTCTTGTAGCAGTGCCTCCTCGAGTGATAACAGTGAATCTAGGATCTGTTCCGTGAGGTTCAGCATATAACAGTTGTACTTGTGGGTTCTTCTAAGGTCCTCATCTTTCCTGAAGTTTATCCAACAACACAGGGCATTCCTCCATGACATGCTCAAAGGAGTTACAGTAACTACAGGTTGTGCAGGGATTGTGACAATCCCTTGCTAAATGTCCTTGTTGCACGCAGTTGTAACAGATTATTTTTCCTTGGCCTTGGCCCATACCTCCTCCTCATCCTCGTCTTCTATAGCCACCATGAGGAGTGAAATTTCCTCTCCCCGAAGAGTTGTACTGAAGAGTGTTTCCTTCTTGTTGTACTTCTCCTTGAATCTTGTATATGTCTCTCGACCTTTCATGCATGAGATCATAAGCTCTACAATCCCGATAATCATGCCCTACTAATTTACAGAATGTATAATACAATTTTGTGGGTGTCTAAACATACTTCTGCATGTAGTAGCACTCACCTGGGCGATGCATATTTCTGCATACATCGCACCAGGGTAGGCTAGCTTTCTTTAAGGGGCTCGGTGCCCCTGATGCCAAATACTCATCAAATAAGAGACAATGTTCCTTATCATGGCCTTCAGATCTTCATCTTACACACCAGATATCTTCCCTTTTGTCTTTTCCCTTATCCTTCTTCATATCCTCGACCTGTAAAGACAAACTAGTTAGCTGGCTCATGATCTGGCTAATGCCTGAGTTAGATTCTCCCATCGATGTTGATTCAAGCTTCATGGAGATCTCCAAAGATTCTTCCTGAGATGCAATCTTCTACTGCATCATAGGGACTCTTATGTGTGGTAACATCGCAATAATGAACCATTATTTGTTTTGTTCATCAGGTATCTGGAAAGTTAATAGGCATGTCAGGGTCTTGAATCTCTGGTCGAACTCCCAAATAGGTTATGCTACCTTTTGTTTAATCTCTTTTAGTTTCGTAATACATTGTGACTCTGAATTAGGTTTCTTAAACTCTGCAATCAAAGCATTATTGATCTCATTTAGGGGCTTAGGTTGTGCCATTCCTAGGACAAGTTTCATGTACCAGCTTAGTGCACGGTCCCTTAGCGTAGTGCTGAACTGGGTTCTCTTGATGGCTTCATCGGTGATACTTTTAATATTCCATACGGCCTCACACAAAAACCAATGTTGACCTGGATCTTTAGATCCATATCCTCTAAAGATAGGGAGTCTCATTTCATCTGCCATAAAGATGACTAGGGTTCTTGTCTGAGTAGATGTTGAGCTACTAGTAACAGTACTCTGAAGACTCTGGTGGTTCTGACTATTCTGACTGCTAAGTATTGTTGGGACAATAGGAGTATTAACGTTACTTACTTCAGTAGTTCACGCAATTCCTGAGGTTTTTGGCTCGCTTTGGCACAATTCTTTAGCTTCCCCTTCTTCTGTTCTGGTGGGCTTTGGATGCTCTTCGTTAGTTAGATCTACCTCTTCTCCACTATAGAAACCCTCTTCTCCGTAGTTTTTCTTAAACAAGTTCTCAAGGTGAACTCCTCAGACTACTTTCCCACTGTGTGTATGTCCTACTTTTGTGTCGCTGTCACTGTCCGAGGTCTTGAACATTAGCCTTTTTAGGTTCAATCAATCAATTGTATCTTAGAGATGTGGTTTTCATGCAAGAGCATCTTGATTCTTAGCTTCAGGAAGTGCAAAAATTTTCCTCTGGGTCCTTTAAAAAAGTATCTCTTAGCTTGGCTATACGATTATGTTCTGTCAATAGCAAACTTGGTGATATACCCTCCGATGGTACTATCAAACCAGTGATCTACTCCTCTGGATACAGGATTGTTGACTCTCTTGAACTTCTAGATCAATGTTGGTGTCCAAACCATAGGAGGTTTAGATATGATTTCAAATTGTGTGTTAGCTAACCTATCCAACCACTCGTGTAGCTCCTGATGGATTCCTCCAAAGAAGATCTTGTGAATGTTGGTGAAGATGTATCTTTGTAGCCAATCTTCAGTGCTTATTTTAGGGTTCTTGTTCTGGGCTTCAGCGAAGTCCTTCTCTTCATTCTCTATCCACTTCTGAATCTCTGTCTTCGATGGGAACCACCTTGATATTCCCTTAAAAATATTCATGTCTCGACAACAGAACCATTTGTTGGCACAAGGGCAGACCCAGGTTTCGGCTCCAAGAGCGCACCAACAAGCCCTAGCTACTAGCCCTTTCAACAGCACCTACGAAGAAGATGCAGTCTCACCCGAAGCATCTATGAGGGGGTTGCGGGACAGAGATGTCTACAACCATGGGAATATCAAGTGGTTCTTATTATAACAACAACATAACATGCATCTACCATTCAACTAGCTAGATCTATCCTTCACAGTTATAGATATGATCTAATACAATAATGCAGATAACAATGTAACAACGACAGAGCTCAAAGAATCAATCACACACACAACAACAGATATATGTGGTTCACCCTCTCTCTAGGGCTACGCCCACATAACTGTGCTTATGATATATTAAGATAAAGCTTACAGTTATGATCTGCGCTCTTGGCCAACATATCCTTTCTCTTCTCTCTCTCTTCTCCCCTTCCTGCGCACCCAGCTGCAGGACTTGATCTTTGCACCCAGCTGAAGATCTTACAATACCAGAAGGCTCTCACTCTCAGTGCTTCTCTTACTCACAATACAACATTCTCTCAATGAAAAATCAACCAATAACAAGGCTTAATGACGGTACCGACCTGACCTAGGTCCTCTCGACCTCTATTTATACATTACAATCCCTCACCGATAGCCTCAGGTCGAAACCTAGGTGTCAAAACCCTAATTACCAAAACCCTAGGTCAACTTGACCCATTCTTTCCAGGGTTCGCCAGCTTGTCTTTCCTTCTTCATCTCGTGGTGCTCCAAGGCATATAATGTTGGCTTTTTCCACTTCCTGGGTCATCCTTGGTCCATTTTTTTTTTGATTTATCATCCTCGATCTCCTCATCCAATGGCTTGATTTTTCACACTTCGCTCCACATTTCCTGTTCTTTTGCTCACTTCGACCTAGCAACAGTCATTGTGTCTCCCGCGAAGCTCTCTTTTTACCTTTTCTTCCTCGTTCTTCACTTTCTTCCATAACCAAGGGACAACATTGGTTCTTCCAATGAATGTAATTCTTAAAGACATATAAGAAAAATCATTTTGTGGTTTTCTCTCACTTTGGGTTTCCACGTAAAAACACTGGTGTAATGTGTATGTGTATGATTGCTCATTTGTTCATTGTTTATTTACTCTGCAACTATTGGATGATAATGCTACATTGATATAACACTTGCATATTGTGGTTAAAAGGATTGAATTGATCTATTACTAATTCACTCTCCCTCCCAATAATCCAACAATTGATATCATAATAGGTTCCTTCAGGAAACAGTTTAAACATTGGAAGGAGATCGTGTGTTATTCTGAGAATGGAGTACCATTGTTTAATGGTCGGAATGGTTTAAAGTATGAGATGTGGAGCATGAGGATGAAATTATTTTTACAGGCACATGAGAATTATATTTGGCTATCAGTTGTTACAGGATATGATAGTTCAAAAAGGGTAAAGACTGCAGCCAAGAAGGAATTGAAGAACTATAACAAAATAGCAATGGATTTCATCTAGGAAGAATTACCTAATTTGGTAAGAGAAAAGGTTGGTGAATGTTCATCAGCCAAAGAACTTTGGGATAAGTTACATGACATATATTCTTCACCCATCACAGATTCAGAAAATGCCAAAGAAGATGCAAGTACAGATCAAGGAGAAATATGTTCACCATGTCAAACAAATTTAGAAGATGAAGAGTACATAATCAAAAGAAGTATGTTGTTTTTCTTTAATTTTGAAAAACACAGACATCTCGAAATAGAATTCCATGAAGGAAATGAGACAGAAAAACAAATTGAAAAAGAAGACAATTATGAGGCAAAATTGATTAGTGCTTTAGATGAACTAAGAGAAGAAAACAAGTCACTCAAGAAATATTAATGAAACAAAAGGAAAGTGTTCACATTTTTGAAGAATCCCAATCGGTCATCGAGAACTTAAGAACTCAGCTAGAAGAAGCTAGAAAGATCGAAGAAAGTCTTGAATATCAAAAGTAGTGTTTGGAAGCCAACATAGCAACACAAAAGGAAGAAGCGGAAATGAGAGAGAAGATATTGACAGATCATCTTAAGGAAAGAACTAACGATCTAAACCATCTTGATTCATAGTTTGGTCAAGAAGAGAAAGTACTTGAAGAAGAAATACTCACATTAAAAATTCAGTTTGAAGAAGCGAGGAGAACAGAAGAAGTCATGATGTCTTAGATATTAAAGAAAGAAGAAGAGGTTGAGAAGCTTGAAGAAGAAGTTGTGACATTGAGAAGTAAAATCATCAAGCTCAAAAAGAACGTTTAAGAGACAAAAATATCCACATCAGTTACAAAGAATGAAGAGAATCACTCTAGGTTGCTAGAAAATAAGAATGAAGAAAATGGAAAGAGTTATGTAGAAGTACTCAAAGGAAGGAATCATGGTCAACCAAAATCTAAGAAAACTATTGAAGATACATCTTCAAGAAGACCATTTTTGTTCAATCCACAAAGAAGCTTCAATCATGATCATGATCAGTCAAGGCAGAAATTCAGAAGGACTACACCACAAAGAAGATAATTCAATCCCAGGTATGTAAATTTATTGTATGGTCATTGTTTTTTATTGTACTGATTTTGGACATAAGGTTGCAGATTGCAGGGATTATAAAATAAATGTTCAAGCAAGAAGTTCCTATGTGGTCACACGTAACATTGAGTGTTACAAATGTCATAACTATGGACACATAGCCAGTGATTGTAGAAGCATGATTAATACTTCCATGAAAGAGAACACTGATATCAGATATAAGAAAGTATGGATAAGAAAACAGGAAGAACAAGTGAACAAAGACCGGGTACCAAAGATTGCAAGATTAGCAATAAAACGAGATGAAGAAAATTCTACAGAGAAAAAGAAAGATGTAAGATACAGAAAGGTTTGGAAAATAACTGAAAGAAAGAAAGGATAGGTAAATAAGGAACATGTTCAAGAGATTGTACTTTCAGGCATTGTAGTGAAAGATGAATCCACAAACAAAAAGAAAGAAGTCAAAGCTCAAAGAGATAATGAATCTACTAATGAAGACGATGATGAATCTACCAATGAAAACTATGATGAATACACATTAGAGAAGGAATTGTTCTGAGCCATCTGGCTTAGAGACTCCCAGGTAATATGAATATTAGATAGGGGGAGTCTATACGATAGTTGTGACAGAGCAAAGAACCATCCTTCGAGCAGATTGCAGAGTTTGAGAAGACAAATTCAGAGCAGTCAGTTAGCAGAAGTGCAGTTTGATAGATTAATCAAGACTTCATGATAGTATAGTGATAAATGGGTCAGCATTATGGATAGTTGTGCAAGTATAGTCTTGGAAAGTATGGAGAAAGATGAATTTGTAAGAACACTTAGCAGGTTTGGACGTATATATGAGAGTAGACAAGAGCATGGATTCATAGATTGGTTCAAAGAGTGGTTCAGAGACAAAGGAACATTATCATAATGGGTGATAATTACACAGGAAATGGCTTGAACAATGTTAATGGATTCCAAATTGACGGATATTTTTTGGAAACATACAGTGCATACAACAGTTCGCATTCAAAACAGAGTAATACTCAGAAAAAACAATGACAAAAATCCCTACGAACTATGGCAAGCAAGCGCAGACAACAACCTCTACATCAAGGTAACTCAATGTAGTATTTTATTAATTTAAATTTATGTTGATGATATTGTTTTGGAAGTACTAATGACATGTTAAGCCATAAATTTGCAAAGGATGTGAAGAATGAATTTGAAATGTCATTACTTGGAGAACTATCCTCTTTTTGGGTCTTCGAATATGTCAAAACAACCAAGGAATTATTAATTCTCAAACTAAGTATATAAGAGAAATGTTAAAGAGGTTCGGAATGGAAGATTGCAAACTAGTTACCACTCCTATGCAAACCAGTTGCAAGTTGAGAAAAGATGATGATTCAAAGTCTACAGACAAGAGGAAATATAGGTCAATGATTGGTAGCTTACTATATGTGACAACATCCAAACCATATGTAATGCAGGCAGTTGGACAGGTGGCACGATTTCAAGCACCACCAAAGGAATCACATGTATTAGCAGTGAAGAGGATTTTCATATATCTCAAAGGAATAGAAGAGTTTGGACTATGGTATCCAAAAGGAAAGGATATATCACTTATTGCCTACATAGATGCAGATTGGGCAGGTTGCATTGATGACTGATGAAGCACTAGTGGAGCAACGTTCTACTTGGGTGAGTGTTTAGTATCATGGTTAAGAAAGAAACAATCATCAATATCCTTATCTATAGTCGAGGCAGAGTATATTGCAACAACAACATGTTGTGCACAGGTTATATGGATCAAATAAACTTTGACAGATATACAAGTTGAGTATGATGATCCCATTCAAATCTATTGTGATAATACAAGCACCATCAGTATCTCAAAGAACCCTGTGATGCACTCCAAGATGAAGCACATTCAAATAAAGTATCACTTTCTATGGGAACAGGTTGTAGAGAAGAACATCAGAGTTGAATATGTGGGCACAAAAGAACAAGTGGCAGACATCTTTACAAAACTGCTTCCAAGAGAAGCTTTTGAGTATCTTCGCCAGAGACTCAGAGTAATTTCTACTCCAAAATGAATGTTTTTGAATGCATATCTTGTATGTCTTAGATATACATGAGGAAGCACCATAAAGAGGACAGTTCAGGTTGGAAAATCAGTTTCAAAAATATTTCAGTCAGGGGGAGTATCCCCAAGCACAGTTCAGTTAGGGGGAACAACCCCATATGGAAAGATACCTTTGCCATTAATGACAAAGGGGGAGAGATTTATCATATGCAAAGGTAAAGGTAAAGGGGGAGCATGAGTGACATGACTTCAGTTTTGCATCAGAGTGTTTCCTTCAATGCCAAATGGGGAGATTGTTGATTAATTGGGTTGGTTGGCATTGATGTCAAGCCTTGAAGAAAGTCTGGTAGCGAATTATGGCAGCACAATGGTTTGGGTAATGGACTCAAGTTTGTTTGATGGATAATGGTATGATTTTTCATATATTTTTAGGTAATACTATTCCATATGGATAGTAAATGTTGTTGGACAACT
>ML792028.1:948067-968917 GCA_009831015.1 Picea engelmannii
GTTACCATGCTTAAACAATTATGCTTCTTTTAAAAACTTTACAAGGCACTCAATGATGATGACAATAATGCAAGGAAATAAACAAAGGCACATTCAACATCAGTCACATATATGAGAAACACAGAGACAAATATTTCACGAGGAAACCCATACAGGGTAAAAACCTCTTTTTCTTTATATGATAAGTAATAGTTACATTCTTTACATTATCATACATATGAGCACCAACTCATAATGATGCTACAACCTCAGTTTTGCAAGTTGCTACTTACTGAGAGCACCAACTCTTTGTTTTCTCTAGGACCCACTAGAAGGAAGCACCAACTCCCTGATTTCTCTAGCACCAACTAGAAGGAAGAACCAACTCCCTTTGTTCAAGCACCCACTTGAACCTCTGAGGACACCAGTCCTCCCTAGCACCTCCCAACGACCCTGAATTATAAATTCTTTGCTACTAAAACTTATTACAACAATATAAAGTTATTCAATGGCTTACCATCTCTGTCGTTGTTCTGTTACATCGTGACTCTTCAAATTCTTCGGAAAATTTTCCCACGCATTCAACATCACTGGGTGTTTTGTCTAGATTTCTCAGCTTCTCTGGAAGTTGAGGCTCTTCGTCTTCTCTGTCTTCGACTAGCTTATCCTTTCTATTTTCAGCTATAGACTTCAATGCTCATCCAGCTGTCAATCGCCTCCATGAACATCTTCATCCCTCTTGAAGATTCCCAGAGACTCTTCACCTCCTCTGTTAATCACCCCGAAGTGTCTTCGAGTCCTCTGGCAGAAACCATCAGTGGTTTTTGGTAGTTACACTATGTCGTGCTACAGTAGCCCTATGATCTTGTTAAAATTCACCTGCACCGTTGGATTGGCTCCATGGGATCTTGCATTCATTTTGGCATTTCAGCATTTGAAAATTCAGCATTCGTGTGACCATGTGTCTCGACACTCCCAGTTGCGATCCCTGAAAAGGAGCTTGGTTTCTCTAGATCTTTCCTCCATCTCTCGCCAATGTGACCAAGGGCTGTGACCCCAGCCTTATGCATAAAGAACTTTTGTGATTTCACGTTTCATGAATCTAGAGATGAGGCATCTCGACTCTCCAAGTCGTGATCTCCAAAACCCCGAAATAAAGTTAGATCGATGATCCTGATCACACTCGATCTGATGGCTATGATTATATCACGATTTTGCATCTCGCGAGTTCTTCGCTGGAGGTGCTCGTCACTCCAAGTCGTGATAGGCGAAACTCCAAGATGGAGTAGGATCAACGGTCTAGATCAAACTCGATCTGACGGCTATGATTAAATCATGATTTCGCATCTCACGAGTTCTTCGATGGAGGTGCTCGTCACTCCAAGTCGCGATAGGCGAAACTCCGAAATGGAGTCTTTGACATGCTTTGATCTTCTGGCACGTGTCCCTCTTGGATCAATGGTCAAGATTTTATCGTGATTTCGCATATCGCGTTTTCGGCATTCCTGTGGTATTGTTTCTTGACTCTTCAAGTTTCTATTCACGAAACCCCGAAGTGATGTAAACCTACTGACGTCACACGTGAATTGACACGTGTCGAATAACTGCCATGTGTCACTCTGATTTGAGATTTCCAGTGGCCGAAGATGCTGAATCAACTTGAAACTTGTTCTTGTATGATTGCGCCACGTGTCCTTTCTGTCGTAGGCTGCCACCTGTTCTTGCTGGTGTGGTTTGTTGATGTGAGTCGGATCAACGGTCCATATTTTATATTAATTCAACGGCTTAGATCATATCGCGATTTTGACAGTCCTGTGGTATTGTTTCTTGCCTCTCCAAGTCGCGATTCGCGAAACTCTGATTCGCGAACTTGCTTCACCTTGCACTTTTAAAGATCGTGCAGATTCTCCTAGATCCTACGATGGTCGATCCTTGCGCTCAGATCTAATGCCCGAGATATATCCTCCATATATGTGTGCTCTTCTTGTCTACATTGAGATCTGAAAACCATCAGGAATTCTGAATTGTTGATCCAACGATCAGTGTTGCTTCTCCTCCCCGATTATCACTGCGCTGATGATCATCGTTGTTGTACTTTCCATCAATGACAAGAATACGCTGCCTATAAAACATGCCAACAATCCCCCCCTTTGGAATTGATGGCAACAAAGCCACTCAGGTTCTTTTCTCCCCCTTTGACATCAATGTCAAAGAAAACATGCTCCCCCTGAGCTATTTCATTAAGTTTAGGAGGTATCAGATATGAAACCAATATAGGACTCTCCCTAATAGGATGGACTCTCTTAGATATGAGACAAGATGACACCTAGCTTCTGTCTAAGATATTCAAATGGTGTCTTGGCTAGGGGTTTAGTAAAGATGCCTGCAATTTGTTCTGTGGTGGGAATGTAATGGACTTGAACAATCTGATTGGTGACCTACTCTCTCAGAAAATGATATTTTATGGGAATATGATTGGTCTTGGAGTGGAGGACAAGATTTTTAGACACACTGATGGCACTAGTGTTATCACAATGAATTGTGATCGGTGCGGTGTATTTTACCTCCAAATCTGCAAGTGTCTGAATCATCCATAATACCTGAGTGCAACAGGTAGCAGCAACAATGTACTCTGCCTCTGTGGTTGATAAAGAAATGGAACCTTGCTTTTTACTAAGCTAGGCTACTAAGGGGTCACCCAGGAAGAATGCTCCTCCACTGGTGCTTTTTCTATCATCAACACAGTTTGCCCAATCTGCATCTGAATAAGCAATTAGTTGAAGATTTTGATGTCTGGGACACCACAGACCATAAGTTATTGTTTCTTTTAAATACCTGAATATCCTTTTGACAGCTTGCAAATGACTCTGTTTAGGTGCATCCTGATATCTTCCTACCATTCCTACAACATGCATTATGTCTGGGCGAGATGCTGTGATGTACAACAAGCTGCCTATCATTGATCGATATGAGCTTTGATCAACATTAGGTGAATCATCATCCTTGCTTAATTTACATCCAGTTACAATAGGTGTACCCACAGGTTTAAAATCTTCCATTTGAAACATTTTCAGCATTTCTCTTAGATATTTTTCTTGAGAAATGAACATCCCTTCGGGCCTCTGAGTAATTTGCAGACCAAGAAAAAATAATAGTTCTCCTATCATAGACATTTCAAATTCAGACTCCATGGTAGAAGCAAACAATTGTACCAGTGAATCCTTCTTACATCCAAAGATGATGTCATCTACATAGACCAGTACGATGAGAAAATCATTATCCTCTGTTTTAATATACAGATTGTTGTCAGTGTTTCCTCTCTTGAACCCTTTGTCTTTGAGATACGTATCCAGTCTGTGATACCAGGCTCGAGGGGCTTGTTTTAAACCACATAAATCTTTCTTCAGCTTGCATACTAAGTTAGGGTTATCAGATAGTTTGAAACCCTCTGTTGCTCCATATAGACTTCTTCACTTAAATCTCCATTGAGAAAGGCCGACTTGACATCCATTTGGTAGACTTTAAACCTTTTATGACAAGCATAGGCAAGAAAAATTCTGATAGATTCTAATCTTGCTACGGGTGCAAATGTTTAATCAAAATCCAGTCCTTCTATCTGAGCATAGCCTTTACAGACTAACCTCACTTTGTTCCTGATAACTTGTCCTTTCTCATTCAACTTATTCTTAAAGATCCATTTGGAGCCAATGACGTTTTTACCTTTAGGTCTTTGAACCATCTCCCACGTATTGTTTTTCTTAATCTGATCAAGTTTTTCATTCATTGCTTTAACCCAGTGGTCATATTTGATGGCTTCATTAAAATTCTTGGGTTCCATCATGGATATGAAGGCTGCATGAGATTGTTCGGTGTTTTTGATTAGCTTTCTTCTGGTTTGTACACCTTTGTCTTTTTCCCCAATTATCTGACTTGCAGGATGATTCTTTTGAATGATTCTTGAGGAGGAATTTGTAGTTGACTGCTGATTTGACTCTGTCTGAGTGTCTGAGTCTTCATCTGATTCAAGATCTTCATTTTCTTATTCTTGGACCTGTTCATCTTAAGCTTTAGCTGTGTCTTCTGTAGAAGACTCATTACTGTACACCTCTCTTGCTGGGATTCCTTCATCAATTTTTACATCAATACTGTCAACCATTTTATGTAGCCTCTTATTATAACATCTTTATCCTTTACTGTTTGTAGAATACCCTAAGAAAATACCTTCATCAGCCCTGTCATGATATTTTTCGAGGTTCTCATCATTATTCTTTATGTAGCATTTACTCCCAAAGACTCTGAAGTGTTTGATTGAGGCAGGTATTCCAAACCATAATTCATAAGGTGTCTTGTTACTTTGTGGTCTGAGGTGGGCTTTTTTAAGAACATGTACTGCTGTGTGTATTGCTTCTACCCAGTAGGTTTGACCAATGTTCTTCTCATTCATCATTGACCTGGCCATTTCTTGCACTGTTCTGTTTTGACTCTCAACTACTCCATTTTGTTGTGGAGTTCTTGGGATTGTGTATTCTCTCTTGATCCCATGCTCATCACAGAATTCCTTGAAGTCTCTTGACATAAAATCTCCTCCCTGGTCTGATCTTACTACCTTTAACCTCTTCCCTGTTTGAATCTTAGTAAAAGCCTTAAATATTTTAAACTTCTCAAATTCTTCAGCTTTTTCTTTGAGAAAGGCAACCCAAGTAAGTCTGGAGTAATCATTGATAATCAACATGAAGTAGTTTTCTTTCCCTGTGCCTTCCTGTCTTGATGGTCCACATAAATCCATATGAACTAGTTGGAGTGGTTTTTCTGTTGAAGTAAAACTCTTGGACTTAAACTGTGTCCTGTTTTGCTTCCCTACTTGGCAGGGTTTACACATTGAATCTTAGGGCTTTGATATCCTCGGAAGATCTTTTACTACCTCGAGTTTTTTGAGTTTGATTAAGTGGTCAAAGTTTAGATGTCCAAGTCTCCTATGCCATAACCAACTTTCATCATGTTTGCTTAGATGACATTATTCTCTATTTTCTTTCAGCACATATACATTATTTTATGTCCTTATGCCTTTGGCCACCACTTGTCTTGAGTTTACATACTTTATCTTGCAGTCCTTGGACGTGAACAACACTTCACATCCTCTATCACACATTTGACTTACACTGAGCATATTATGTTTCAGCCCATCCACAAGTAGAACATCTTGGGCTTTTCCTTTTCCATTTAAGCTCACCATTCCTTTGCCCTTTATTTTCCCTGGAGCATCATTTCCAAAGGTTACATTTCCTGATTTGATTTCTCTTAGAGATAGAAACTTGCCTTTGTCTCCCATCATGTGTTTGGAGAATCCACTGTCTATATACCAAGGATTTGTTTTTCTTTGAGCGGACAACACTAATCCACACTTGTCACTTTCCTTCTTCTTCCAAAACTTGATATTTTCAGTAGGGGATTTCGAATCTGGTTCATATTCCCTTAAACGACAGTCAATATATTTGTGTCCATAGTTATGAAAGATGTAGCATTCAATCTCATTGTTCAACAGGTCAAACTTATTGGTGCAACATTGTCTACTCATTGACTGTTGATTATTTCTTGACCTCTTTAGTTGCATGTCCCTGGACTTAATTTGGTAATTGGCAATCAGTGAAGGTTTGTTACTTGGCTGCATCAACCTTTGTTGTGGCAAGTATTTATTCCTTTGAAATATTAATTGCTCATGTCTAAGTCTTAAGGAGAAATTTACAGCTTTGTGACCAAAGTTAGCACAGTAGAAACAATAGCCATAGAAAAATTCTTTGTACCTGGAAAATGGTTGTCTTCTTTGAGAAAATCGATTTCTTTCAGGCTGATGATGTATTTCATCAGTGAGCGCATTACTTCTTTGTTCTACAGATTCAGATCTTGCATCTTTTACCTTATTCAAATTGGGCGGTTGATTGTCTTCCTTTGTTTCTACAGGTTTTTTATTTTCATTGGTTGTACTTTTGACAAACTTGATGGGTTCTTCATTTCCTGGCTTACCACTGCTTGATCCCTCTTCATAACCCAAGCCAGTTTTCAGCTTTGGATTCCTTTGCTGATTTAGAATGGTGGCCAATCTTTCTGAGGCTTTGATACTTGACAGATTCTGATTATACAAGGCTTGAAACTTCTCCATTTCTTTCCTCGTTTTCACTACTTCTTGTTCTAATGATTCACATCTTGCCTTCTTTTCTGATAGCTGCTGTTTCAGAATCTCTTCGATTTTCTTTGCCTCTTCCAATTCTACTTTTAGTAACACAAGGTCTTCATCAGGTTCTTTACTGTCTTTCTCGAACTGTATCAACAATTGTCTTTGTTTTCTATTCTTGATTCATAGTCTATCAATCTCTTCCAGTGCACTGATCAGTTCTCCTTCCATGTCAACCACAACTTCTTCTTCATTAACATCACTCCTTGTGCTATTATTGTCATAGTCCTCTTTGGCCATAAGTATGAAGTCATTTAGTTTATCTTAAATAGATTAATCATTGTCTTCATCATCTGAAGGATCATCATCATTGTTTATGCAAAGAATTTTCTTCTTAAAGTTATTCTCCTTAAAGAAATTTCTGTGTTTGTATTTCTCCTCATCATCACAAGTCTGATCCTTTCCTTTGTGGGGACATTTATTTGCAAAATGACCTATCCTTCCACAGTTAAAGAATTTTAAAGGCAGTTTACCTTTGTATTTTCCTGATCCCTTCTTCAGTCTCTTCACAAATTTTGCTTCAAGTTCATCGGGCTCAGAATCCTCATTCTTGTCTGCTATAAATGATGTTTCTCTGGAGGTGGGTTTATCTTTAACTATTCTCATTTCATATGCAATCAATGTTCCTAGAAGTTGATCAAACTGCAAGGTTTTAGATCAGTAAGTTCTTCTATAGCAGAGACCTTCGGGTTGAACCTATCTGGGAGAGATCTCAAGATTTTCTGAACTAAAGAAGGTTCCCCAATTGTTTCACCAAGTGCCTTCATTGCACTTACCATTTCTTCTACTCTCAAAAAGTATTTTCCAACAGTTTCATCTTCCTTTATCTTCAGCTGTTCAAACTGTATTCTGTAGGTTTGAAGGTTTGCATCCTTTACCTTCTCATTACCCTCATAACTGTTAATGAGTTTGTCCCACATTTCTTTGGCAGTTCCTAGGTGCATAACTTTTACGAATTCTGCTTCTGCAAGCCCACTCAAGATAACATTCATAGCCTTAGCATTGAAGCTAAATTCTAGTTTGTCATCCTTATTAGCTAGCACAACTGGCTTTACATAACCAATATCTACCACATCCCAGACATCAGCACCTAACGACATTATGTAGGTTCTCATTCTAACTTTCCAGAAGGCAAATTTTGTTCCATTGAACATAGGGGCCTTATTGGTTGAATTTCCTTCATGGATTGACATGTTTAAGCTCTAGGATGTACCCTTAGATAAAAGAGGCTCGCTCTGATACCAATTGTTGGACAACTGAGAGGGGGGGGGGTGAATCAGTTGTTACCGTACTTAAACAATTATGCTTCTTTTAAAAAATTTACAAGGTACTCAATGATGATGACAATAATGCAGGGAAATAAACAAAGGCGCATTCAATGTTAGTCACATATATGAGAAACAAACAGACAAATATTTCCCGAGGAAACCCATACTAGGTAAAAACTTATTTTTCTTTATATGATAAGTAATAGTTACATTCTTTACATTATCATACATATGAGCACCAACTCACAATGAGGCTACAACCTCAGTTTTTCAAGTTGCTACTTGCTGAGGGCACCGACTCTTTGTTTTCTCTAGCACCCACTAGAAGGAAGCACCAACTCCCTGATTTCTCTAGCACCAACTAGAAGGAAGCACCAAATCCCTGTGTTCAAGCACCCACTTGAACCTCTGAGGACACCAGTCCTCCCTAGCACCCTCCCAACCACCCTGAATTATAAATTATTTGTTACTAAAACTTATTACAATGATATAAAGTTATTCAATGGCTTACCAACCCTGTCGCTGTTCTGTTACACTGCTCTGCCCTGTTTGCATTAGTGTCTTCTGCACACCCCTTGCACTTCCTTTTATTCTGCATTTTATGCTCTCTGCGCCATATCCTTTGAAAGAAACATTCCTCTACTGTGCATTGATGCTCCTGCATTTTGCCTCCTTGCATACCCCTTGAATTCTCCTCCACAACGAAAACCCTTATCTCTTCCTTGTTCAACATTCTTATAGTCTCTGTTGTCTTTGTGCATGCAATATTCACAATGCCTCTGCATGCTCACTCCGCACCAAATTCCTCCACATCTCGAGTGCTCTGCCTCATCATCATCGCGACTCTTCAACTTTTTCGAAAGTTTTTCCCACGCGTTCGACATCACTGTACAGGTTGAGGTACAGGTTGGTGCATGGTTGATGCATTTGTTTATGGTATATATTGATTACAGGTTGTTTGGTACAGATTGGTGCATGGTTGATGCACTTGTTTATGGTACAGGTTGATTATAGATTGTGGTACAAGTTGATGCATGGTTGATGCATGGTTCAGGTTATTGGTACATGTTGTTTGGTACAGTTTGATTGGTACAGGTTTACAACAGTATATCTCACAGTGATAGTGTAAAAATGGTTCCATAATTCTACTTCTACATCGGGGCAGTTGGATGGGGCAAGGATAGGTGGTTGTATCCACCTTTTGGTTGTAGCCGGAGAACATAGGGGGTTGTGGCCTCCTTCTGGTTGTAGCCAGAGAATTGGGGAGTTGGAGCTTCCCTTAGGTTGTAGCCTGAGAAACTAGGGGGTTGGAGCCTCCTTCCAGTTGCAGCTGGAAAACAAAGGAAGTTGGTGCTTCTAATGAATGTAATTTTTAAAGACATATAAGAAAAAGCATTCTGTGGTTTTCTCCCTCTTTGGGTTTCCACGTAAAAACATTGGTGTACTGTGTATGTGTATGATTGTTCATTTGTTCATTGTTTATTTACTTTGCAACTATTGGATGATAATGCTACATTGATATAACACTTGCATATTGTGGTTAAAAAGGATTGAAATGCTCTATTACTGATTCACCCCCCTCTCAGTAATCCAACATTATAAACCAATATAAAGTAGGGATAAAATAATGAATAAATCTTAGGTTTGATTAAATTTTAAAATCTGAAAATTACAATGCATACAACAACCAACTAAAACAAGATGTATAGCCCTATTTCTGTAGAAATATGACTCATCAAGGCAAATTTTATGCAATAAAATGATTTTAGGTCAAACATGCAAGAAAACCCTTGGATTTTAGGCCAATAACATGCAAGAAAACTATTGGCACAAGGGAAGACCCATGGTTCAATGCTTAACAATGCACCAACAAAACCCCAACTACCGGCCTTTTCAGCAACACCTGCGAAGTAAGTGAGGTCTCACCCGAGGTAGGATCAGGGGGGGTTACAGGATGTAGGTGTTTGTAACCAGGTTGGGACGCAGATCTGTGATAATAACATTTCACAGAGTACTCTATTAACACTTAGAGGATGACATGCATTAGTTCATTAGCTTAATTAACATCGCATGACATAATCTAAGATAGATCGACGCAGTAATAGTGAATGATCGTATAACCTGAGCACTTAGCACTTAGAATTACAATTTATATCTAGCATCCATTCATCCTTAACACAAGTAAATCACTAAGCAACAATAGATCTATATATCATACATAATAGTCAAAGCACTAAGCAGATAAATAACAGATAGAACATTGCATAAAGCAAACCAAGACACAAGATATACGTGGTTCATCCCAGTGTGGGGCTACGTCCACCAACTGCTTCACCTTCTTTATTATTCGTCAATCTCTTACATTAATTTGCTTATGTGCACTAAGCCACAGAGTCGAGCTTCACACCAGACAGGAGATTTGCGCACTGAGCACCAGATCCTCCTTCCAAAACTAGGTCAAGGCACATAACCAGCCCTCTATCGAGCACAAAGCCTTAACACATATACATCATGTTGCATAAAGCAACTCAAAATACTTGAACTTAGCTACCAAAACCATTTCTTCTCTTAGCTACTTCTACCATACATTCTTACTTATTTATACTTTTACAATCCCTTACAATAAGGCCTAATCATGGGTAAACCCCATGGGCCGACATCCCATAATACCATTACAAAAACCCTAGAGAACCCTTCAAAATCGGTGAGATCCATGATCTCAGCTCTACCTAGGTGCTCCATCCTTGACCAATGTGTCGAAGTCCAAAAGTGGGTCAACTATGACCAAGGTTTCCTCAAAACTTGTTTGAGGGCCAACAGGCCCCCAACACTCACATATGACTCGTCCTGAGTCACTCAGGTGTGTATAGTGCTGCTTCGAAGGCCTCGATCTTAAATCAAGTTGCCTCGACTTGTTTCTTCACATGAGCCTTCTACTCAGTGAGCCCGTGGATCATTTTCTTTGTAACAGGCCCTTCCAGGTGTTGTTCTGCTGCTGCAACGGCTTGATCCAATTGTGAGCCTTGTCCATCAATTTATTCGAATACCTTTCAGGCTTCCTCTTGCACAGGTTGTAGCTTCTGTGAGACTTCCATTACCCTGCCCTAGAGGGTAGTGATATGTTGTTGCACTGCGCATTTCTCCTGGGATCTCTTCATTCTTTCAACTGTGGTGAGCATCTTCATCTGTGCCTGTACTAACAATGCTTGTTGTTGTGCCTCCTATAACTACGCTTCCATCTTCCTTAGCTCTAGATTTTGCAAGGCATTCATATGTCTATGTGATTCTATCACTCAGTTGTTTACATTCCGTGGCGAGGGCTCTGATTATTACAATTGTATTCTTAGCGGTCTCCTCCCTCTGGTCACGCACCTCTTGCGGAGTGCTCGGTACTACTTGGGTCTCCAATTTTGTTATCCTTGCCTGAAGCTGCTGGAGGGTCTCAATGAGCTTCACCACTTGATCCTTGACTGACTCCTGCTCTTCCTATACCAAACCTGGTACAGAGCGACATGCCTTACTAATTGCTTCTTTAACTATGGACCGTTCTATGAGAAACTTCTCCTTTTCTCTCTGTAGTTGGGATTTTTCTTCCTAGAGCATCGCCTTAAACACTTCTCTCTCACTTTCGTAGGTAGTTACACTATACCACACTACTCATAATAGTTCTAAGGCTTCATATTTCTCTTGTTTCAAGGCTTCTGTAGGATTCTGTTTTTCTTCTTGGACTCTCTAAAGTCGAGCTTCTATCGCATCCGCAAGTCTTCTCAATTGGGCTATTTCATCCCACAATTATGTAATCTTTGTCAAGGAAGGCGCAGTAGGTACTGCGTGGATAACTTGTTGTACTTCCTTTAGTTCCTTTTCGATCCTTCCATATATCTCCTCTTGCTCCTCTCCATATCTCTGCAAGATGTCCTCAAATGCATCCTCCATAGCTCTGCGGACCAGACTGATATCGTCCTTCGTGAGCATGCCCTCCAACTGGGGTTTACTAGCACGTGTCTTCTTCCTTGCTAAAGGTTTCTTCGAATAAACCTTCCTCTTTCGCGGTGTCTATGTTCCAACAGGGGGATCCTTAGGTGGTGTAGCTTCACCTCCTCCTTTCTCTTCTTCTCCTCCATCTCCTCCTCCCTGTCCATTTGCTTCATCTCCTCCTCCTCCTGGCGAGCCAAACCCGTTATCTTTAGAGGCATTGTCCTCCTCGTCGCTCTCTATATCCTTGAATTCTTCCTATTTTGTATTCCTCTTCGTCCCACGAGACTGTCTGACATGCTTGACCTGGGTGACTATGGGGCTTCCTATGGTGTCAATGTCAGAGAGTTATGCATCAGCGAAAGGTACAAGAAATTCCTCCGACCACTCATTCGCAATCTACACCATGTCTTCATCTATCAATTTGTAGTATGATTGTAGGTCTTCCTTGTTCTCATCTCTGCGTGCAATGATGTAGATGAAATGTGGATCTGCACATAAATTTGTTATTGGTCAGTACTTGTGTAAGGTGCATGGTGTCATGTGTGGAAATGATTCAATGGCAACCTTCAATTGCTAATAGTATGCATGAAACACGACATTGGACTGCCACTTCTTCGTCATGTCATTAGTGTACCACAAGGTTGAAAATAGAGCGGCCAACGGTTCCGAGGCTTCGATCTCTGGGAAGGTGGCTCCTTCAGTCATTTTCCAAGCGACAAATGCAATCAAAATGATAAGCATCTGTAGTGGAATTCATATCCCAAACCCTGGACTTTGCGGAAATATTTCTCTAGTTCATTGACGAGGTATCTCACCCAGTTCATCTGCATGCCCTCCACACATTTTCCTGCGAGGTCCACCACGAACCCGGTGACCTGTGTGGGGTGGTTCTTCCTTATGAGCTTGCCAGCTATAAGTTGGCAAGAGAGGTGCACTATGCCATCCTGTATAGAGGCTACCTTGTAACCTCGCTTTCCTTTTTTGACTTCTCCATAAGCTTCCTTGATGTGTTGTGCCAGGGAATGGTCTAAGGCCTTCCCTGGATAAAAATTTTGAGGGTCAGGTCCCTTCATACTTAAACTTGTGATCTAATGGATCAGCGTCGGATCCACAGTAATCCTTTGGTTGAGCCACATGTATCTTCCATGATAGCACAAAAAGAGGAGTTTAACGCAAGCGTTAACGTCCTGATGGAGGCCAAAATGGGCAATCTTCATTACATTCAACACGGTGGACTATGTCATCTCCTTAATCTATGGTTGTAAGACAAGGTGAGGCTTCTTCCCAGTTGACTTTGTGAGGTAGCGGTGTGGTGCCAACATGGCATAGTTCTTCCTGTCTCCTAAATTGAAATCATTGTTCTTCAATAGCGAGATCTGTCCTAACTAACTCCCAACTACGTGTATTCCTTTCAGAATGTAGGCGGTGAAGAAGGTGTACTCATAATCTTGGGGAATACTATTGCGGTTAACGACACCAACCAAAGGTGGGATATACTCAGGTAGGATTGATGGGATCTACTTTGCATTAGCCATATCACTGCGATGCTTACTTCACTGCTCAGTCACGGGGTTAACACTACCAGAATGACATCCAGTCGAAGGGGAAGCCTGTAATCCCCTAGTCGACGACACCTGTACACCTTCAAATATCAGTTTATCAGCCATTAGTTTCTTAAGTACTTCCTCGACAGACTTCTCTAATGCACTATGTTCACCCGACATTCTCACTTTTAAACAGACAGGTCGGGGTAGACGAATGGACAGGTGGGGTAGACAAGCAGACAAGTGGGGTCTAGTTTCAGATAGCACAGCTAGACACACAGACAATTCTCTTCTTGGCTCAGTTAATCACGGGTGGCAAAAAGTGGTCTCGACGCAGCGACCAATGAGTTAAATAAGCGGGGCACCGTAACAGATTCTTCTAATGACCAGGAATATTTCCATTAATGTGAATATGTTTTTTATGGCACGGTCTCAACGTCCAAAAGCAGTCCATCAACCCATAATTTTTTTTTCTAGCCATTCTGGAGCGTCATTTTAATAGTCGGGGCACCTCCAATGGTCATATAACTTTTCCAGGGCGAAGTCCCATTCTGCACGGTCATGTTGTTTTGGCGAGGTTCAAATCCTGTGAACCTGCTCCCTATGAGGTTCTAGTCTACGAAATCTTCCATTTGGTTTCTATAACTTATTGTATCTTTTCCAACTTATCTTTATTTTTATTGAGCTTCCTTGCCTTCTTCCTTGTGATCTGAGTCTCTCTAACTATTTCTGGAATCCTCTTTCCATTCTTATTCTTATATTCCTTTAGTGCAGTGGCTTCGCACTATTGAGGTGACTTCAAAGAGTCTGAAGTTAATATCCCTTCTCTTAATACTTCCTGGGTGGATATACTTATTTCTTGCATAGATAGGTTCTTCAAGCCTTCTTGCATCCTTTCAACCTTGACAACTAATTCTCTTGCCTTCTGTCCCTCCTGCATTGTTACTTTGTTCTATTACTTTGACTTATCCTCTCGTTCTTCTATTAGTTGATCTATTTTTCTAGCTATGAAATCCCTTAGTGCTTTATTTTTCTTTTCTGTGGCCTCTTCCTTTGCTTTCCTTCTGATTTGATCTTTCTCAATCCAAGTCTTACCTAGAAAAAGTGGGAAAGGGGTGTTGTCCCCAATAAATTTAATGACTTCAAATTTTTATTCAGTTGATGTTCCATGAACAATAATAGGTACATTAGTAACTCTTCCACATAAAGTTATCATGTTACCCTTAAACAAGCATATCCTTCCCAATTAAGGTACCATAGTAGGCCTTCCCAAAATTTCCCAAGTGTCTTGTGTCATAATATTCACTTGTGTTTCTTCATCCAAGACACAATCTATGTCGAAGTCTTCTATTCTTGCACTTATGCATTGTTTTATTTTCAGGATCTTTGGTAAATTGACATCTTTGTGAACATCCATCATTTATTTCAACTATAATAATGTAGTTTGAACTTCCTCTGATATGTTCTCTTTATGACTTCCTAACATGCCTTTAGTCTCTTGACTTACTTCATAGTTTTCTTGTCTCGTGTTCATCCTTTCGACTTTAGCGATCATCCTTGGACAATCCTCAACTTCATGACCAACAATATTACAACAAAGACAAATATGACCTGCGCCAGGGCATTCCTTAGCAAGATGTCCCAGTCTTCTGCAGTTATAACACAATTTTAGTCCTCTTTTTCTCTTAAATGTTCCCCAACCTCTTATGTACTGCACACTAGGATCATAGTGTTGGACCTATAATCTGCAAAAAAAAAATCTAGGTTCCTGCATCCACTTATTAGTCCAAAAATTCTTTCTCTGCATAGGAATAACATATCTTTCTTCATTTCCATTAGGTTTACTCAAATCAAATATTTCTTTCAACTGCGCCCTAGCCTTCAGACTAAGACAAATTCTATTAAACATACTTAAGTTCATACTTTCAAAACAAAAAATTTCACCTATCTTACTCTTGTCAAAGCACAAAGCTTTACCTCCTTTAGGATCTTACCTCTTTTCTTCAGATCAGATTTCTTTCTTAGCACAAAGCTCGCAATTCAAGTAGAGTACTGCGCACTTTAGCAGCATATCTACGCACATATCTTCTCTTTTCTTTACTTCAGTTCCCAACAATCATAGTTTCAGGTCCCGACAATGGAACCATTTGTTGGCACAGGGGCAGACCTAGGGTTCAATGCTTAACAGCGCACCAACAAAACCCTGACTACCTACCCTTTCGGCAACACCTGCGAAGAAGGTGAGGTCTCACCCGAGGTAGGAGCATGGGGGGTTACAGGACGCAGGTGCCTGTAACCAGGCTAGGACACATATCTGTGATAATAACACTTCACATAGTACTCTATTAACACTTAGAAGATGACATGCATTAGTTCCTTAGCTTAATTAACATCGCAGGACATAGTCTAAGATAGATCGACGCAATAATAGTGAATGATCATATAACCTGAGCACTTATCACTTAGCATTATAATTTATATCTAGCATCCATTCATCCTTAACACAAGTAAAGCACTAAGAAACAATAGATCTATCTATCATACATCATAGTCAAAACACTAAGAAGATAAATAACAGATAGAACATTGCACAAAGGAAACCAAGACATGGGATATACATGGTTCACCCCAGTGTGGGGCTACATCCACCAACCACTTCACCTTCTTTATTATTCATTAATATCTTACATTCATTTTCTCCTGTGCACTAAGCCACAAAGTCGAGCTTTGCACCAGACAGGAGATATGTGCACTGAGCACCAGATCCTCCTTCCAAATCTAGGTCAAGGCACATAGCCAACCCTCTATCAAGCAGAAAGCCTTAACACATATACATCATGTTGTAAAAATCCACTCAAACTACTTGCACTTAGCTACCAAAACCCTTTCTTTGCTTAGCTACTTCTACCCTACGTTCTTACATATTTATACTTTCACAATCCCTTACAATAAGGCCTAATCATGGGTAAACCCCATGGGATGACATTCCATAATCCCATTACAAAAACCCTAGAGAACCCCTCAAATCGGTGAGATACACGATCTCAGCTCCACCTGGGTGCTCCATCCTCGACCAATGTGTCGAAGTCCAAAAGTGGGTCAACTCTGACCAAGTTTTCCTCAAAACTTGGTCGAGGGCCAACAAAAACCCTAGAATTTTAGGTGAAAATATGCATGAAAACCTTAGAAGTCTAGTTTTTTTTATGGATGAAAATTAAATGTAAGCTAAACAAAACCCTAAATTTACCCTAAAACATAAAATAAAAATTGAGTTTTGAGTTTTATATTGACTAAATGGGAGAAGACTAGTGCCTACTATATTTTTGTTATACATGTGGGGTTAATTAAGGACTCCCTTAAGGACATGTAAGTATATCTAGGGTGATATATAGAACCCTATAAGATACTTCTAGTTACCTTAAAAATATTTGAGATGGTTCAAGGGAAGATACTCCACTAGTAATATTCCAAGAGCTTTGAAAAGAGGGATTTGTTCAAGAAAAAATATGAAGAGAATGTACAACCACCACTAGAGAATCATGATGACACTTATAATCATTCAGGAAAAAAATCCACAAGATAAAGTGAGACCACTTACTCAAGGAATATTTCAATCTCCAAAACCCTAGAAATGAGCATCCATGAAGTAGTAAAGTTATCCACAAGACAATCTCCATAATAAGTCGCTCTAACTATCCATCCATAGTAATTTTAGAGAAGAGAAATAGTAGACAAATATTGGTAGTTCTCCACAAGTAGCAGTGATACAAATGAGAATTGCTTCTCTCTTTTATATGAGATATATAGCACCCTTCTCATTAAAATAACAATATTTTCCTAGCAAAATCCCTAAGAAAATAAAATATGTCTTTATCTCTTTACAAACCCTAGAGATATGGCCATGATACATAAAATATCCATGATAAAAGAGTGGATATGTCACTAATACCCCCAATGATGCTCCCAAAATGAAGTAAATATTCTCTAACATCAAATCATCCCTCATAAGTTCATGAGAAAAGCCACATGTGTGGCATAAATGATCTCCAAATGGTGGATGACTCACTCAAACATCATGTGTAGGGTCTCCAAAGTGAAATGTTCCCTTCAAAGGGTGCAATGTTTCATCCATCAAGTGTCACATCATCTCAAAAAGGTGTAACATCCCATCAAGGAGGTGTCATGTCATCTCCAAAAGGTGCTAGGATGTATTAACAAGGGTGTAATGTCCTTATAAGGCTCAACATCCTCCAAAATAAGTGGAAAAACCTCTCCAAAATAGTGGGATGACCTCCATCAAATTGCAAGTATCCCCTCAACGCCCTCCAAAGGACCAAGGCTCAATCCAATTCAATAACCATGTGAATTACATCATCCAAGGAGGGGCTCATGTGGCCCAATGTATCCATCAATCCAGAGGTTTGTGCACAAGTCCAATGAAACATAGAAAGTGAGTCATGTCAAGTGTAAAATCCATTAGGTATATCACATTAAGGATCATCTTCAAACTTCACACTAGCTCATAAATCTATACAATTTGCCAAGTTTAAGTATGGTGGATCATCATTAGCCCCTATTACATGTGTCAATAACCAAGAAAAGGAGTATTTCCCAAGAGAACCATCAAGAAGTATGTGTATTGATGTATGGTATGACTTGGGGTTTACTTCATGGGTGATGTCACTTATTCATGTGAGATTATGTAAGATATTCATTCACATGAGCACCTTTGTATGAGGGAGAACTATATGCAATGACATCCCCTTTCCTTGGCATTATGTCTTTCCTAACCCCTATTTACCTTTTTCTTTATTCATTTAACCTTTTTGTCTTTTCACTTTCATTTGTTGAGTCCCTTTTTAGGTATGCATTCATTACATAGAACATGAGGTGATGGCCTCATAGCGAGGGCCATTTCTCATGCTTTCATTCTTTTTTCTTTAGATTTTAACATTTTATTCTATTTCATTTGCTTTGCATTTTGAGTTTACCTTCTCTCTTTCCTTCTCCTTTTTTTATATCAAAAACATCAACCTCGAGCATTATAGCTCCTTCTTCCTATGGGATTATGAAGCATGAACCTATATGTGTGACATAAGACAACCAACCCAAAAGAAGGGATAATGAAAATTGGGAGAGATGGAAGAGGCTATGTATAAATTAGGATATGGACATGTTACCCCTCTCAACCCTAAGAAAGAGTGAGCTCACTTATCTAGGAGATGAGGATGACCACCAAGGTGAAAGAAGGCAAAATGTGTAAATTCAAAGCATCATGATCCATGATTTGACTCAACCCATGGTCATGTAACTTTCATGTCAAATACATTGAGAATTAACACTTAATATGAAGCAATGAAACAAGGTACTCATGTGTGTCATGCACCATAGTCGTCAAATGTGAGTGAGTTGAGCATGAACTAGGAAGCATCTATGGGAAATCATCTTGTGGAGAACCATGAATGTCATTTGCAGAATTTTTCTATGGAATGTGGATCATATATAAAAGATCTCTTATAGTTATCCATATATGTGAGAGGGTAACATCTAGCTCCAATATGGGGACATGTGCTCACCATAGAGTGTATGAAAACCTCAAAAATATTTGTAAGTCCAAGACCTACACTCTACATCAAACCTAAAAAATCTTGTTGCATCTCACCATAAAACCATCAGCAACAATGAGAAGGAGGATGTGATTCCCCTAGTATATGGAAAATATAAATAAAATACAACAAAAATCTTCATCATATATCACTTTTTAAGACAAGTCTAAATCAAAATTACAATTAATTATAAATGCATATAGCTAAGTGATAACTAAAAGCAAGTAAGTAAGACAACACAATCAAGATGCATAAAGGAGACACACAAGATGACCTACAACTATCCTACTCTAACCTTCTTGACAAAAAAGTGCTCGATACAATCACACAACCAATGAAGCCAACCTAGCATCTTATCAAGGTAAAAAATTCTACCCTTGTGCTTAGTTATGAACCAAAATAAGGATTTATCTAGCAAAAAATGGTCATGAGCTAGGACAAACATTACTTCATGAGAAAACATAGAATCCAATACATGAGAAAGGACAAGAGTAACAAATTATGCCAAGATTGGCATGTGCATCTACAAGCTTGCTCTATCCATCTTTGAATGGAGATGCAATATAACAATGATGGATCATCCTTGCTCCAAGAAATGTCTTCATGATGCAACCCTTGCGTCTCATAAGGTTTATCCACATATTTCAAGAAATGGCCATCTTAGCTTTCATGTATAATGTCACAACTCAAGGCTTGAGATGGGTTCACAAGAAGTTTGAAAAATATATCATGGTTTCCCAACAAAGATATGGATGAAAAATGTGGTGTGAATTCAAACCTTGAAAAAAATTACTCCCAACTTAGGGCTTGTTTTCCTTCTATATGTGGCTGGAAATTCTTACAACAAGCCACTAATTGAAAACTTTTTTTCTCCATAGATATTTAACACTGACATACTTCCCAGCTAGATCTTCAAAGACATACTGAGAAAAGGATGGTTGGAAATTTATGCTAGGAAAACTTGCAAACCCTATGCAATTTACAACCATAAAAGGGTCCTTGAATATTGATTTTTCATGCACATATTCTTCAAAATTTAAAGGAAATGGTAGTTGAACAGTTTATGCACTTTCAGTATTGAAATAACACCCTTTTGATTGCAAATTTTCTAGCTCATCTATGAGACAATGTGGCTGGAAAACTTTTGAATATTGACAATTAGAAACATGCCCTGTAGAATGAAATAAAACACCATTAACCTTCATCAAACATAGTTTGTAATTTACCAAAAGAAAAAATTGCATTTTCGTCACCAACATGTTATCCAATCTAAAAAAAAATTGAACTATCCATAAGAAAACATGGTTGGAAATTAATCATGCAATTTTATGAAAATGCACTTGCTAAAGATGGTTGTTCCAAAGGAAAAAATATTGTAATCTTAACTCTAGAATCATCATCAATGTCATATTAGAATAAAAAATTGAACTTGTTTACACAACATGATAAGTAATAAACCCTTAAGTTTTTTGTAATTTTTAGATGATTTTTTTTCTTTTTCTAAATATGCATGGTTCACATATACCTTTGTATTTATTATTTCATATTGTAATATTTAGTTTCATACTAAAATTTACATTTTCATAAAGTGATAATGTGAAAGAATAGCATAGTGATTTTAACAAAAAATTAATGGTTGGATTTTACAATATAAGCATATAGTTTTGTATAAAATTTTCAAAATATTAACAATTTATTGTTAAAAAAAAGAAGATGCTTAGGTATAATCATCCACACCACCAATGGTTTATTTCAGGTGGCCAATTTTTGTTTATGGAAGATGATGTTGTTGCACATCAAGGTCTTGAGATTTTATCAACAAAGGCTAGGTCAATAACCTTGAGTATTGTAGGCTTTTTCTAGCTTCGGAAAAAAATTAATAATCATTCACACTACCATGCCAATTGACCTTGTTTAATGTAACAAGTGAATGAGCATGATGATGGGGATGGAAGACCATCCTACCACATATACCACTAATAATGAGAGAAAGGAATGAGTGGAGTCGCCACTCAGTTTTAGGGAAAAACTGAGAAATCATAGGGTGAGGAAAGAGAGGTTCAAAGAGAAAGGCAAAGCCACTAGGGTAATTAGGGTTTTAGCTCTTGATTATGGCACCTCTTGATGTATATTATTAAGGTACCTCACTTATGTTTCAGATCAAATTTTACCAACAAATTATTAAAGGAAATTAAACTAATAATCAATGGTTAATTTACCAAAGATTCTTTAGTGAGTTAGAAACC
>ML792028.1:980257-1020524 GCA_009831015.1 Picea engelmannii
CCTGAAAGTGAAAATGCATCCCATGAAATTCATGATGAGGACACAAGGAAGGTGAATCAAGAATGGAGAAACTCCAACTTTGTCTTGAAGACCAACCACGTTCCTAAGATCGATATGAGGAAGTTTGATGGAAAGGACCCAATCACATGGATACTTCAGATGGAGCAATTCTTTGATCTCCATAATGTGCCACATACACAAAATGTATGAATTGCTTCTTTATATTAAGAACCTAATCAATTGGTATGGTATCGATGGCTTTGTTCTGACAAATCACTCATCACTTGGACAATTTTCACGGAAGAAATGATAGCACACTATGAGGATACTAGGAGCAATACCTTCTTTAGCCAATTGATAAATCTCAAGAAAAAGGGTTCAGTTACTGAGCACATTGAGAACTTCCAAAGATTGAAAATAAAGGTAACTGATATTCTAGATGAGCACTTGATTGATGTATTCATAGGAACTTTAAAGGATAACATTCAACATGAGGTTCGCCTTTGGGAACCCAAATCATTGGAGAATGCATTGAAGGTGGCAAAAAATGTTGAAAGTAAAAATATGGCTATGGCTACTAGAAGGACCAATCCTAACATATATAGAGAGAGCAATGATCCTTCTTCTAAAACACCTCAACCTACAAGGTTGACACCTCAACAATTGGAGGAAAGAAAAGAAAAAGGTTTATGCTTTAATTGTGACAACAAGTACAGTAAGGGACATAAGTGTGGTGAGAAGAAATTATTCTACATAGATTCTGAAGAGGAAGAAGAACAAGAACAAGAACCATCTCAAGATGAAAATGTAGAAGCAATTTCGTTTGAAGAATTGACTCCCATGATATCGTGTAATGCATTGGCTGGAATTAACACTCCTCAAACCCTCAAGATCGAAAGATACATCAAAAAGAAAAAGGTAATAGTCCTAATTGATTCTGGAAGTACTCATAATTTCATTCACTATAAATTAGCCAAAGATATCAATTGCTTTGTATATCCAGTGCCAGAGCTTCAAGTAATGATTGCAGATGGAGGAACTATCAATTGGTCAGGAAAATGCAATAAGATCAATATTAGTATGGGGGAATATGTAATGAATATTCCAATGATTGTTATACCCATGGGTGGTGTTGTCGCAAGAGTCGACTCTAGGCTGTGAAAGAGCCAAGTCTTAGCACATTTTTAAAAGAAATAAATCTTGTTGATTGATCAGTCATAGGAAGCTTCTAGAAACAGGTACAAAATAGTCATTCCACTCATTTATAGATCAGAAACGAAAGGCATGACCTCGTTTGTCTAATTCATTTTAAAAAATCATGAGGATGGATAGCAGAAAGGGATGAACAAAACTGAAAGAAAAAACCAAGCATCTGGTCTTCCTTTCAATAGAAGAAATAACACTGAAACCTCAAATATCTGAACGAAGGTCTTGTCTCACCAAAAGAGAGAGGAAAGGCTGCGCACAAATAAAACTTGTAAATGAGGCAAAACGATTAAAGCACAGGTCTTGTTTCAGTCACGGCAAAACAGAGGAAAAACCGCACATTAAGGGATGCTTCGAATAGCTACAACAAAGGTTGTACTGAATTGTAACCATTACAAGATGAAATAATGAACATAAGGCAGAAACAACAGTGATGAAAACTTCAAAAATGATAATACTGGAAGAAAACGGAATCAGACAGTGACAAAGTATAAAATCTCTTGAACTCTGTTCTATATTTGATCAAAAGAATACATTACAAAACCCAACCTCTAAAAGGGCTTTCAGGCTATCTCCCCTCCTTTTTTTCTGTTACATACCACAATTATTTAAAAGAAAACGTCTAAGAACAAATCTCTTTGCATTATGGGAATTTGAAATGGTTCGTCTTCATGGAATTCAACAATTGCCAGGCGCACCTGCCAGCTCTTTGAATCGTTACTAATGTAGGGCAACTTGTAAACACTTTTGGTTAGATGTGTATGAAGGTCTGTATCTTCTGTTTTCTCAAACTTATCCACAATGGTACTGAGAAAAGTTACACCCAGTGGCCGCATCTTCTCAAAAGGACCAGTACTGACCTTGTAAGCAAGAGCAACCAAAAATAGTTGCACGAACAAGCTTGCCAAACCTTGAATCAGTTTCCATGTCGAGCATTGCAAAAAGATCCTCTTCTATCCGCTCATCAATCATGGCAACCGGATCCTTCTCAACTAAATGTCGCAAAGTAGAGATGGCAGCTTGCTGGAGTGTTGGCAGTCTTGATGATAGTGTCGGTCTGATTGTTTGGACATGTGAGTGCATAGAAAGCAGCTTGAGGAGAAAAAAGTACAAGCTGCTGAGTGAACCACACACACTCAAGAAGCACTGAAGGCTCCTCTTCCGAACGGATCTATGAAACCACAAACTTGCAACGAGAGAAAAATGAATTACCGGGGGAAAGTTCTGGACCTAAGACTACAACAATATCATTTATTAGTCGACCAATACTTCGTCGAAGATCCATCCCTGCATGTTCCTCGGATAATAGAATCTCCATAGCAAGAATCTTTAGGTTCCTTTGCCATCATACACAATGACCGTATGGTTGCAGGTATCAAAGAAGACAATGCCATCCCTCCTGCACTACGGTGAATTCATCCTAATGCAAGTGCAATAGATCCCTTGTACTTTGAGTCTGATGCTCCATTAACATCTTCCGTCAGAGAACGTATCAGTCTTGCAGCAGAGATATCATTTCCCAACCGAGCTAGTACACCAAGTCCCTCAGCTGCAGCCCTTTGCTGTGCAATACAAGTTCCCTCCTCTGCTAGAATTCTCTGAAAAACAGACTGCATGCATTTGAAAACTTCGGTTTCTAATTCCATGGAGCGTTATCATAGAGATGCCTTCAAACCAGCAAGAAGTCCCACACATACATTCGTTATATTGGTTGCATGCCATGCCTGCTTTTTCCCAGTTTTTAGAGACTGAACAACAATATCTAGCATATGGAGTTTACCAGCTAAACCCTCAGTTGCAAATATAATTCCAAAACATAGAATCATGTGATTGACAAGTAATATACCCAAAGACACAGGCCAGAAGCCCTGTGAGTGCATGTGGAGACGTGAGACAATTCGGTCCCCGCAAGACGGGATAGCCCAAAATCTAAAACCCTTGCATTCAGTTTATTGTCCATTAGAATGTTTGTAGAGCTGGCATCTGATATAGAAATGGGCATTGTGCACCTGTCCACCGTGACTGTTCTCATGGTTTCCGAATGATAAACCACCACCCCCGTTCCAGAAAAATGTTGAGCTTGCACACCATCAATCACGCAAATTAAGGGTGTATCGACCACAACCATCACATGGGCTGGATCAATAATTCGTTCCACAATTGAAACATCGTAAGCTTATCTAAGGCATTGTCAACTAAGGGTGGGATATTTTCCAAGATGTTTTAATTGTCCACCCGATAATACCTGTGGTTGGACCATTGTATCTTTCTTGTCATGAAAAACGGAAAGAGATGAAAGCAAAGATGTAACTGACGACGCAAGTCATTTTTTCAGAATCCACTGACATCGTCTCAAGCGTAAAGTTGAGGCTCTGCATACCATTCATGCCTGTCCATAGTGACAGTGTATGAGCCACACTCCTGGATTGTCAGTCCTGAATCGAATGGTAGTCCATTCCTTCACTCTAACGCCAAATATGCATGATATACCTGATGCTGCAGAATGTGCCATGACCTCCTAACATGTAGTAATGGCTCCTTTCAAAGCTCCACCAACCTCCTGCAAAATAGTGGCGCCCCTTACTCTTGAAACGGATACGCACAACTTATTTCGTTTTGCCAGAAACCTAATACCTCCATCCTTTAGTCTACACAATGGATTATTTCATTTCGACAATGCTTAGAACGAATCATTGTTCCTGGCTATCAACTCCACTTTGTTAACTCGAGGTTTTGCCAATAAATCTTGATATTCCTCTTTATTTGATTTCGAAGCTTCATCGAATTGCATATTCTCCATCTGAAGCCCAAACAAAATCAAGTGCAGATACAAAGGATCTATTCCTCCATGCTAGTGTCGTATAAATTATGTATTCGAAATCACCACATACAATGACAAATATTCCATTTGGATTGTGCTTTAAACTTTGTGGATATAAATCACAACTTCCCAACTCCTTAACAACTAGATGCAACCTCTCACCAGCTGTTACCTCAAAATCTCCTCCAACTGCCTCGATGTTTACTGTCTGTATTTCGGTATTTTTTGCCCATATAATTTTACCACTAATGTCTAGGTTGGCAAATGGCTCCTCTCGAACAATATTTATCATGCTTGCACCTTCATCATATCCAATGGAAACCCTGTTTGAACTCTTGAGGTATCCAATCGCCCAAACTCTTTCTAGTCCATAATTCAAAGTGTTTTCAAGCCTATATGTAGTTGCATGCCAAATGCGAACGGTGCCATCTTCTGAACCTGTGATGATGATAGGAAGCTCAAGGTGAAAATAGACTGCAGAGACATTGTGCGTATGTCCTTCAAGCGTCTGAACACATGACTTTGTCTGGTAGTCCCATACCTTTGCTATCTGATCATCAGACCCTGTAATAAGATATGGTCTGTCATCTCCTGTATAGTAGTCAACACAATTTACACCTTTCATGTGGGCCTCAAGTGTAAAATTTGGGTCTGGAGAGCCAACGTTCCATATCTTGATGGTGCGGTCCAGTGAAGCACTTACAAATGTGTTGGTATCCTTGGGATTAAATGCAACTTGCATAACATAATGAGAGTGACCTTCAAAAATCTAAGTACATTGCCAACCCTTATCGCAGTCCCAAAGCTTGATTAGCATGTCATCTGATGATGAGAGTACATACGGAAGGTATGGATGAACTGCCACACACCTAATATAATCAGTGTGTGCTTAAAATGATTTGACCTTATCCATGGTGTTATAGTTGAAAACGCAAATTATAATATCATCTGCAGCCGCTACAATCCACTGCCTTCAAGCAATAAACTTTGCAGATCATACTGGAAGTTCTGTGACTTCAAAAGACTTTGCCAAAGTCTGTATTAAAAAAAAAAACACAGAAAGTTCCAAACTAGGAGAACCCTATTTCTATATCTGTCAAGCAAGAATGACTAATTAAAATAGATGAAGATGGTAGCCTAGCCTCCTCGCTAAAAAAGATCCATGATCCTTTTACAAACATATTGGGATGAAAACGATGAGTAGAGAAAACTTTTGATATATGTTACAACATGGGCTCCAACTAGGGATGGTGCTTTCCTGAAAGTTCCAAGAACCGTAGACCAAGTGCCTTCATCCATTTGGCTTCCCGAAGTTATCCTTATCAAATCCTGAACGTTGTCACCTTACTTGTATCTTTGCGGAACGAAAAACTGCTTATTCATTCATTGGGCTATGGAGTCATAATTCTTATAACAAAACCATACTAGATTCAAAAATGAACTGAAAACATATTGAAAACTACCACTGCAATCAAATTCTTGAAGTCAATCTTATTTATATACATCACCTACTCTAACTACTGAAAGATTTCCAGAATCAAATGATACAAAAATGCCAGTGAAGCCAATCCAATAATTGTCTTCTCATTTGAAATTTTTCTACACTTTCTTCGAGCAGGCTGAAAAAAGAAATTGACAATCCCGATTCGACCTGTTGGTGAACATGGATTTGCAAATCTTTCATCAATTCTTGTGACCAAATGCTCATGATATAGCATACTCCTCCATTAAATGAATCTAAAAGCTCAGCAAAAGGGTCTTGGAAAAACATATCATACTGAGGTATTAGAACATCCAGGACTACTCTCTGTTCTGATTCATGATGCTTAGGATCATTAAACATGGTAACCATTTCTTTTTCATGAAACAAAATAGAGTCTAGAATATGATCTTCTGGTAGGAAATCATCACAAATAGGTTCACTAACTTCCTGTAGGGTTCCATCAAACACATGACCGTCACCATTTAAAAATAGGTTTACCTCTTTGGAAATTGAAGGAGTTTGACACTCATCTCCGAAACTGTGTGAAAGCTGTATATCTGTGTGAGTAGGGGCTGAAACAGAGTTGGGCAGGAGCAGACCCTTCTCTTCCTCAGTTAAAGGAGACGGTGATCTCTTTATTTCCTGAATGAAACAACAATCATTATTTTCTATCTCTTCTGTAGGTCGACCGTGATGCTGAATACCTTCTTCTTGAGTAAGTTCACAAGATCCAGCATCTTTATGGGCCAACTCTTCCTCATACTGCTCATCTTCATCAACTTGAGAAATCTCTATTTTTTCTTCCTCCTCCTCAAGAGAACTTGTATCAAAACAATTTTCAAAAAGGGTTTCAGCAGAATATATCCTCTTACAATGTTGATGGAAAATTGTGTCAAAACATTTCAATGAAGGAATACTGGGATGGGGTAAAGACTTATACCAGAGTCTAGCATCTTTTTCCAATGAGAACATAAACAATTTCATGAGGACATCTTCATGATGTACATTTAATTCTTCCATGAGCTTGTGGAATTCAAACAAATGTTGACCAGGATTGTCGTCCTCATCTTCTCCAAATTTAGGAAGGATATCCCCCCAAATTTTAATGTCCGAAACAATGTTTGGAAAGCCATAAACATTTGTAAAGTCCAGAGGAGAAAACCTTGCAGCAATTCGAGCAGCGAACGAGTTCGACATTTGAGACCAGTGGAGTCACCAAAAAAATCATGTAGAGTCTATGAACCAAGGAGTTGCCAGGTGAATGATCATAGCCAACTGAATGCCTATCCCTTGTTCACCATCAGGAGATAGATCTGAACTTTGTTGTATCCCAGGGAAGATAACCTCATCCTCCGTCCCCAGCAACGGTGCCAAAAAATGTTGTCGCAAGAGTCAACTCTAGGCTGTGAAAGAGCCAAGTGTTAGCACATTTTTAAAAGAAATGAATCTTGTTGATTGATCAGTCATAGGAAGCTTCTAGAACCAGGTCCAAAATAGTCATACCACTCATTTATAGATCAGAAAGAAAAGGCATGACCTCGTTTGTCTAATTCATTTTAAAAAATCATGAGGATGGATAGCAGATAGGGATGAAAAAAACTGAAAGAAAAAACCAAGCATCTGGTCTTCCTTTCAATAGAAGAAATAACACTGAAACTTCAAATATCTGAACGCAGGTCTTGTCTCGCCGAAAGACAAAGGAAAGGCTGCGCACAAATTAAACTTGTAAATGAGGAAAAACTATTAAAGCACAGGTCTTGTTTCACTCACGGCAAAACAGAGGAAAAACTGCACACTAAGGGATGCTTCAAAAAGCTACAACAGAGGTTGTACTGAATTGTAACCATTACAAGATGAAATAATGAACATAAGGCAGAAAAAATAGTGATGAAAACTTCAGAAACGATAATACTGGAAGAAAACGGAATCAGATAGTGACAAAGTATAGAATCTCTTGAACTCTGTTCTATGTTTGATCAAAAGAATACATTACAAAACCCAGCCTCTAAAAGGGCTTCCGGGCTGTCTCCCCTCCTTTTTTTCTGTTACATACCACAATTATTTAAAAGAAAACATCTAAGAACAAATCTCTTTGTGTTCTGAGAATTTGAAACGGTTCGTCTTCATGGCATTTAGCAACTGCCAGGCACACCTGCCAGCTCTTTGAACCATTAATAACGTAGGGAAACATGTAAACACTTTTGGTTAGGTGTGTATGAAGGTCTGGATCTTCTATTTTCTCAAACTTATCCACAATGGTACTGAGAAAAGTTACACCCAGTGGCCGCATCTTCTCAAAAGGACCAGTATTGACCTTGTAAGCAAGAGCAACCAGCTCTGCAAGATGCAGAACAAGCCAATCAATAGTTGCAAAAACAAGCTTGCCAAACCTTGAATCAGTTTCCATGTCGAGCATTGCAAAAAGATCCTCTTCTATCCGCTCATCAATCATGGCAACCGGATCCTTCTCAGCTAAATGTCGCAAAGTAGAGATGACATCTTGCCGGAGCGTTGGCAGTCTTGATGACAGTGTCGGTCTAATTGTTTGGACATGTGAGTGCATAGAAAGCAGCTTGAGGAACAAAAAGTACAAGCTGCTGAGTGAACCACACACACTCAAGAAGCACTGAAGGCTCCTCTCCCGAACGGATCTCTGAAACCACAAACTTGCAACGAGAGAAAAATTAACTACCGGGAGAAAGTTATGGACCCAAGACTGCAACAATAGAATTTATTAGTCGACCAATACTTCGTCGAAGATCCGTCCCTGCATGTTCCTCGGATAATAGAATCTCCATAGCAAGAATATTTAGGTTCCTTTGCCATCATACACAATGACCGTACGGTTGCAGGTATCAAAGAAGACAATGCCATCCCTCATGCACTACGGTGAATGCATCCTAATGCAAGTGCAATAGATCCCTTGTACTTTGAGTCTGATGCTTCATTAACATCTTCCATCAGAGAACGTATCAGTCTTGCAGCAGAGATATCATTTCCCAACCAAGATAGTACACCAAGTCCCTCAGTTGGAGCCCTTTGTTGTGGAATACAAGGTTCCTCCTCTGCTAGAATTCTTTGAAAGACACACTGCATGCATTTGAAAACTTCAGTTTCTGATTCCATGGATCGTGATCGTAGAGATGCCTTCAAACCAGCAAGAAGTCCCACACATACATTCGTTATATTGGATGCATGCCATGCCTACTTTTTCCCAGTTTTTAGAGACTAGACAACAATATCTAGCATCTGGAGTTTACCAGCTAAACCCTCAGTTGAAAATATAATTCCAAAACATAGAAGCATGTGATTGACAAGTAATCTACCCAAAGACACAGGCCACAAGTCCTGTGAGTGCATGTGGAGATGTGAGACAATTCGGTCCCCGCAAGACGGGATAACCCAAAATCTGAAACCCTTGCATTCAGTTTATCGTCCATTAGAATGTTTGTAGAACTGGCATCTGATATAGAAACGGGCACTGTGCACCGTGACTGTTCTCATGGTTTCCAAATGATAAACCACCACCGCCATTCCAGAAAAATGCTGAGCTTGCACACCATCAATCGTTCAAATTAAGGGTGTATCGACCACAACCATGACATGGGTCGGCTCAATAATTTGTTCCGAAATTGAAACATCGTTAGCTTATCTAAGGCATTGTCAACTAAGGGTGGGATATTTTCCAAGATGTTTTAATTGTCCACCCGATAATACCTGTGGTTGGACCATTGTATCTTTCTTGTCATGAAAAATGGAAAGAGATGAAAGAAAAGATGTAACTGACAACGTAGATCATTTTTTCAGAATCGACTGACATTGTCTTGAGCGTAAAGTTGAGGCTCTGCATACCATTCATGCCTGTCCACAGTGACAGTGTATGATCCACACTCCTAGATTGTTAGTCCTGAATCGAATGGTAGTCCATCCGTTCACTGTAATGCCAAATATGAATGATATACCTGATGTTGCAGAATGTGCCGCGACCTCCTAAAGTGTAGTAACGGCTCCTTGCAAAGCTGCACCAACCTCCTGCAAAATAGTGGCGCCCCTTGCTCTTGAAACGGATATGCACAACTTATTTTGTTTTTCCAGAAAACTAATACCTCCATCCTTTAGTCTGCACAATGGATAATTTCGCTTCGGCAACGCTTAGAACAAATCACTGTTCCTGGCTATCAACTCCACTTCACGAACCAGAGGTTTTGCCAATAAATCTCGATATTCCTCTTTATTTGATTTCAAATCTTCATCGAATTGCATATTCTCCATCTGAAGCCCAAACAAAATCAAGTGCAGATCCAAATGATCTATTCCTCCATGCTAGTGCTGTATAAATTATGTATTCGCCATCACCACATACAATGACAAATCTTCCATTTGGATTGTGCTTTAAACTTTTTGGATATAAATCACAGCTTCCCAACTCCTTAACAGCTAGATGCAACCTCTTACCATCTGTTACCTCAAAATATCCTCCAACTGCCTCGATGTTTACTGTCTGTATTTCGGTAATTTTTTGCCCATATAATTTTACCACTACTGTCTAGGCTGGAAACTGGCTCCTCTTGACCAATCTTTATCATGATTGCACCTTCATCATATCCAATGACAACCCTGTTTGAACTCTTGAGGTATCCAATCGCCCAAACTCTTTCTAATCCATAATTCAAAGTGTTTTCAAGCCTATATGTAGTTGCATGCCAAATCCGAAGGGTGCCATCTTCTGAACATGAATTTGTCTGGTAGTCCCATACCTTTGTTGTCTGATCATCAGACCCTGTAATAAGATATGGTCTGTCATCTCCTGTATAGTAGTCAACACAATTTACACCTTTCATGTGGGCCTCAAGTGTAAAATTTGGGTCTGGAGAGCCAAGGTTCCATATCTTGATGGTGCGGTCCAGTGAGGTGCTTGCAAATGTGTTGGTATCCTTGGGATTAAATGCAACTTGTATAACATAATGAGAGTGACCTTCAAAAATCTGAGTACATTGCCAACCCTTATCCCATTCCCAAAGCTTGATTAGCACGTCATCTGATGATGAGAGTACATATGGAAGGGATGGATGAACTGCCACACACCTAATATAATTAGTGTGTGCTTCAAATGATTTGACCTTATCCATGGTGTTATAGTTGAAAACACGAATTATCACATCATCCGCAGCCGCTACAAACCACTGCTTTCAAGCAATAAACTTTGTAGATCGTACTGGAAGTTCTGTGACTTCAAAAGACTTTGCCAAAGTCTGTATTAAAAAAAAAAACACAAAAAGTTCCAAACCAGGAGAACCCTAGTTCTGTATCTGTCAAGCAAGAATGACTAATTAAAATAGATGAAGATGGTATCCTAGCCTCCTCGCTAAAAAATATCCATGATCCTTTTTCAAACATATTGGGATGAAAACGATGAGTAGAGAAAACTTTTGATATCTGTTACAACATCGGCTCCAACTAGGGATGGTGCTTTCCTGAAAGTGCCAAGAACTGTAGACCAAGTGCCTTCAGCCATTTGGCTTCCCGAAATCATCCTTATCAAATCCTGAACATTGTCACCTTACTTGTATCTTTGCGGAACGAAAAAATGCTTATTCATCCATTGGGCTATGGAGTCGTAATGCTTATAACAAAACCATACTGGATTCAAAAATGAACTGAAAACATATTGAAAACTACCGCTGCAATCAAATGCTTGAAGTCAATCTTATTTATATACATCAACTACTCTAACTACTAAAAGATTTCCAAAATCAAATGATACGAAAATGCCAGTGAAGCCAATCCAATAATTGTCTTCTCATTTGAAATTTTTCTACACTTTCTTCGTGCAGGCTGAAAAAAGAAATTGACAATCCCCATCCGACCTGTTGGTGAACATGGATTTGCAAATCTTTCATCAATTCTCGTGACCAGATGCTCATGACATAACATACACCTCCATTAAATGAATCTAAAAGCTCAGCAAAAGGGTCTTGGAAAAACATATCATACTGAGGTATTAGAACATCCAGGACTACTCTATGTTCTGATTCATGATGCTCAGGATCATTAAACAGGACAACCATTTCTTTTTCATGAAACGAAACAGAGTCTAGAATATGATCTTCTGGTAGGAAATCATCACAAATAGGTTAACTAACTTCCTGTAGGGTTCCATGAAACACATGACCCTCACCATTTAAAAATAGGTTTACCTCTTTGGAAATGGAAGGAGTTTGACACTCATCTCCGAGACTGTGTGAAAGCTGTAGATCTGTGTGAGTAGGGGCTGCAATAGAGTTGGGAAGGAGAAGACCCTTCTCTTCCTCAGTTAAAGGAGATGATGATCTTTGTATTTCCTGAATGAAACAACAATCATTATTTTCTATCTGTTCTGCAGGTCGACTGTGATGCTGAATACCTTCTTCTTGAGTAAGTTCACAAGAGCCAGCATCTTTATGAGCCAAATCTTCCTCATACTGCTCATCTTCATCAACTTGAGAAATCTCTATTTTTTCTTCCTCCTCCTCAAGAGAACTTGTATCACAACAATTTTCAAAAAGGGTTTCAGCAGAATATATCCTCTTACAATGTTGATGGAAAAGTGTGTGAAAACATTTCAATGAAGGAATACTAGAATGGGGTAAAGACTTATACCAGAGTCTAGCATCTTTTTCCAATGAAAACATAAACAATTTCATGAGGACATCTTCATGATGTACATTTAATTCTTCCATGAGCTTGTGGAATTAAAACAAATGTTGACCAAGATTGTCGTCCTCATCTTCTCCAAATTTAGGAAGGATATCCCCCCAAATTTTAATGTCCGGAACAATGTTTGGAAAGCCATAAACATTTGCAAAGTCTAGAGAAGCAAACCTTGCATCAATTCAAGCAGTGAATGAGTTCGACATTTGAGACTAGTGGAGTCGCCAACAAAATCATGTAGAGTCTGCGAACCAAGGAGTCGCCAGGTGAATGATCACAGCCAACTGAATGCCTATCCCTTAATCACCATCAGGAGATAGATCTGACCTTTGTCGTATCCCAGGGAAGATAACCTCGTCCTCTGTTCCCGGAAACGGTGCCAAAAAATGTTGTCGCAAGAGTAGACTCTAGGCTGTTAAAGAGCCAAGTCTTAGCACATTTTTAAAAGAAATAAATCTTGTTGATTGATCAGTCATAGGAAGCTTCTAGAACCAGGTACAAAATAGTCATTCCACTCATTTATAGATCAGAAACAAAAGGCACGACCTCGCTTGTCTAATTCATTTTGAAAAATCATGAGGATGGATAGCAGATAGGGATGAACAAAACTGAAAGAAAAAACCAAGCATCTGGTCTTCCTTTCAATAGAAGAAATAACACTGAAACTTCAAATATCTGAACGCAGGTCTTGTCTCGCCGAAAGACAGAGGAAAGGCTGCGTGCAAATAAAACTTGTAAATGAGGCAAAACGATTAAAGTGCAGGTCTTGTTTCACTTACGGAAAAACAGAGGAAAAACTGCACAATAAGGGATGCTTCGAATAGCTACAACAGAGGTTGTACTGAATTGTAACCATTACAAGCTGAAATAACGAACATAAGACAGAAAAAACAGTGATGAAAACTTCAGAAATGATAATACTGGAAGAAAACGGAATGAGACAGTGACAAAGTATAGAATCTCTTGAACTCTGTTCTATATTTGATCAAAAGAATACATTACAAAACCCAGCCTCTAAAAGGGCTTCTGGGCTGTCTCCCCTCCTTTTTTTCTGTTACATACCACAATTATTTAAAATAAAACGTCTAAGAACAAATCTCTTTGTGTTCTGGGAATTTGAAATGGTTCGTCTTCATGGCATTCAGAAACTGCCAGGCGCACCTGCCAGGTCTTTGAACCGTTACTAACATAGGGCAACTTGTAAACACTTTTGGTTAGGTGTGTATGAAGGAATGGATCTTTTGTTTTCTCAAACTTATCCACAATGGTACTGAGAAAAGTTACACCCAGTGGCCGCATCTTCTCAAAAGGACCAGTATTGACCTTGTAAGCAAGAGCAACCAGCACTGCAAGATGCAGAACAAGCCAATCAATAGTTGCACAAACAAGCTTGCCAAACCTTGAATCAGTTTCCATGTCGAGCATTGCAAAAAGATCCTCTTATATCCGCTCATCAATCATGGAAACCGGATCCTTCTCAGCTAAATGTCGCAAAGTAGAGATGGCATCTTGTCGGAGTGTTGGCAGTCTTGATGACAGTGTCGGTCTAATTGTTTGGACATGTGAGTGCATAGAAAGCAGCTTGAGTAGAAAAAAGTACAAGCTGCTGAGTGAACCGCACACACTCAAGAAGCAATGAAGGCTCCTCTCCCGAACGGATCTCTGAAACCACAAACTTGCAACGAGAGAAAAATGAACTACCGGAGGAAAGTTATGGACCCAAGACTGCAACAATAGCATTTATTAGTCGACCAATACTTCGTTGAAGAGCCGTCCCTGCATGTTCCTCGGATAATAGAATCTCCATAGCAAGAATCCTTAGGTTCCTTTTCCATCATACACAATGACTGTACGGTTGCAGGTATCAAAGAAGACAATGCCATCCCTCCTGCACTACGGTGAATGCATCCTAATGCAAGTGCAATAGATCCCTTGTACTTTGAGTCTGATGCTTCATTAACATCTTCCATCAGAGAACGTATCAGTCTTGCAACAGAGATATCATTTCCCAACCGAGCTAGTACACCAAGTCCCTCAGCTGCAGCCCTTTGCTGTGCAATACAAGTTCCCTCCTCTGCTAGAATTCTCTGAAAAACAGACTGCATGCGTTTGAAAACTTCAGTTTCTGATTCCATGGAGCGTGATCTCAGAGATGCCTTCAAACCAGCAAGAAGTCCCACACATACATTTGTTATATTGGCTTGATGCCATGCCTTCTTTTTCCCAGTTTTTAGAGACTGAACAACAATATCTAGCATCTGGAGTTTACCAGCTAAACCCTCAGTGGAAAATATAATTCCAAAACATAGAAGCATGTGATTGACAAGTAATCTACCCAAAGACACAGGCCACAAGTCCTGTGAGTGCATGTGGAGATGTGAGACAATTCGGTCCCCACAAGACGGGATAGCCCAAAATCTGAAACCCTTGCATTCAGTTTATCGTCCATTAGAATGTTTGTAGAGATGGCATGTGATATAGAAACGGGCACTATGCACCTGTCCACCATGACTGTTCTCATGGTTTCCGAATGATAAACCACCACCCCCGTTCCAGAAAAATGCTGAGCTTGCACACCATCAATCATGCAAATTAAGGGTGTATCGACCACAACCATCACATGGGTCGGCTCAATAATTCGTTCCGAAATTGAAACATCGTAAGCTTATCTAAGGCATTTTCAACTAAGGGTGGGATATTTTCCAAGACGTTTTAATTGTCCACCCGATAATACCTGTGGTTGGACCATTGTATCTTTCTTGTCATGAAAAACGGAAAGAGATGAAAGAAAAGATGTAACTGACGACGCACATCATTTTTTCATAATCCACTGACATCATCTTGAGCGTAAAGTTGAGGCTCTGCATACCATTCATGCCTGTCCACAGTGACAATGTATGAACCACACTCCTAGATTGTCAGTCCTGAATCGAATGGTAGTCCATCCATTCACACTAACGCCAAATATGCATGATATACTTGATGTTGCAGAATGTGCCATGACCTCCTTGCAAAGCTCCATCAACCTCCTGCAAAATAGTGGCGCCCCTTTCTCTTGAAACGGATACACACAACTTATTTCGTTTCGCCAGAAACCTAATACCTCCATCCTTTAGTCTGCACAATGGATTATTTCACTTCGGCAATGCTTAGAACGAATCACTGTTCCTGGTTATCAACTCCACTTCGCGAACTCGAGGTTTTGCCAATAAATCTCGATATTCCTCTTTATTTGATTTTAAAGCTTCATCGAATTGCATAATCTCCATCTGAAGCCCAAACAAAATCAAGTGCAGATCCAAAGGATCTATTCCTCCATGCTAGTGTCGTATAAATTATGTATTCGCCATCACCACATACAATGACAAATCTTCCATTTGGATTGTTCTTTAAACTTTGTGGATATAAATCACAGCTTCCCAACTCCTTAACAGCTAGATGCAACCTCTCACCATCTGTTACCTCAAAATCTCCTCCAACTGCCTCAATGTTTACTGTCTGTATTTCGGTATTTTTTGCCCATATAATTTTACCACTACTGTCTAGGCTAGAAACTGGCTCCTCTTTACCAATCTTTATCATGATTGCACCTTCATCATATCCAATGGCAACCCTATTTGAACTCTTGAGGTATCCAATCGCCCAAACTCTTTCTCGTCCATAATTCAAAGTGTTTTCAAGCCTATATGTAGTTGCATGCCAAATGCAAATGGTGCCAGCTTCTGAACCTGTGATGATTATAGGAAGCTCAGGGTGAAAACAGACTGCAGAGACATTGTGTGTATGTCCTTCAAGCGTCTGAACACATGGATTTGTCTGGTAGTCCCATACCTTTGTTGTCTGATCATCAGACCCTGTAATAAGATATGGTTTGTCATCTCCTGTATAGTAGTCAACACAATTTACACCTTTCATGTGGGCCTCAAGTGTAAAATTTGGGTTTGGAGAACCAAGGTTCCATATCTTGATGGTGCGGTCCAATTAGGCGCTTGCAAATGTGTTGGTATCCTTGGGATTAAATGCAACTTGCATAACATAATGAGAGTGACCTTCAAAAATCTGAGTACATTGCCAACCCTTATCCCAGTCCCAAAGCTTGATTAGCATGTCATTTGATGATGAGAGTACATACGAAAGGGATGGATGAAATGCCACACACCTAATATAATCAGTGTATGCTTCAAATGATTTGACCTTATCCATGGTGTTATAGTTGAAAACATTAATTATCATATCATCTGCAGCCGCTACAATCTACTCCTTTCAAGCAATAAACTTTGCAGATCGTACTGGAAGTTCTGTGACTTCAAAAGACTTTGCGAAAGTCTGTATTAAAAAAAAAACACAGAAAGTTCCAAACCATGAGAACCCTAGTTCTGTATCTGTCAAGCAAGAATGACTAATTAAAATAGATGAAGATGACAGCCTAGCCTCCTCGATAAAAAAGATCCATGATCCTTTTTCAAACATATTGGGATGAAAACGATGAGTAGAGAAAACTTTTGATATCTGTTACAACATCAGCTCCAACTAGGGATGGTACTTTCCTGAAAGTGCCAAGAACCGTAGACCAAGTGCCTTCATCCATTTGGCTTCCCGAAATCATCCTTATCAAATCCTGAACGTTGTCACCTTGTATCTTTGCGGAGCGAAAAACTGCTTATTCATCCATTGGGTTATGGAGTCGTAATGCTTATAACAAAACCATACTGGATTCAAAACTGAACTGAAAACATATTGAAAACTACTGCTGCAATCAAATGCTTGAATTCAAGCTTATTTATATACATCACCTATTCTAACTACTGAAATATTTCCAGAATCAAATGATACGAAAATGCCAGTGAAGCCAATCCAATAATTGTCTTCTCATTTGAAATTTTTCTACACTTTCTTCGAGCAGGCTGAAAAAAGAAATTGACAATCCCCATCCGAACTGTTGGTGAACGTGGATTTGAAAATCTTTCATCAATTCTCTTGACCAGATGCTCATGACATAGCATACTCCTCCATTAAATGAATCTAAAAGCTCAACAAAAGGGTCTTGGAAAAACATATCATACTGAGGTATTAGAACATGCAGGACTACTCTATGTTCTGATTCATGATGCTCAGGATCATTAAACATGGCAACCATTTCTTTTTCATGAAACAAAATAGAGTCTCGAATATGATCTTCTGGTAGGAAATCATCACAAATAGGTTCACTAACTTCCTATAGGGTTCCATGAAACACATGACCGTCACCATTTAAAAATAGGTTTACCCCTTTGGAAATGGAAGGAGTTTGACACTCATCTCCGAGACTGTGTGAAAGCTGTAGATCTGTGTGAGTAGGGGCTGCAACAGAGTTGGGCAGGAGCAAACCCTTCTCTTCCTCACTTAAAGGAGACGGTGATCTCTGTATTTCCTGAATGAAACAACAATCATTATTTTCTATCTCTTCTGCAGGTCGACCGTGATGCTGAATACCTTCTTCTTGAGTAAGTTTACAAGATCCAACATCTTTATGAGCCAAATCTTCCTCATACTGCTCATCTTCATCAACTTGAGAAATCTCTATTTTTTCTTCCTCCTCCTCAAGAGAACTTGTATCACAACAATTTTCAAAAAGGGTTTGAGCAGAATATATCCTCTTACAATGTTGATGGAAAAGTGTGTGAAAACATTTCAATGAAGGAATATTGGAATGGGGTAAAGACTTATACCAGAGTCTAGCATCTTTTTCCAATGAAAACATAAACAATTTCATGAGGAAATCTTCATGATGTACATTTAATTCTTCCATGAGCTTGTGGAATTCAAACAAATGTTGACCAGGATTGTCGTCCTCATCTTCTCCAAATTTAGGAAGGATATCCCCACAAATTTTAATGTCCGGAACAATGTTTGGAAAGCCATAAAGATTTGCAAAGTCCAAAGGAGAAAACCTTGCAGCAATTCTAGCAGCGAACGAGTTCGACATTTGAGACCAGTGGAGTCGCCAATAAAATGATGTAGAGTCTACGAACCAAGGAGTCGCCAGGTGAATGATCACAACCAACTGAATGCCTATCCCTTGTTCACCATCAGGAGATAGATCTAAACTTTGTTGTATACAAGGGAAGATAACCTCGTCCTCCGTCCCCGACAATGGCACCGAAAAATGTTGTTGCAAGAGTCGACTCGCGGCTGTGAAAGAGCCAAGTCTTAGCACATTTTTAAAAGAAATAAATCTTGTTGATTGATCAGTCATAGGAAGCTTCTAGAACCAGGTCCAAAATAGTCATTCCACTCATTTATAGATCAGAAACAAAAGGCATGACCTCGTTTGACTAATTCATTTTAAAAAATCACGAGGATGGATAGCAGATAGGGATGAACAAAACAAAATGAAAAAACCAAGCATCTGGTCTTCCTTTCAATAGAAGAAATAACACTAAAACTTCAAATATCTGAATGCAGGTTTTGTCTCGCCGAAAGAGAGAGGAAAGGCTGCAAACAAATAAAACTTATAACTGAGGCAAAACGATTAAAGCGCGGGTCTTGTTTCACTCACGGAAAAACAGAGGAAAAACTGCACATTAAGGGATGCTTCGAATAGCTACAGCAGAGGTTGTACTGAATTGTAACCATTACAAGATGAAATAACGAACATAAGGCAGAAAAAACAGTGATGAAAAATTCAGAAACGATAATACTGGAAGAAAACGAAATCGGATAGTGACAAAGTATAGAATCTCTTAAACTTTGTTCTATATTTGATCAAAAGAATACATTACAAAAGCCAGCCTCTAAAAGGGCTTCCGGGCTGTCTCCCCTCCTTTTTCTTCTGTTACATACCGCAATTATTTAAAAGAAAACGTCTAAGAACAAATCTCTCTGCGTTCTGGGAATTTGAAATGGTTCGTCTTCATGGCATTCAACAAATGCCAGGCGCACCTGCCAGCTCTTTGAACCGTTACTAACGTAGGGCAACTTGTAAACACTTTTGGTTAGGTGTGTATGAAGGTATGGATCTTCTGTTTTCTCAAACTTATCCACAATGGTACTGAGCAAAGTTACACCAAGTGGCCGCATCTTCTCAAAAGGACCAGTACTGACCGTGTAAGTAAGAGAAACTAGCTCTGCAAGATGCAGAACAAGCCAATCAATAGTTGCATGAACAAGCTTGCCAAACCTTGAATCAGTTTCCATGTCGAGCATTGCAAAAAGATCCTCTTCTTTCCTCTCATCAATCATGGCAACCAGATCCTTCTCAGCTAAATGTCTCAAAGTAGAGATGGCAACTTGTCGGAGTGTTGACAATCTTGATGACAGTGTCAGTCTAATTGTTTGGACATGTGAGTGCATAGAAAGCAGCTTGAGGAGCAAAAAGTACAAGCTGCTGAGTGAACCGCACACACTCAAGAAGCACTGAAGGATCCTCTCCCGAATGGATCTCTGAAACCACAAACTTGCAACGAGAAAAAAATTAACTACCTGGGGAAAGTTATGGACCCAAGACTGCAACAATAGCATTTATTAGTCGACCAATACTTCGTCGAAGATCCGTCCCTGCATGTTCCTCGGATAGTAGAATCTCCATAGCAAGAATCTTTAGGTTCCTTTGCCATCATACACAATGACCGTACGGTTGCAGGTATCAAAGAAGACAATGCCATCCCTCCTGCACTACGGTGAATGCATCCTAATGCAAGTGCAATAGATCCCTTGTACTTTGAGTCTGATGCTTCATTAACATCTACCATCAGAGAACGTATCAGTCTTGCAGCAGAGATATCATTTCCCAACCGAGCTAGTACACTAAGTCCCTCAGCTGCAGCCCTTTGCTGTGCAATACAAGTTCCCTCCTCTGCTAGAATTCTCTGAAAAACAGACTGCATGCGTTTGAAAACTTCAATTTCTGATTCCATGGAGTGTGATCTTAGAGATGCCTTCAAATCAGCAAGAAGTCCCACACATACATTCGTTATATTGGCTGCATGCCATGCCTTCTTTTTCCCAGTTTTTAGAGACTGAACAACAATATCTAGCATTTGGAGTTTACCAGCTAAACCCTCAGTTGCAAATATAATTCCAAAACATAGAAGCATGTGATTGACAAGTAATCTACCCAAAGACACAGGCCACAAGTCCTGTGAGCGCATGTGGAGATGTGAGACAATTCGGTCCCCGGAAGACGGGATAGCCCAAAATCTGAAACCCTTGCATTCAGTTTATCGTCCATTAGAATGTTTGTATAGCTGGCATGTGATATAGAAACGGGCACTGTGCACCTGTCCACCGCGACTGTTCTCATGGTTTCCGAATGATAAACCACCACCCCCGTTCCAGAAAAATGCTGAGCTTGCACACACCATCAATCATGCAAATTAAGGGTGTATCGACCACAACCATCACATGGGTCGGCTCAACAATTCATTCCGAAATTGAAACATCAAAAGCTTATCTAAGGCATTGTCAACTAAGGGTGGGATATTTTCCAAGACGTTTTAATTGTCCACCCGATAATACCTGTGGTTGGACCATTCTATCTTTCTTGTCATGAAAAACGGAAAGAGATGAAAGAAAAGATGTAACTGATGACGCAGATCATTTTTTCAGAATCCATTGACATCATCTTGAGCGTAAAGTTGAGGCTCTGCATACCATTCATGCCTGTCCACAGTGACAGTGTATGAGCCACACTCCTAGATTGTCAGTCCTGAATCGAATGGTAGTCCATCCATTCACACTAACGCCAAATATGCATGATATACTTGATGTTGCAGAATGTGCCACGACCTCCTAACGTGTAGTAACGGCTCCTTGCAAAGCTCCACCAACCTCCTACAAAATAGTGGCGCCCCTTGCTCTTGAAATAGATACGCACAACTTATTTCGTTTTGCCAGAAACCTAATACCTCCATCCTTTAGTCTGCACAATGGATTATTTCACTTCGGCAATGCTTAGAACGAATCACTGTTCCTGGCTATCAACTCCACTTCCCGAACTCGAGGTTTTGCCAATAAATCTCGATATTCCTCTTTATTTGATTTCAAAGCTTCATCGAATTGCATATTCTCCATCTGAAGCCCAAACAAAATCAAGTGCAAATCCAAAGGATCTATTCCTCCATGCTAGTGTCATATAAATTATGTATTCTCCATCACCACATACAACGACAAGTCTTCCATTTGGATTGTGCTTTAAACTTTGTGGATATAAATCACAGCTTCCCAACTCCTTAACAGCTAGATGCAACCGCTCACCATCTGTTACCTCAAAATCTCCTCCAACTGCCTCGATGTTTACTGTCTGTATTTCGGTATATTTTGCCCATATAATTTTACCACTACTGTCTAGGATAGAAGCTGTCTCCTCTTGACCAATATTTATCATGATTGCACCTTCATCATATCCAATGGAAACCCTGTTTGAACTCTTTAGGTATCCAATCGCCCAAACTCTTTCTAGTCCATAATTCAAAGTGTTTTCAAGCCTATATGTAGTTGCATGCCAAATGCAAATGGTGCCATCTTCTGAACCTGTGATGATTATAGGAAGCTCAGGGTGAAAACAGACTGCAGAGACATTGTGCGTATGTCCTTCAAGCGTCTGAACACATGACTTTGTATGGTAGTCCCATACCTTTGCTGTTTGATCATCAGACCCTGTAATAAGATATGGTCTGTCATTTCCTGTATAGTAGTCAACACAATTTACACCTTTCATGTGGGCCTCAAGTGTAAAATTTGGGTCTGGAGAGCCAAGGTTCCATATCTTGATGGTGCGGTCCAGTGAGGCGCTTGCAAATGTGTTGGTATCCTTGGGATTAAATGCAACTTGCATAACATAATGAGAGTGACCTTCAAAAATCTGAGTACATTGCCAACCCTTATCCCAGTCCCAAAGCTTGATTAGCATGTCATATGATGATGAGAGTACATACAGAAGGGATGGATGAAATGCCACACACCTAATATAGTTAGTGTATGCTTCAAATGATTTGACCTTATCCATGGTGTTATAGTTGAAAACGCGAATTATCATATCATCTGCAGCCGCTACAATCTACTACTTTCAAGCAATAAACTTTGCAGATCGTACTGGAAGTTATGTGACTTCAAAAGACTTTGCGAAAGTCTGTATTAAAAAAAAAACACAGAAAGTTCCAAACCATGAGAACCCTAGTTCTGTATCTGTTAAGCAAGAATGACTAATTAAAATAGATGAAGATGGCAGCCTAGCCTCCTCACTAAAAAAGATCCATGATCCTTTTTCAAACATATAGGGATGAAAACGATGAGTAGAGAAAACTTTTGATATCTGTTACAACATCGGCTCCAACTAGGGATTGTGCTTTCCTGAAAGTGCCAAGAACCGTATACCAAGTGCCTTCATCCATTTGGCTTCCCGAAATCATCCTTATCAAATCCTGAACGTTGTCACCTTACTTGTATCTTTGCGGAACGAAAAACTGCTGATTCATCCATTGGGCTATGGATTCGTAATGCTTATAACAAAACCATACTGGATTCAAAACTGAACTGAAAACATATTGAAAACTACCGCTGCAATCAAATGCTTGAAGTCAAGCTTATTTATATACATCACCTACTCTAACTACTGAAAGATTTCCAGAATCAAATGATACGAAAATGCCAGTGAAGCCAATCCAATAATTGTCTTCTCATTTGAAATTTTTCTACACTTTCTTCGAGCAGGCTGAAAAAAGAAATTGACAATCCCCATCCGAACTGTTGGTGAACATGGATTTGAAAATCTTTCATCAATTCTCGTGACCAGATGCTCATGACATAGCATACTCCTCCATTAAATGAATCTAAAAGCTCAACAAAAGCGTCTTGGAAAAACATATCATACTGAGGTATTAGAACATTCAGGACTACTCTATTTTCTGATTCATGATGCTCAGGATCATTAAACATGGCAACCATTTCTTTTTCATGAAACAAAACAGAGTCTAGAATATGATCTTCTGGTAGGAAATCATCACAAATAGGTTCACTAACTTCCTATAGGGTTCCATGAAACACATGACCGTCACCATTTAAAAATAGGTTTACCCCTGTGTAAATGGAAGGAGTTTGACACTCATCTCCGAGACTGTGTGAAAGTTGTAGATCTGTGTGAGTAGGGGCTGCAACAGAGTTGGGAAGGAGCAGACCCTTCTCTTCCTCACTTAAAGGAGACGGTGATCTCTGTATTTCCTGAATGAAACAACAATCATTATTTTCTATCTCTTCTGCAGGTCAACCGTGATGCTGAATACCTTCTTCTTGAGTAAGTTCACAAGATCCAGCATCTTTATGAGCCAACTCTTCCTCATACTTCTCATCTTCATCAACTTGTGAAATCTCTATTTTTTCTTCCTCCTCCTTAAGAGAACTTGTATCACAACAATTTTCAAAAAGGGTTTCAGCAGAATATATCCTCTTACAATGTTGATGGAAAAGTGTGTGAAAACATTTCAATGAAGGAATTGGAATGGGGTAAAGACTTATACCAGAGTCTAGCATATTTTTCCAATGAAAACATAAACAATTTCATGAGGAAATCTTCATGATGTACATTTAATTCTTCCATGAGCTTGTGGAATTCAAACAAATGTTGACCAGGATTGTCGTCCTCATCTTCTCCAAATTTAGGAAGGATATCCCCACAAATTTTAATGTCCGAAACAATGTTTGGAAAGCCATAAACATTTGCAAAGTCCAGAGGAGCAAACCTTGCAGCAATTCTAGCAGCGTCCGAGTTCGACATTTGAGACCAGTGGAGTCGCCAATAAAATGATGTAGAGTCTACGAACCAAGGAGTCACCAGGTGAATGATCACAACCAATTGAATGCCTATCCCTTGTTCACCATCAGGAGATAGATCTAAACTTTGTCGTATACAAGGGAAGATAACCTCGTCCTCCATCCCCGGCAATGGCACCGAAAAATGTTGTCGCAAGAGTCGACTCTAGGCTGTGAAAGAGCCAAGTCTTAGCACATTTTTAAAAGAAATAAATCTTGTTGATTGATCAGTCATAGGAAGCTTCTAGAACCAGGTCCAAAATAGTCCTTCCACTCATTTATAGATCAGAAACGAAAGGCATGACCTCGTTTGACTAATTCATTTTAAAAAATCATGAGGATGGATAGCAGATAGGGATGAACAAAACTGAAAGAAAAAACCAAGCATCTGGTCTTCCTTTCAATAGAAGAAATAACACTAAAACTTCAAATATCTGAACGCAGGTCTTGTCTCGCTGAAAGACAGAGGAAAGGCTGCACACAAATAAAACTTGTAAATGAGGCAAAATGATTAAAGCACAGGTCTTGTTTCACTCACGGAAAAACAGAGGAAAAACTGCACATTAAGGGATGCTTCGAATAGCTACAGCAGAGGTTGTACTGAATTGTAACCATTACAAGATGAAATAACGAACATAAGGCAGAAAAAACAATGATGAAAACTTCAGTCACGATAATACTGGAAGAAAACGGAATCAGACAGTGACAAAGTATAGAATCTCTTGAACTTTGTTCTATATTTGATCAAAAGAATACATTACAAAACCCAGCCTCTAAAAGGGCTTCCGGGTTGTCTCCCCTCCTTTTTTTTCTGTTACATACCACAATTATTTAAAAGAAAACGTCTAAGAACAAATCTCTCTGTGTTCTGGGAATTTGAAATGGTTCGTCTTCATGGCATTCAACAACTGCCAGGCACACCTGCCAGCTCTTTGAACCGTTACTAACGTAGGGCAACTTGCAAACACTTTTGGTTAGGTGTGTATGAAGGTCTGGATCTTCTGTTTTCTCAAACTTATCCACAATGGTACTGAGCAAAGTTACACCCAGTGGCCGCATCTTCTCAGAAGGACCAGTACTGACCGTGTAAGTAAGAGAAACCAGCTCTGCAAGATGCAGAACAAGCCAATCAATAGTTGCACGAACAAGCTTGCCAAACCTTGAATCAGTTTCCATGTCGAGCATTGCAAAAAGATCCTCTTCTTTCCTCTCATCAATCATGGCAACCAGATCCTTCTCAGCTAAATGTCGCAAAGTAGAGATGGCAGCTTGCCGGAGTGTTGGCAGTCTTGATGACAGTGTCGGTCTAATTGTATGGACATGTGAGTGCATAGAAAGCAGCTTGAGGAGCAAAAAGTACAAGGTGCTGAGTGAACCGCACACACTCAAGAAGCACTGAAGACTCCTCTCCCGAACGGATCTCTGAAACCACAAACTTGCAACGAGAGAAAAATGAACTACCGGGGGAAAGTTATGGACCCAAGACTGCAACAATAGCATTTATTAGTTGACCAATACTTCTTCGAAGATCCATCCCTGCATGTTCCTCGGATAATAGAATATCCATAGCAAGAATCTTTAGGTTCCTTTGCCATCATACACAATGACCGTACGGTTGCAGGTATCAAAGAAGACAATACCATCCCTCCTGCACTACGGTGAATGCATCCTAATGCAAGTGCTATAGATCCCTTGTACTTTGAGTATGATGCTTCATTAACATCTGCCATCAGAGAACGTATCAGTCTTGCAGCAAGGATATCATTTCCCAACCGAGCTAGTACACCAAGTCCCTCAGCTGCAGCCCTTTGCTGTGCAATACGAGTTCCCTCCTCTGCTAGAATTCTCTGAAAAATAGACTACATGCGTTTGAAAACTTCATTTTCTGATTCCATGGAGTGTGATCTTAGAGATGCTTTCAAACCAGCAAGAAGTCCCACACATACATTCGTTATATTGGCTGCATGCCATGCCTTCTTTTTCCCAGTTTTTAGAGACTGAACAACAATATCCAGCAGCTGGAGTTTACCAGCTAAACCCTCAGTTGCAAATATAATTCCAAAACATAGAAGCATGTGATTGACAAGTAATCTATCCAAAGACACAGGCCACAAGTCCTGTGAGCGCATGTGGAGATGTGAGACAATTCGGTCCCCGCAAGACGGGATAGCCCAAAATCTGAAACCCTTCCATTCAGTTTATCGTCCATTAGAATGTTTGTAGAGATGGCATGTGATATAGAAACGGGCACTGTGCACCTGTCCACCGCGACTGTTCTCATGGTTTCCGAATGATAAACCACCACCCCCGTTCCAGAAAAATGCTGAGCTTGCACACCATCAATCATGCAAATTAAGGGTGTATCGACCACAACCATCACATGGGTCAGCTCAATAATTCGTTCCGAAATTGAATCATCGTAAGCTTATCTAAGGCATTGTCAACTAAGGGTGGGATATTTTCCAAGATGTTTTAATTGTCCACCCGATAATACCTGTGGTTGGACCATTGTATCTTTCTTGTCATGAAAAACAGAAAGAGATGAAAGAAAAGATGTAACTGATGACGCAGATCATTTTTTCAGAATCCACTGACATCGTCTTGAGCGTAAAGTTGAGGCTCTGCATACCATTCATGCCTGTCCACAGTGACAGTGTATGAGCCACACTCCTAGATTGTCAGTCCTGAATCGAATGGTAGTCCATCCATTCACACTAACGCCAAATATGCATGATATACTTGATGTTGCAGAATGTGCCTCGACCTCCTAACGTGTAGTAACGAATCCTTGCAAAGCTCCACCAACCTCCTGCAAAATAGTGGCGCCCCTTGCTCTTAAAACAGATATGCACAACTTATTTCATTTCGCCAGAAACCTAATACCTCCATCCTTTAGTCTGCACAATGGATTATTTCACTTCGGCAATGCTTAGAACGAATCACTGTTCCTGGCTATCAACTCCACTTCGCGAACTCGAGGTTTTGCCAATAAATCTCGATATTCCTCTTTATTTGATTTCAAAGCTTCATCGAATTGCATATTCTCCATCTGAAGCCCAAACAAAATCAAGTGCAGATCCAAAGGATCTATTCCTCCATGCTAGTGTCATATAAATTATGTATTCGCCATCACCACATACAACGAAAAATATTCCATTTGGATTGTGCTTTAAACTTTGTGGATATAAATCACAGCTTCCCAACTCCTTAACAGCTAGATGCAACCTCCCAACATCTGTTACCTCAAAATCTCCTCCAACTGCCTCGATGTTTACTGTCTGTATTTCAGTATTTTTTGCCCATATAATTTTACCACTATTGTCTAGGCTAGAAACTGGCTCCTCTTGACCAATGTTTATCATGATTGCACCTTCATCATATCCAATGGCAACCCTGTTTGAACTCTTTAGGTATCCAATCGCCCAAACTCTTTCTAGTCCATAATTCAAAGTGTTTTCAAGCCTATATGTAGTTGCATGCCAAATGAAAACGGTGCCATCTTCTGAACCTGTGATGATTATAGGAATCTCAGGGTGAAAACAGACTGCAGAGACATTGTGCGTATGTCCTTCAAGCGTCTGAACACATGACTTTGTTTGGTAGTCCCATACCTTTGCTGTCTGATCATCAGACCCTGTAATAAGATATGGTCTGTCATCTCCTGTATAGTAGTCAACACAATTTACACCTTTCATGTGGGCCTCAAGTGTAAAATTTGGGTCTGGAGAGCCAAGGTTCCATATCTTGATGGTGCGGTCCAGTGAGGCACTTGCAAATGTGTTGGTATCCTTGGGATTAAATGCAACTTGCATAACATAATGAGAGTGACCTTCAAAAATTTGAGTACATTGCCAACCCTTATCCCAGTCCCAAAGCTTGATTAGCATGTCATCTGATGATGAGAGTACATACGGAAGGGATGGATGAAATGCCACACACCTAATATAATCAGTGTATGCTTCAAATGATTTGACCTTATCCATGGTGTTATAGTTGAAAACGTGAATTATCATATCATCTGCAGCCGCTACAATCTACTGCTTTCAAGCAATAAACTTTGCAGATTGTACTGGAAGTTCTGTGACTTCAAAAGACTTTGCCAATGTCTGTATTAAAAAAAAAACACAGAAAGTTCCAAACCAGGAGAACCCTAGTTCTGTATCTGTCAAGCAAGAATGACTAATTAAAATAGATGAATATGGCAGCCTAGTCTCCTCGCTAAAAAAGATCCACAATCCTTTTTCAAACATATTGGGATGAAAACGATGAGTAGAGAAAACTTTTGATATATGTTACAACATCGGCTCCAACTAGGGATGGTGCTTTCCTGAAAATGCCAAGAACGGTAGAACAAGTGCCTTCATCCATTTGGCTTCCCGAAATCATCCTTATCAAATCCTGAACATTGTCACCTTACTTGTATCTTTGCGGAACGAAAAACTGCTTATTCATCCATTAGGCTATGGAGTCGTAATGCTTATAACAAAACCATACTGGATTCAAAACTGAACTGAAAACATATTGAAAACTACCGCTGCAATCAAATTCTTGAAGTCAAGCTTATTTATATACATCACCTACTCTAACTACTGATAGATTTCCAGAATGAAATAATACGAAAATGCCAGTGAAGCCAATCCAATAATTGTCTTCTCATTTGAAATTTTTCTACACTTTCTTCGAGCAGGCTGAAAAAAGAAATTGACAATCCCCATCCGACCTATTGGTGAACATGGATTTGCAAATCTTTCATCAATTCTCGTGACCAAATGCTCAGGACATAGCATACTCCTCCATTAAATGAATCTAAAATCTCAACAAAAGGGTCTTGGAAAAACATATCATACTGAGGTATTAGAACATCCAGGACTACTCTATGTTCTGATTCATGATGCTCAGGATCATTAAACATGGCAACCATTTCTTTTTCATGAAACAAAACAGAGTCTATAATATGTTCTTCTGGTAGGAAATCATCACAAATAAGATCACTAACTTCCTATAGGGTTCCATGAAACACATGACCGTCACCATTTAAAAATAGGTTTACCTCTTTGGAAATGGAAGGAGTTTGACATTCATCTCTGAGACTGTGTGAAAGCTGTAGATTTGTGTGAGTAGGGGCTGCAACAGAGTTGGGCAGGAGTAGACCCTCCTCTTCCTCACTTAAAGGAGACGGTGATCTCTGTATTTCCTGAATGAAACAACAATCATTATTTTCTATCTCTTCTGCAGGTCGACCGTGATGCTGAATACCTTCTTCTTGAGTAAGTTCACAAGATCCAACATCTTTATGAGCCAACTCTTCCTCATACTTCTCATCTTCATCAACTTGAGAAATATCTATTTTTTCTTCCTCCTCCTCAAGAGAACTTGTATCACAACAATTTTCAAAAAGGGTTTCAGCAGAATATATCCTCTTACAATGTTGATGGAAAAGTGTGTGAAAACATTTCAATGAAGGAATACTGGAATGGGGTAAAGACTTATACCAGAGTCTAGCATCTTTTTCCAATAAAAACATAAACAATTTCATGAGGACATCTTCATGATGTACATTTAATTCTTCCATGAGCTTGTGGAATTCAAACAAATGTTGACCAGGATTGTCGTCCTCATCTTCTCCAAATTTAGGAAGGATATCCCCCCAAATTTTAATGTCTGGAACAATGTTTGGAAAGCCATAAGCATTTGCAAAGTCCAGAGGAGCAAACCTTGCAGCAATTCTAGCAGCGAACGAGTTCGACATTTGAGACCAGTGGAGTCGCCAATAAAATGATGTAGAGTCTACGAACCAAGGAGTCGCCAGGTGAATGATTACAACCAACTGAATGCCTATCCCTTGTTCACCATCAGGAGATAGATCTGAACTTTGCCATATCGAAGGGAAGATAACCTCGTCCTCCGTCCCCAACAATGGCACCGAAAAATGTTGTCGCAAGAGTCGACTCTAGGCTATGAAAGAGCCAAGTCTTAGCACATTTTTAAAAGAAATAAATCTTGTTGATTGATCAGTCATAGGAAGCTTCTATAACCAGGTCCAAAATAGTCCTTCCACTGATTTATATATCAGAAACAAAAGGCATGACCTCGTTTGCCTAATTCATTTTAAAAAATCATGAGGATGGATAGCAGATAGGGATGAACAAAACTGAAAGAAAAAACCAAGCATCTGGTCTTCCTTTCAATAGAAGAAATAACACTAAAACTTCAAATATCTGAACGCAGGTCTTGTCTCACCGAAAGACAGAGGAAAGGCTGCACACAAATAAAACTTGTAAATGAGGCAAAACGATTAAAGCACAGGTCTTGTTTCACTCACGGAAAAATAGAGGAAAAACTACACATTAAGGGATGCTTCGAATAGATACAGCAGAGGTTGTACTAAATTGTAACCATTACAAGATGAAATAACGAACATAAGGCAGAAAAAATAGTGATGAAAACTTTAGAAATGATAATATTGGAAGAAAACGGAATCAGACAGTGACAAAGTATAGAATCTCTTGAACTTTGTTCTATATTTGATCGAAAGAATACATTACAAAACCCAGCCTCTAAAAGCGCTTCCGGGCTGTCTCCCCTCCTTTTTTTCTGTTACATACCACAATTATTTAAAAGAAAACGTCTAAGAACAAATCTCTCTGCGTTCTGGGAATTTGAAACGGTTCATCTTCATGGCATTCAACAACTGCCAAGCACACCTGCGAGCTCTTTGAACCATTACTAACATAGGGCAACTTGTAAACACTTTTGGTTAGGTGTGTATGAAGGTCTGGATCTTCTATTTTCTCAAACTTATCCACAATGGTACTGAGCAAAGTTACACCCAGTGGCCGCATCTTCTCAAAAGGACCAGTACTGACCTTGTAAGAAAGAGAAACCATCTCTGAAAGATGCAGTACAAGCCAATCAATAGTTGCATGAACAAGCTTGCCAAACCTTGAATCAGTTTCCATGTCGAGCATTGCAAAAATATTCTCTTCTTTCCTCTCATCAATCATGGTAACCGGATCCTTCTCAGCTAAATGTCGCAAAGTAGAGATGGTATCTTGCCGGAGTGTTGGCAGTCTTGATGACAGTGTCGATCTAATTGTTTGGACATGTGAGTGCATAGAAAGCAGCTTGAGGAGAAAAAAGTACAAGCTGCTGAGTAAACCGCACACACTCAAGAAGCACTGAAGGCTCCTCTCCCGAACGGATCTCTGAAACCACAAACTTGCAACGAGAAAAAAATGAACTACCAGGGGAAAGTTCTGGACCCAAGACTGCAACAATAGCATTTATTAGTCGACCAATAATTCATCGAAGATCTGTCCCTGCATGTTCCTCGGATAATAGAATCTCCATAGCAAGAATCTTTAGGTTCCTTTTCCATCATACACAATGACCGTACGGTTGCAGGTATCAAAGAAGACAATACCATCCCTCCTGCACTACGGTGAATGCATCCTAATGCAGGTGAAATAGATCCCTTGTACTTTGAGTATGATGCTTCATTAACATCTACCATCAGAGAACGTATCAGTCTTGCAGCAGAGATATCATTTCCCAACGGAGCTTGTACACCAAGTCCCTCAGCTGTAGCCCTTTGCTGTGCAATACAAGTTCCCTCCTCTGCTAGAATTGTCTGAAAAATAGACTGCATGCATTTGAAAAGTTCGGTTTCTGATTCCATGGAGAGTGATCACAGAGATGCCTTCAAACCAGCAAGAAGTCCCACGCATACATTCGTTATATTGGCTGCATGCCATGCCTGCTTTTTCCCAGTTTTTAGAGACTGAACAACAATATCTAGCATCTGGAGTTTACCAGCTAAACCCTCAGTTGCAAATATAATTCCAAAACATAGAAGCATGTGATTGACAAGTAATCTACCCAAAGACACAGGCCACAAGTCCTGTGAGTGCATGTGGAGATGTGAGACAATTCGGTCCCCGCAAGACAGGATAGCCCAAAATCTGAAACCCTTGTATTCAGTTTATCGTCCATTAGAATGTTTGTAGAGCTGGCATCTGATATAGAAATGGGCACTGTGCACCTGTCCACCACGATTGTTCTCATGGTTTCCGAATGATAAACCACCACCCCCGTTTCAGAAAAATGCTGATCTTGCACAGCATCAATCATGCAAATTAAGAGTGTATCGACCACAACCATGACATGGGTCGGCTCAATAATTTGTTCTGCAATTGAAACATTGTAAGCTTATCTAACGGATTGTCAACTAAGGGTGGGATATTTTCCAAGACGTTTTAATTGTCCACCCGATAATACCTGTGGTTGGACCATTGTATCTTTCTTGTCATGAAAAACGGAAAGATATGAAAGCAAAGATGTAACCAACGACATCCACTGAATCCACTGACATCGTCTCGAGCGTAAAGTTGAGGCTCTGCATACCATTCATGCCTGTCCACAGTGACAGTGTATGAGCCACACTACTGGATTGTCAGTCCTGAATCGAATGGTAGTCCATCCGTTCACTGTAACGCCAAATATGCATGATATACCTGATGCTCCAGAATGTGCCACGACCTCCTAACGTGTAGTAACGGCTCCTTTAAAAGCTCCACCAACCTCCCGCAAAATAGTGGCGCCCCTTGGTCTTGAAACGGATACGCACATCTTTTTTCATTTTTCCAAAAACCTAATACCTCCATCCTTTAGTCTGTACAATGGATTATTTAGCTTCGGCAATGCTTAGAACGAATCACTGTTCCTGGCTATCAACTCCACTTCACGAACTTGAGGCTTTGCCAACAAATATCGATATTCCTCTTTATTTGATTTCAAAGCTTCATCGAATTGCATATTCTCCATCTGAAGCCAAAACAAAATCAAGTGCAGATCCAAAGGATCTATTCCTCCATGCTAGTGCCGTATAAATTATGTATTCGCCATCACCACATACAACTAAAAATCTTCCATTTGGATTTTGCTTTAAACTTTGTGGATATAAATCACAGCTTCCCAACTCCTTAACAGCTAGATGCAACCTCTCACCATCTGTTACCTCCAAATCTCCTCCAACTGCCTCGATGTTTACTGTCTGTATTTCAGTATTTTTTGCCCATATAATTTTACCACTACTGTCTAGGCTGGCAATTGGCTCCTCTCGACCAATCTTTATCATGATTGCACCTTCATCATATTCAATGGAAACCCTATTTGAACTCTTGAGGTATCCAATCGCCCAGACTCTTTCTAGTCCATAATTCAAAGTGTTTTCAAGCCTATATGTAGTTGCATGCCAAATGCGAATGGTGCCATCTTCTGAACCTGTGATGATGATAGAAAACTCAGGGTGAAAATAGACTGCAAAGACATTGTGCGTATGTCCTTAAGGCGTCTGAACACATGACTTTGTCTAGTAGTCCCATACCTTTGCTGTCTGATCATCAGACCCTGTAATAAGATATGGTCTGTCATCTCCTGTATAGTAGTCAACACAATTTACACCTTTCATGTGGGCCTCAAGTGTAAAATTTGGGTCTGGAGAGCCAAGGTTCCATATCTTGATGGTTTGGTCCAGTGAGGCGCTTGCAAATGTGTTGGTAACCTTGGGATTAAATGCAACTTTCATAACATAATGAGAGTGACCTTCAAAAATCTGAGTACATTGCCAACCCTTATCCCAGTCCCAAAGCTTGATTAGCATGTCATCTGATGATGAGAGTACATACGGAAGGGATGGATGAACTTCCACACACATAATATAATCAGTGTGTTCTTCAAATGATTTGACCTTATCCATGGTGTTATAGTTGAAAACGCGAATTATCATATCATCTGCAGCCGCTACAATCCACTACTTTCAAGCAATAAACTTTGTAGATCGTACTGGAAGTTCTGTGACTTCAAAAAACATTGCCAAAGTCTGTATTAAAAAAAAAAACATAGACAGTTCCAAACCAGGAGAACCCTAGTTCTGTATCTTTCAAGCAAGAATGACTAATTAAAATAGATGAAGATGGAAGGCTAGCCTCCTCGCTAAAAAAGATCCATGATCCTTTTTCAAACATATTGGGATGAAAACGATGAGTAGAGAAAAATTTTGATATCTGTTACAAAATCGACTCCAACTAGGGATGGTGCTTTCCTGAAAGTGCCAAGAACCATAGACCAAGTGCCTTCATCCATTTGGCTTCCCGAAATCATCCTTATCAAATACTGAACGTTGTCACCTTACTTGTATCTTTGCGGAACGAAAAACTGCTTATTCATCCATTGGGCTATGGAGTCGTAATGCTTATAACAAAACTATACTGGATTCAAAAATGAACTTAAAACATATTGAAAACTACCGCTCCAATCAAATGCTTGAAGTCAATCTTATTTATATACATCAACTACTCTAACTACTGAAAGATTTCCAGAATCAAGTGATACAAAAATTCCAGTGAAGCCAATCCAATAATTGTCTTCTCATTTGAAATTTTTCTACACTTTCTTTGAGCAGGCTGAAAAAAGAAATTGACAATCCCCATCCGACCTGTTGGTGAACATGGATTTGAAAATCTTTCATCAATTCTCGTGACCAGATGCTCATGACATAGCATACTCCTCCATTAAATGAATCTAAAAGCTCAACAAAAGGGTCTTGGAAAAACATATCATACTGAGGTATTAGAACATCCAGGACTACTCTATGTTCTGATTCATGATGCTCAGGATCATTAAACATGGAAACCATTTCTTTTTCATGAAACAAAACAGAGTCTAGAATATGATCTTCTGGTAGGAAATCATCACAAATAGGTTCACTAACTTCCTGTGGGGTTCCATGAAACACATGACCGTCACCATTTGAAACTAGGTTTACCTCTTTGGAAATGGAAGGAGTTTGACACTCATCTCCGAGACTGTGTGAAATCTGTAGATCTGTGTGAGTAGGGGCTGCAACAGAGTTGGGCAGGAGTAGACCCTTCTCTTCCTCACTTAAAGGAGACGGTGATCTCTGTATTTCCTGAATGAAACAACAATCATTATTTTCTATCTCTTCTGCAGGTCGACCGTGATGCTGAATACCTTCTTCTTGAGTAAGTTCACAAGATCCAACATCTTTATGAGCCAACTCTTCCTCATACTTCTCATCTTCATCAACTTGAGAAATNTCTATTTTTTCTTCCTCCTCCTCAAGAGAACTTGTATCACAACAATTTTCAAAAAGGGTTTCAGCAGAATATATCCTCTTACAATGTTGATGGAAAAGTGTGTGAAAACATTTCAATGAAGGAATACTGGAATGGGGTAAAGACTTATACCAGAGTCTAGCATCTTTTTCCAATGAAAACATAAACAATTTCATGAGGACATCTTCATGATGTACATTTAATTCTTCCATGAGATTGTGGAATTCAAACAAATGTTGACCAGGATTGTCGTCCTCATCTTCTCCAAATTTAGGAAGGATATCCCCCCAAATTTTAATGTCCGGAACAATGTTTGGAAAGCCATAAACATTTGCAAGGTACAGAGGAGCAAACCTTGCAGCAATTCGAGCAGCGAACGAGTTCGAAACTTGAGACCAGTGGAGTCGCCAACAAAATTATTTAGAGTCTACGAACCAAGGAGTCGCCAGGTGAATGATCACAACCAACTGAATTCCTATCCCTTGTTCACCATCAGGAGATAGATCTGAACTTTGTCGTATCCCAGAGAAGATAACCTCGTCCTCCATCCCCGACAACGACGCCAAAAAATGTTGTCGCAAGAGTCGACTCTAGGCTGTGAAAGAGCCAAGTCTTAGCACATTTTTAAAAGAAATAAATCTTGTTGATTGATCAGTCATAGGAAGCTTCTAGAACCAGGTCCAAAATAGTCATTCCACTCATTTATAGATCAGAAACAAAAGGCATGACCTCGTTTGTCTAATTCATTTTAAAAAATCATGAGGATGGATAGCAGATAGGGATGAACAAAACTGAAAGAAAAAACCAAGCATCTGGTCTTCCTTTCAATAGAAAAAATAACACTAAAACTTCAAATATCTGAACGCAGGTCTTGTCTCGCTGAAAGACAGAGGAAAGGCTGCGCACAAATAAAACTTGTAAATGAGGCAAAACGATTAAAGCGCGGGTCTTGTTTCACTCACGAAAAAACAGAGGAAAAACTGCACATTAAGGGATGCTTCGAATAGCTACAGCAGAGGTTGTACTGAATTGTAACAATTACAAGATGAAATAACGAACATAAGGCAGAAAAAACAGTGATGAAAACTTCAGAAACGATAATAATGGAAGAAAACGGAATCAGACAGTGACAAAGTATAGAATCTCTTGAACTCTGTTCTATATTTGATCAAAAGAATACATTACAAAACCCAGCCTCTAAAAGGGCTTCCGAGCTGTCTCCCCTCCTTTTTTTCTGTTACATACCATAATTATTTAAAAGAAAACATCTAAGAACAAATCTCTTTGCGTTCTGGGAATTTGAAACGGTTCGTTTTCATGGCATTCAACAACTTCCAGGCACACCTGCCATCTCTTTGAACCTTTACTAATGTAGGGAAAATTGTAAACACTTTTTGTTAGGTGTGTATGAAGGTTTGGATCTTCTGTTTTCTCAAACTTATCCACAATGGTACTTAGCAAAGTCACACCGAGTGGCCGCATCTTCTCAAAAGGACCAGTACTGACCTTGTAAGCAAGAGCAACCAGCTCTGCAAGATGCAGAACAAGCCAATCAATAGTTGCACGAACAAGCTTGCCAAACCTTGAATCAGTTTCCATGTAGAGCATTGAAAAAATATCCTCTTCTATCCGCTCATCAATCATGGCAACCGGATCCTTCTCAGCTAAATGTCGCAAAGTAGAGATGGTAGCTTGCCGGAGTGTTGGCAGTCTTGATGACAGTGTCGGTCTGATTGTTTGGACATGTGAGTGCATAGAAAGCAGTTTGAGGAGCAAAAAGTACAAGCTACTGAGTGAACCGTACACACTCAAGAAGCACTGAAGGCTCCTTTCCCGAACGGATCTCTGAAACCACAAACTTGCAACGAGAGAAAAATGAACTACCGGGGGAAAGTTCTAGACCCAAGACTGCAACAATAGCATTTATTAGTCGACCAATACTTCATCAAAGATCCGTCCCTGCATGTTCCTCGGATAATAGAATCTCCATAGCAAGAATCTTTAGGTTCCTTTGCCATCATACACAATGACCGTACGGTTGCAGGTATCAAAGAAGACAATGCCATCCCTCCTGCACTACGGTGAATGCATCCTAATGCAAGTGCAATAGATACATTGTACTTTGAGTCTGATTCTCCATTAACATCTGCCATCAGAGAACGTATCAGTCTTGCAACAGAGATATCATTTCCCAACTGAGCTAGTACACCAAGTCCCTCAGCTGCAGCCCTTTGCTGTGCAATACAAGTTCCCTCCTCTGCTAGAATTCTCTGAAAAATAGACTGCATGCGTTTGAAAAATTCGGTTTTTGATTCCATGGAGCGTGATCGCAGAGATGCCTTCAAACCAGCAATAAGTCCCACACATACATTCGTTATATTGGCTGCATGCCATGCCTGCTTTTTCCTAGTTTTTAGAGACTGAACAACAATATCTAGCATCTGGAGTTTACCAGCTAAACCCTCAGTTGCAAATATAATTCCAAAACATAGAAGCATGTGATTGACAAGTAATCTACCCAAATACACAGGCTAGAAGTCCTGTGAGCGCATGTGGATATGTGAGACAATTCGGTCCCCGCAAGACGGGATAGCACAAAATCTGAAACCCTTGTATTCAGTTTATCGTCCATTAGAATGTTTGTAGAGATAGCATCTGATATAGAAACGGGCACTGTGCAACTGTCCACCGCGACTGTTCTCATGGTTTTCGAATGATAAACCACCACCCCTGTTCTAGAAAAATGCCGAGCTTGCACACCATCAATCATGCAAATTAAGGGTGTATCGACCACAACCATGACATTGGTCGGCTCAATAATTTGTTCCGCAATTGAAACATCGTAAGCTTATCTAAGGCATTTTTAACTAAGGGTGGGATATTTTCCAAGACGTTTTAATTGTCCACCCGATAATACCTGTGGTTGGACCATTGTATCTTTCTTGTCATGAAAAACGGAAAGAGATGAAAGCAAAGATGTAACTGACGACGCAGGTCATTTTTTCAGAATCCACTGACATCGTCTTGAGTGTAAAGTTGAGGCTCTACATACCATTCATGCCTGTCCACAGTGACAGTCTATGAGCCACACTCCTGGATTGTCAGTCCTAAATCGAATGGTAGTCCATCCGTTCACTGTAACGCCAAATATGCATGATATACCTGATGCTGCAGAATGTGCCACGACCTCCTAACGTGTAGTAACGACTCCTTGCAAAGCTCCACCAACCTCCCACAAAATAGTGGCACCCCTTACTCTTGAAACGGATACGCACAACTTGTTTCGTTTTGCCAGAAACCTAATACCTCCATCCTTTAGTCTACACAATGGATTATTTCGCTTCGACAACGCTTAGAACGAATCACTGTTCCTGGCTATCAAATTCACTTCGCGAACTCGAGGTTTTTCCAATAAATCTTGATATTCCTCTTTATTTGATTTCAAAGCTTCATCGAATTTCATATTCTCCATCTGAAGCCCAAACAAAATCAAGTGCAGATCCAAAGGATCTATTCCTCCATGCTAGTGCCGTATAAATTATGTATTCGCCATCACCACATACAACGAAAGATCTTCCATTTGGATTGTGCTTTAAACTTTGTGGATATAAATCACAGCTTCCCAACTCCTTAACAGCTAGTTGCAACCTCTCACGATCTGTTACCTCAAAATCTCCTCCAACTACCTTGATGTTTACTGTCTGTATTTCGGTATTTTTTTCCCATGTAATTTTAGCACTACTGTCTAGGCTGGAAACCGGCTCCTCTTGAACAATATTTATCATGATTGCACCTTCATCATATCCAATGGCAACCCTGTTTGAACTCTTGAGGTATCCAATCGCCCAAACTCTTTCTAGTCCGTAATTCAAAGTGTTTTCAAGCCTATATGTAGTTACATGCCAAATGCGAACGGTGCCATCTTGTGAACCTGTGATGATGATAGGAAGCTCAGGGTGAAAACAGACTGCAGAGACATTGTGCGTATGTCCTTCAAGCGTCTGAACACATGAATTTGTCTGGTAGTCCCATACCTTTGCTGTTTGATCATCAGACCTTGTAATAAGATATGGTCTGTCATCTCCTGTATAGTAGTCAACACAATTTACACCTTTCATGTGGGCCTCAAGTGTAAAATTTGGGTCTGGAGAGCCAAGGTTCCATATCTTGATGGTGCGGTCCAGTGAGGCGCTTGCAAATGTGTTGGTATCCTTGGGATTAAATGCAACTTGCATAACATAATGAGAGTGACCTTCAAAAATCTGAGTACATTGCCAACCCTTATCCCAGTCCCAAAGCTTGATTAGCATGTCATCTGATGATGAGAGTACATACGGAAGGGATGGATGAACTGCCACACACCTAATATAAACAGTGTGTGCTTCAAATGATTTGACCTTATCCAGGGTGTTATAGTTGAAAACGCGAATTATCATATCATCTGCAGCCACTACAATCCGCTGCTTTCAAGCAATAAACTTTGCAGACCATACTGGAATTTCTGTGACTTCAAAATACTTTGCCAAAGTCTGTATTAAAAAAAAACACAGAAAGTTCCAAACTAGGAGAACCCTAGTTCTGTATCTGTCAAGCAAGAATGACTAATTAAAATAGATGAAGATGGCAACCTAGCCTCCTCGCTAAAAAAGATCCATGATCCTTTTTCAAACATATTGGGATGAAAATGATGAGTAGAGAAAACTTTTGATATCTGTTACAACAAGTGGTGCAGATGTTGTACTAGGAATCCAATGGTTACAATCATTAGGAATGGTGGCTTTTAATTTTCAAGAACTTTTCATGAAAATTTCATTGGAAGGAAAATAAATTGAGTTAAGAGGTATCATAGGGAAACCCGGTAAGGTGATAAGCTCTAACGGCATGACACAATTATTTAAAAAGGGGCATCAAGGTGTTATTGCACAACTATGCTCACTAGATGTTCAAACATCTAAGCCATCTATTCCTCAAGATCTCCAAAGTATCATTGATAAGAATTCCAAATTATTTGAAGATATTCCCAAAGGTCTTCCACCCACTTGAAATCATGATCATGAAATTCACCTAATTCCTGAGAGTGTTCCTCCTAACATCAGGCCATACAGATACCCTTATGCCCAGAAGAGTGAAATTGAGCGCATGGTTGAA